>SKCR01041372.1:0-456045 GCA_019454045.1 Zanthoxylum bungeanum | reverse complement strand
AATTGAAAATCTGCGATTTTAGTAATTGAAAATCTGCACACTGGCTGACAGTTGGATACATGTCTGGCCAGATTTAGGGTTTTCAGGTTATGTCTGGCTAGATTTTTTGTTCCAAGAAAACACTGGCTGGACATCACTTTCGGTTACTTTTTTGAATTCTCTGGAGTTTCCTTCCCTTCTGGAATCTAACCTTGCAACTTTTCGAACTTCAAGTGGCCTCCATATGAGACCTATCAACGGGTTATGCGTAAAAAATGCAATGTCTATATAATGATGATGACAATAATAACAATAACAATAAAAGATTTTGAAATTAATCATACTGGTCATGAGTGCAGGTATAATCATCAGTCTAATACTACTTTGAAAACTATGTGCTGCATGGGAATATCCAACATATGTCGTTCTTGCTGAAATCTGAGGAGCATAAATAAGGATAGGTGGGACTGTGGAGGGTCTATCAACTTCTGGTGTGGAATATGATTAACACCTCTGATTGATACAAATTAAAAACATATATGCATTCAAATTAACTATTATTATAAAATAAGAATTTTGAAAAATTTCCCCTTAAAAATATAATATTTCCCTAATTATCAATGAGTTTTCCTATTACAATCAATCAAAAATAATAAAATAAAAAACATTCTCAACTTATAACAATCATTCTTCAACTCCAAACTCCAAAATGCAACCTACAATTTTAAAGGAAATAATAACCATAATAATAGCAACCATGATTGATATAAATTAAAAACTTATACGCATTCAAACATATACGATTAATGAAATAAACTACAAGCATGTTTTCAATATTCTAATATCTAACAGCTACTCATTGTCAGAATCATCAAATTGATCATCATTTTTATTTTCCTCTAAGTATTCAGATTTTTCATCTGATTCTATTTTGTCTTTCTGCCTCATCATCTTCATCAATATCCATGTCATCAATATCGATATAATTGTCATATTCAGCAATCAATCGCTTAGGTTCATCGTCTGTCACAATTTCTATTGCATGCATTTCTACCACATCCTCTTGAAACAAAACTCCACATGACATCGATGTCTTGGAATATGGTTCATGAACTTCAACAATAGCACAAGCTTTGATTTTAGACACAATCGCTTGGATTTTTTTCGTACGATTAGATAAGTGGTGTAGTACACTTGCTCTACTTGCCCTGCCATAATAAATGGTCAATATGTATTATAACTCATTTTATTAGTGACATTATTCTTCAGCCAACGAAGATACATCTCAAATAGATATATCTATCTATATTACACATAACCCACTTTTCTTGCTTCATAAGCCAAGTTGATCTGGAGATGTTCCCTAGAGTCAAAGAAACATATAGTCAAAGAAACTATTATATTCGATATAAAATTTTATATATGATATAAAACTAATAGACTTGTAAGATACTCTTATTAATCGTGCAATAGATATGATCTAATAAGAGACAACTTGATTATCTGTTTGACAGTTATTATAACTGTTAGACAGTTAGTGTATCTCTTATATATAGTATTCATCTTTCGTAGAGGATGATTCCACAATCGAAAGAAAAATTGATTAGAATGTCTAGTCATTTTTATACATCATAGAATGATGGCATAATGAGTATTGTATTATGTACGATTATAGATATCAATTTAATCATAATTGTTACAAATCATTTTGATATGTTGTAACCCATTGGATGGCCTTGAAACATGTTTTGTAGTATCTTTGAGATATTAAGAACAAGTTCCTTATTCATAAATATTATAGTCTGTAATCATTAGAGTCGAATTATATTTGAGTCTAATTATGACGATAGATGGTCTACATCATATAGAGTCAAAAAGGATACAATGGGAGTGTCACGGTTGATTCTACCGTGAAAGTGGAATTAAATACAACTAATGAAGTATTGACTTATAAAGTTGCATAGTGACTTTATAGATTAGAAGTTTTGATATTAATATTGTGCATGCGGTTATCTACAAATTATTCTGGATTGGATTATTAAATACTTAGACAACTCAATAGCTGTAGCACAATATTAAAATCATATATGAGTCATATTTGTTAGGGTTGGTGCTCGGAAAGCCAATTTCTTATGTATTTCCCTATAAATACTTTTGTAAACACCTTTTATTATGAATAAAATAAGTATTTTCTATAATATAATATCTCTTTGTATATGGTAAAAACGTTATTGACCTTATAATGATTAGTTATGATACAGTTGCAAAAGCGCAATCGACATTGAGTTATATCATAACAGTAGCATTTCTTTAACTATTCATGGTCAAGGTTTACATTACTTGGTCAGTAAATAAACCCGTCGAGACCGGTACATATCGTATATTGGAATCTAGGATTTTAGTGGTGGGTTCTCAATGAACCATGAGTCTCGGAGACTCGTATAGATATGTAGGTGTTTATATCAGATAAATACTGAACAACTCAGCGAAGATTCTTAATGAATGGCATACCAACGTCAATAAGAATTTTCTCTGGTTGAGTAGCATAATGATTTTTTTGACTTGAGATACCACTGTGGATATATGAGATATCCTCCACACTTTGATGGCAATCACATCACTGACCTATTCAGGTCAAACCTCCGCCTATTCATTGGGTGTGGACTAATCCTTAGGATATCTTGTGTGTGTCAAGAAAAGATCTGTCAGTTCTGTGTAGAGAGAATATATATTCAATATGGAATTAGCAATCTGTTAAATCTATGGGCCTGTGGTACATTATAGAAATGAGTTTTAAGTGTTATTAAGAGATTTCTAATAGAAACGTCGACGTGATTATATCTATAAAGATTTGAAGTTTATATATATATATATAAATATCTGAAATAATCTGGATACATGTGTCAGAGGGATTATACGTATGCAATGACCTCGATCTGTATGGTTCGGCGAGTTTATACGTCGTCGTCATAATTTATGGGTGAGTAAATTATGAACATGAAATTAGATTTCTTGACGAATATGCTTGAACCTAGAGAGTCTCACTAATGAAATATACTCGTAGAGCACTGTTGTAATTTTTATGAATAATATTGATTTTTTATAAATCATTTAACGGTTAAACGAAAGATACACGCTTAGGGGTTTTTTGGTCATTCCTTAATTAATGTGTATTTGTATTTAATATATGATTTTTTTAAATACACATTAATTAATTGTCAAATTATAATATTTGACATATATCATTAATATATGTATTTAGATTATTTAAAGTAAATATAATACATATATTTAAATATTTATATTTAAGTAATTATTTAATTATTTAATTGTTAAATAATTAAAGTAATTGAAATATAAAATATCTAAAGTCATATTTATTAAAGGAAATGATTAAGTGTAAAATGTTGATTTTTACATTAAAGATAAAGGTTATCAAATTGATTTTGATTTCTTTATTTTGTTTGAAAGTTGAAAAGTTTGGGGGCTCTCGGCAATTTGAGGGAAATTAGGGATTTTTATTGTGAGATGTATTTGACATGTATAAATTATTTTGGTAGTGATTTGAAATCACTTAAATTTTTATTTGACAAATTATGACTAAAATGATCAAAATACAAACCTTTGGGGTCTCACTGCAATTAAGGAAAAATTCTGGATTTTGGGTAAAATTGAATTTTTGAGTATTAAGTAATTAGAATAAATTAGTTTATTTTAATTACCCTGGAAAAATTATTGAAATTGGAAAATTTTGATTTTTCGAGTTCCGTTTCGTTACCCGATAATACCCCATAAAAACCCCCCAATAAAATGGTAACAAAGCGAGTCTGATTCTGAACCCATGATATGATTAGGCATTTAAATTTGATATTTAATCTAATCTTTACTTTATGCATGCATGTATTTATTTAATTTGATTAAATAATGTGAATAACATCTTTTGCGGAAAATTCATATTTAAATAAGATTTTATAATTAATATATATTTGATGCATGTTTCTTGATCCGTCTTGTCAATACGGATCATAGATAAATATTCTACGACTATACCCGAGAACGTGCCAAAGTTGTGAGGATATAGCCAATAGGAATTTATTTGTACCAGATAAATATTTGATATTAGGTAAATTCAAGCGAAAGTTAAATCCTAAACGTGCCAATGATGTCAGGGTTATGCGAGTATCTTGAATTTATCATTGACAAGTTTAACCTTGATACGTCTCCTTGTGAACATGCCAAAGCTGTCACAATGAGAAACGATCAGGACCGAAACCTATGAGTCATTGGTGAGTGATTGACAATGAGTTGTCTACCTAATGAATATACGTAGGCGAGAACGTGTCAAAACTGTGAGCTGAAATATATTCATGGGGTCCACCTTTTACTATTGTATTTGATTTGATTATTAAATATTTAATATTATGTCTGGGGATTACAGTTTTTCATGAAATAGTGGGAGGGGCATTTTTAGAATAAAAATTCATGATCTATTTAAAACTTTTTGATATTATATGTAACTGTTTTTTCTGCTAACAGTTTTTCGCTATCTATGAGATAGATTTGCGATGACGGCTTCTTCAAATAACCTTTTTGCTCGTATGTTTGATACAAATAAACTCAAAGACGTTGAGAACTTCGCTGGCTGGGATATGGATTTAAAGATTGTCCTCGGATCTGAGAAAATCGGATATGTGTTAGAGGGTCATCTGCCCCTTGCTGTATATGAGGATAGGGGTGACCAAAACCAGTTTTGGTTCCGGTTCCGCATAGAACCGGAACCTACCCAGAAAAATTCGGTCCGCACTAAGTGGAACTAGATACTACTCAATTAAACAGGGTACCCTATTATTCGGTTCCAATCTGGTTCCGGTCCGGTTCCGAATTACCAAATTTTTTAATATTTTAATGAAAACTACATTCTGATACGAGTCCGTAGGAAAAAATAGAGACCAAATCAGAGTGCGGAAGCTCAAGAACGAAAGGTTATACAATAGCCCATTATTTTCTTTCAAATATTTGATTATTGATATCATTAGTTTTATATAGATTTTCATTATACTCATGTTAGACTTAGTAAGAATGCTAATTCATCAAGCTTTAAGCAAAGATAATGCACCAAGGTTTCGAACTTAACATTTACAATAGTCATAAAGGTTTGTCTACTGAAACATCAGGAGAAACATACATGTAATCAAGGGTGAATCTGACTCTCTCGTGCTGTGCAATATAGCAGTTCCAGATAAAATGGTGATGAACCCACAAAGATCTGATGCTACGCTACTTGCACTTTGACCAGAAAAATCCTTTGGATACCACAGAAAATTAAGAACATTACAAATAATTAGAAACTTTGTCACGATGTAATATATATGTGACTGTGTGATGTTAGTGTTACCTTAAACATTATTGCAATGGCAAGAATTGTAAAAGATGTGAACATGGCATAATAGATATGTGAACATGGCAGAATATGTGAACATGGCATATACAGATAGTTCTCTACTCTCAATATAGACATTACATAAAAAAATGGGCAGTTTAACCAGCAGCAGTGACACTAGATACACACAAAGCACAAACACACATACATTCTATATATACTTGATAGAAGCATTAAAATATTGCTATATGAACTGACGACTCTTTAAAATTTGTACAATTATATAATGAACGCCAAATGTTTAAAATTTATGTTCATATAAACCGGTTCCATGGTCAGGTTCCGGTTCCGACCATTTTGGAACTGGAACCTCCTCGGATAAAATCGGTTCCTTCATATTTGGAATTGGAACCTACCCGATTACAACTGGTTCCGGTTCCAAACCCGGAAAATCGGTCCGGTTCCAACCGGTTCCGGGTAGAACCGGAACCGATGCTCACCCCTATCTGAGGATGCAGCACCGGAGGAACTTGAGACTTTCCAAAGATGGAAAGATAATGATTTAAGAGTTAAATCATATATATTTAGTTGACTGGCTTCGGAAATCAAGAGGCAATATTTTGATATGCCTGATGCATATAGCATGATGAAACAACTTCTGGAATTGTTCCTGAATCAAGAACAAGTCTTGGTTCATAGAGTTGCAATGGAACTGTTCATTCAAAACTTGATGAGGGACAGGCTGTGAGCTTACATGTGCTTCATTTGATCAATCTGATCGAGCAATTGAGGAGAAGTGACTTCTCTTTCAATGATATTCTGGGACGGAGTGTCATTCTAGGTTCGCTTCCGGTGTCATATCGCCAGTTTATGATGTACTTTAACATGAACATGATTCAATGTTCTTACCATGAGTTGCATATGATGCTTCTCACAACGGAGGAGGATTTAAGGAATAGAGTGCCGACCTTCCGAAATTCACTTCACTTTTCACTTATTCCCACTCCAAGTCGATGGGGAAGAAGATAAAAGGAAAAAAAAGGTTTCAGTGTTCCTCCTCAGGCTAAGATAGCGAAGCCAGAGGGAGCTTCTGAAGACAAGTGTCATCACTACAGTAAGATTGGGCACTGGAAGAGGAACTGTCCTGACTACCTTGCCCAGATCAGGAAGGAAAGAGTATCGACATCAGGTATTTTTATTTTTCCTGCTATTGAAATCTCTTTAGCCTGTAAAGTTGTTACATCTAGTTGGATTTTAGATTCTGCTTATCCTGTTCACATTTGCAATTCGTTACAGGTGTTGAAGGTACAACTGAAATCTAGAGAGATGCAATTGCGATTCGGAAGTGGTGACTCTTTGGATGCAGTTGTAGTAGGATTATGCAAGATTCCCTTACCCGGTGGGAGACTTTTATTAAATGACTGCTATGTTGTACCGGGATGCATATCTAATATCACTTTTTGTATTAGATACAGATGGATATCATGTAAATATTAAGAATTATTTCTTGTATTTATGTGATAGAAATAATATTCAGATCCTTGTTTGTCTAAATGAACATGGTAATTATATTTTACATACTTCTCGAGATATCTTGAATACTGGAATTAATAAACATAAACTATATGTAATAAATAATACTGAACTTTGGCATATGAGGTTAGGTTATATAGGCGTGAAATGCCTAACACAGTTGGTTAAGAATAGTTTGATTGAGGATCTCACCATTGAACTCTATCCAACCTGTGAATCTTGCATTCGGGGTAAAATGACCAAAGCCTCATTTTCGGGTGTGGGACACCGAGCCACTGACTTATTGGAACTCATACATTTTGATGTATGTGGTCCCATGAGTCAGACTGCTCATAATGATTTTTCATACTTTGTTATTTTTACCGATGATGTATCATGGTATGGTTATGTTTATCTGATGAAACATAAATAAGAAACCTTTGAAAAGTTCAAAGAATTCCGAAATGAAATTGAATAACAAACTGGTCAATATATTAAATGTCTTCGATCAGATCGATGTGGTGAATATATGATTGGTGAGTTCACTGATTATTTAAAGGAGAATGGGATTCTCGCTCAATATACTCCTCCGGGTACTCCACAATATAATGGAGTGTCTGGGAGAGAAATCAAACATTATTTGATATGGTCTGATCTATGTTGAGTTTTACATATTTGCCCTATTATTTATGGGGTTATGCTCTTTTAATTTCGCTCATATTTTGAGTAAAATTCATTCTATAGTTGTTCCTACGACTCCATATGAGATATGGACCAGTAGGAAACCGAATCTTCATTATGCTAGGGTTTGAGATGTCCTGCATACGTCAGGGTGGCTCAGCAGAATTATATTTTACCTCTAGGGCAAAAGTTTAGGTTTGTTGGATATCCTTCAAATTCGAAATGATATTTGTTCTATGATACAGAGCATCGAAATGTGTTCGTAACTAGATTCGAAAACTTTCTAGAGGTAGAATTTTTGACTGAAGGAGATAATCATAAACATGTTGAACTTGATGAAGTACAACCTAAGACCAATGAACCAATGGAGGAACCTGAAGTTCAAGTAGATAAAGATCATTTATTACCTATACTCTGTAGGTCCCAAAGGGTATCTAGACCTCATGAACGCTTGTATTTGATACAAGAAATTAGTCTTGATGTTCTCTTTGTTGAAGAGACCGACCCTTATACCTATAGAGAAGCGATATTGTACATCGACTCCGTGAAGTGGCAATAGGCCATGAAATCAGAGTTAGACTTCTTAGGGTTGGTGCTCGGATTACCAATCCGGATCGTATTTATGTCCGATTCATAAATACGAGCAATTATATTTTCCATAATATTACTTAATTTAACGGTAGCACCATTGTCTTTTATACGCTTATTCAATCTAATTGCGATTAGATATCTGATTACGATTAGATCGAACTGAATCATGTTCAGTGATACATGTATATTAGACAAAGACCCTAGGATTTACAGTATAGTGCATAGTTACAACGTAGTTTGTAATTGGCATTGGGAAGCGCACTATTAGTTGTATATCCTTAAATAAAGTTTTTGGTCAAGATTTGCTAACACGGGTCGGTTTGTAAAATCCGCTGAGACCAGTACATGTCGTATATCGTGACTTGGTCCGATGGTTTACCCAGTGAACGACTCACTGAAGGTTTCCTAATAGATGGTACACCAACGTCAATAAGAACCTTCTCGAGTTAAGCGAGCATAGTGGTCCTTCGACTTGAGATATCATTGTGGATATATAAGCTATCCTCCACACTTTGATGGCAGTCACATCAACGATCTAGTCATGATCAGACCTCCGCCTGTTCGTTGGGTGTGGACTGATGCTCATGATAACTAATGCGTATCAAGATAGGATCCTCCAGTCCTGTGTACAGGGCATAGGCATCCAGCACGTGTTTACGATCTAGTAAATCCATGGCTGTGGTATAACTTTGAAAATCAGTTCCGAGTGTTATTTAGATATCGTAAATTGAAAATCGGTTGTATTATACCAAACGAATTTGACGTTCTCATCTATATCCCATGTATAATATGGATGGCCTATGACGGGGGGATTATACGTATGCTATGACCTCGGCTTGCATAGTTTAGCGAGATTATTCGTGGTCGTCATAATCCATGAGTGGGTGGATTATGGACACGAAATTGGATTTCGTGACTGATAAACCTAAACTTAGAGAGTCCCACAATATGAAGTGTACTCGTTGAGCACTTGGGCAACTCGATATAAATAATACGAATTATTCATAATACTTCACCAAATTAAGTGAGTTAATTCAGATCATTTAATCGGTTAAACGATATCACATGCATTAGGGGATTTTTTCCAATCGTAATTATTGTGTATTTGTATTTGATATATAATACGATTAGATACACATTAATTATTCGTCAAATGAGATTTTGACACATGCCATAAATATATGTATTTGTTATTTATTGTAAATAAAAATACATATATAATAATAATTATATTAATTGATTATTTAAATATTTAAATGATTAATTAATAAACTTTTTCCATAATTGTTATGAAATTTGTCCAATTATTATTTGAACACGTGGCATGAATTTATTAAGCTAAATATGTAGCAATTTGATTGGCCACTAAAAATCTTAATATTGATTTAATTAGATTAAATTTGTAAAATCCCCAAAATGACGGCAATTTAATTTTAAGAGAGAGAGAATTGTTTTCATCTTCATTTATCACTTCATTGGCCGAAAAACACCATAAAAGAGCTCTCAAGTTTTTGGTTTGGAGAAATCATGGAGAAAAGAAAGAAAAATCAAGAAAAGCTTAGGAAAAAATTGGATATTAAAGGTAATCTTTTATTCCCTTGAGCTTTGGAAACTTGTTTCTTGTTCTTGATTTTCTAGTTTGATTCTAGGGTTTCTTTCTTTGATAAATTTGGGGCTTTTGTTGTTGGATGATGGATTGGAAGGATTTATGCATGTGTGAAAGTATATTGAACTAGATTATTGTAATTTGGGTTCAATATGTTGTTAGACAATTTGGTTGCTATTCTAAAATTATTGAACCACTCTAAAAAAACCTATAATTGTTCTATAGTTCTTCATGTGTGGTGGGACTATTGGACAATTATGACCCATAGCATCACTATTTTGTAAAGGACATGGTGTGCTTGTACAAAATTAACTATATGACAAAGAAAATTGCTCTTTTATCATTTGTAATTAGATTACTCGGATATATAAATGATAAAAGTCCATATGATTAGTACTGGATTAATAAGATATGAGACAGTATTAATCCATGAAAGGTTTAATCATTAAATATCCATAGTCGTAGTATTATCGAGACTGGACATCGATAATGCGGAATAGGCTAGTATTGCACTTGTGCGCGTTATGGAAGCGTAACGACATAGTTCTCATATATTTAAGTATTGGATACTTATGCAAGTGTGATAAGAGGTTCTATTTACCGATGGTATGGGAATAGCTTCGCTCTGGATAGACCCATCGGAATCCCATTGGTAGTATGACTATGTGTCTATGGGAATCTGAATCAGGGTAGGTGTATTTGGTCTTAACTTGAGATTTGCATCGCTAATACTTGCGACAATCAGTATACTTTGGTTTTGGTCGTCTGGGGCTTTAATAGGTTCTTTGTATGCCTCTTCTAGGTATACTGAGAATCGTAGTGTATTGGGTGTGATGTCAAGATGGAAGTATCACTTCAGTCATATGGAGATGATGATCATGCAGAGATACATAACTAGTACTCTCAAATGTTGCAGCTATCGGGATAGTTGACAAGGTCATGATTATCCGATTAAAGAGACTAGTTACTTGTGATCCGATATATATTTTGTACGGGGCAGACACAATTCCAGCCCCAGGCCTAGCATGTGACATTCGATACTGGATCGTAATACGCAATACTGGTATACTACACTTGATATAGATTATATATATTCCATGTTGAATATTTTTATGGAGAATTGGGTAGGCACAGTGCTTTGCTAGAAGCCAACCATATCTTGTAAATCGGTAAGAACGTGGTACCGGGTACGCACGTATTCGGATAGTCTGATGACTGTATTTACTACCAACATATCCAGGGATCTCTTGGGTCGCTTCCCAAATATTCACCGATGACATTTGACTCGAACAGAATTAATCTGGGATTAATTATGAGAGAGAAAATTAATATTGGATTAATTACATAAAGAATGAATCTGAGATTAATTATCAGAGAAATTATTAATCTGGGATTAATTGCGTCGAGAATTTATCAGGGATTAAATTTGTCGATAAGAGAGAACGCGATTAATTTGGAATTAATCGGCAAAGAAATTTAATAGTTAAATTGGATTTTACTATTTAATTTATTTAATAGGGCTAAAATAATATATTAGATATATTAATTGAAATTATATTTCAATGTGGAATTAAAATTGGATTTTAATTCATGCGAACAAATTAATTTAGAATTAATTCGCAAGCGACTTTCGTAAAAATTTTACGAGGCATTATTATTTAATTAAATTAGATTTAATTACGTCACAACGGAAAATTCGTTTAATCGGATTAAACGAACCCGAGTCCGAAGTGTGTTGAGCAAGCCCCTTGAATTTTGAATTTAAAGTGGGGCCCACCAACTTACATCAACAAGTCACTTGAGTGATGTAAGTGGTTAGGAGCTTTAATGTTAACTTGTCCAACACACTTTGCATTTTCTTTTTGGAAAAAGGATATACACATTTTGTTTTTGACTTTTGGTATTAGATTTTGGAAATCAAAATATCAAAAACTCTCTCTCTTCTTCTCTTCCTTGTTTGGCCGAAACCTTGCTTCTCTAGGAGGGCAAATTTTCTTTCAAATTTTGTTCTTGCTAGCACATAAGGAATCAAATGAATGTGATAGGGAAACTCACCCCATGAGTTTGGAATGCAAAAGAAAGCTTGGAGCTTCCACACATCCATGGAAAAGTTTCGAATCTCATCCGATCAAAATAAGTTTTTCCGCAATTTTTCTTTGATTTTTCACACACAAATCACTCTTAGAGATCCTTGGCATGTTCTAGGAACACTAACAGAGACTTCTTTGGTGTAAGATTAATTTAATTAATCTTGTGATAAAATTGGTTTTAAGCATGAAAAATGGGCAATTTCGTTTTATGTATTAGACCTGGAAATGAATCTGATTTTGTGATGAAATTTTTGTCTTATGAATGTTTTGGATGCATTTTGGGTGTTGGATCTTTTTCCAGAAAGTGTTTCCGAGTTGAAATAAGTGAAAACGGCCAAAAAACGGCGTTACCGGGTGGATTTAGAACCAACCGGGTGACGGCTGTCCAAACAGTGAATCTTTCACTGTTCGGGTAGTCCATGAACTGCTCTGACACTATTGGGGCTGACATGGGCAGTCCCCATAAGTTTCGGGTAGTCGATTCGGTCAAAAACGCGTTTTAGGCCATTTTACGGAAAAAAACGATTTTCGTAAAAGTTTCGCGAAGTTTCATACTTATTTTTGTCACTATTTGATTTTGAATAAATAGGTTTAGGTGAAATATGAATAAATTATTCATATTAGATATTAAATAATTTATTCGGTGTTTTGAAAAAGTTTTAAAATACGATTTCGCCCGACCCGCGCTTCCGCTGCGCCCCATCGCCCAAAACCCCAACAAGACTCCATGCATCTTAATCAAGTTTGGGACTTGGTTCAGCTTCCTGAAGAAATTCCTATTGGTTGTGAATGGGTTTACAAAGGGAAGCGCGGGCCTGGGGGAAAGGTTGAAACCTTTAAGGCCCGACTGGTAGCTAAAGGTTACACGCAGTGACTTGGTGTCGGCTACGATGAAACTTTTTCACCAGTTGCGATGCTGAAGTTTATTAGGATTTTGTTGTCTATTGCTACTTACTATGATTACGATATTTGACAGATGGATGTCAAAACAGTTTTTCTAAATGGATTTCTTGACGAAGAAATCTATATAGAACAGCCGAAGGGTTTTGTATCCAGCGAAAACTCTGGCATGGTATGCAAGCTTAAGAAGTCCATTTATGGACTTAAACAAGCTTCACGAAGTTGGAATCTTCGATTCAATGAGATAATCAAATTATCTAGTTTTCTCAATAATTTGGAAGAATCATGTGTGTATAAGAAGTCCAGTGGAAGTATGGTGGTATTTTTGGTTCTCTATGCTGATGACATGCTGATCATTGGGAATGATATCGAGATGATACAAGGCGTCAAAGCTTACCTCTGTAAGAATTTCTCCATGAAGGACCTGGGAGAAACCTCTTATGTCTTAGGAATAAAACTCTATAGAGATAGAGAAAATGAAGCTTATTGGTTTATCCCAATAAACTTACATAGATAAGATCTTAGAACGGTATAATTTTGGTAACTATAAGACGAAAAATATACCATTCAGACATGGCCTTCATCTTTCGAATAAGATGTGTCCATAAATAGAAGATGAGAATATTAGAATGTCTAATCAATCATATGCTTCTTGTTTGGGCAGCTTCATATATGTATTAGGCCTGATATCAGCTTCGCAGTTAGTGTGACTAGCAGATATCAGTCCAATCCAGGTAATTACCATTAGATGGCCATTAAAAATATCCTAAAGTATAATAAAGGTATTAAGGATAAGTTTCTGATATATGGAGGAAATGAACTGCAGGTTAATGGGTATACAGATTCAGATTTCCAATCGGATCCTGATGATAGAAAGTCTATATCAGGATTTGTGTTTACCCCTAACGGAGTGTGTTGTAGTTTGTTGGAAAAGTTTAAAACAATGGTCCACAGCTGATTCCACCACAGAGTCGAAATATATTGCAGCTTCTGAAGCTGCAAAAGAAGTTGTATGGGTTAAGAACTTTATCACATAGGTGGGAGTAGTCTCAAGTATCGAGAATTTGATTTCGTTATATTGTGATAATAATGGATCCACTGAGCAAACAAAGGAACCGAATGCGCATCAGAAATCTAAGCATGTGGAATGAAAGTATCAAATCATTTGAGAGATTATTTCGCGAGGGGACATTGTCGTGTGCAAGGTCCCGAGTGAAGATAATATAGCAGACCCGCTTACCAAGGCCATTCCTCTGAAATTATTTGATAAACATATGGAATCGATGGGTATGCGATATAATCAATATTGGCACTAGAGAAAGTGGGAGAATTTATTAGGGTTGTTGCTCGGAGCATCAATTTCTTGTGAAACATGCTTCAGAAGTATGTTAGGTTTCTTAATTCAACTAACTATTACAACTACAGGGCATATGGTGCTTGTAACATGACATAACGCGTGTATATGAAACTTTTAGGGTTGTCCATAACATCCCAAGTTGAAATTGAAAATGATATGAAACGTTTTCTATATTACATGGCGACATCAGGTCTGGCACGTCATGATGCCCATACAAGAAGATCCAGACAGAGAGCATGTTTTGTTTCACGTCTCGACGCCAGACACTATGAGTCATGACGCCCATCTGATCAGACTCGAGGCAGAGCCTTTGTTTATCACGTGTCGCGACATCAATTATTGAGTTTCACGACGCTTATACAACCAGGGTCGAGCCAGTGAGCCTCTGATTCTTAAGCGTCGCGACATTGGGTACTGAGCGTCGCGATGCTAAGCCGATTCTAGGGCATGGCATGAACTCTTCAATGCCTAGCTTGCCTAAATGCACTTTCAACACTCTCACACTACAACCTGTACACAAGTCACTATATTAAGCTTCAACATTCATACATTCTATACCAATATACCATCATCAAAGCAACCATTTGATCTCACCAATCTTAATTTAAATTAAGGTCTAATATTTTATAAACTTAGTCATTTCTTAACCAAATCAATTTCCTAATTCACTATCCACTTTAATGCAATCACTAACATGCCAACAACACTAGTATAATCTATTTTATTAAAACTTCACAATTCAATTTTTGGGTTAAGATTCATCACCTTGAATCATGCTTCATCTTCTTCCATTAGAGTCCATAAACCTCTATTTCTTCTTTCTAGACATGGTATAGGTTGGATTTTCTTCCATTCCTCTTCCAAAATTTCTTGTGAAGTTTCCATTCCCTTCATCTCTCCTTTCTCCTCATTTTCGGCCTCTCCCAAGGATTTGGGGGTTGGTTGCCTTTATTTGAATTCTTGAATAATTTGGTTGTTTCTAGAGGAGTCTAGGGATTTGATAGATATTTTAGGGTTATTGGGCCATTAGTAATTATTGGACCAACGTGGGAAATATTATAGGCTTTTGAATCAAATTGGAAATTCCTTTTTTTAACGCACATTTTCGTCACAGTACAGATGGTCTGCGCAAATGACCAAATTCGATCTAGTTCTGTTCATAATTTGGGAAAATTTTCAAAATGATAGTTGATTAGTGGTAAACACATATGTTACGCAAGCGTACGTATCGCTCAAGTAGTATAAAAATATCGATCCCACGAAGATTTAATTCTACGATGTTAATTATTGATGTTATTTATTTACAAGTATCTAATTGGGGTGAGAATAGATTGATTGTTGGTTGGTTGGAGATGGATTTGACTAAAATAAATAAATAAATAAATAAGAATATAAGGAAAAATACTAAGGAAAATAAATAAAGAAAAGAAAAAAAAAACATCTAGGGTTGTGAATCACACACAATATTATTCTAATGATGAATTGATTATCCTATATATGTGTAATATATCAGTTTGTTAGCCTGAAACACGAAGATATGCAAAAACATCTTCCGGTGGTCGACTGCAAACATCCAAAGTAACTCAATTAACTATATTCCTATGTTAAATAAGTTACCCGAATTCATAAGTTCAAGTTCCAATTATGGCTACCCATGCCCGCAAGTATATTCTTATCATGTAAGGAAATCCCTAAAGTGAGATCGTGTACTATTGAATCTAAGGCTGAAACATAAAATCCATTTTCCAAGTTCATTCTATGTTTACCACATCAATCTTATTGGTGATCAGTCAACAAGAAGCATTAAGATTAAGATTCAATAAACAAGCCAATGTATTAAACATTATATGAGAAAATCAATTATTAAACTCGTGAATATTGTACTTCATCATTTCCCTAGATAAAAATAAAATATTAGGGTTAAAGGATCCACCTTTAATATTTCAAACCTAAGAATCTTACTTTTTATAATATATAAATTGGCATGATTACTCAGTTATGCTTTCTCAGGAATTAATAATGTCAAAACATATAAAACCAGCCATATAGGCGGTAACCAATTTTGTCCAGTGAAACCGACCATATAGGCGGTAAATCAAGTTGTTAGATAAACCAGTCATATAGGCGGTAACATAATTTTACCATTAATTAATCCAGATTATTAGATCATAATTCATATATTATAATATAAGTGAGATTAACCTAGATTATCATATTAAAGGTTTTACCATTTTCCCACCGGAAATAAATTATCTAGACATAAAAGAAAATAAAATCACACAAACTATTATTACTAAAAATTTTAAAAAAAATAATTATATATACAAATAAGATGCAATCCTCAGTTCCTTATTAGGAAAGCTAAGGAAAGTATGAAATTTACAAATGAAATCAGCTGCTATTTATAGGAAATTTTTGGACTGCGCGCCGCGACTCGTAATGGTTTGCACGTCGTGATGCACATACGCGGATACGCGTGTCACGTGTTTTGTCTTGAAAACGCGACGCATAGGGTCTTTGGCATCGCGACACGCTACACAGTGAATGTCACGTGTCGGAGCTCTGCTTTCGGGGCTTGATGGTGATGCGTCGTGATGCAAAAGTCCTGCACGTCGCGACACGAGTTGTGAAATTCCATTTTTGCCCTTTTTTGTTCGTTTTTCATTGTTTTAGCCCCGAGTTGATTCCATTGAGTTCCAATACTTTATTTATCTATAAAATAAATAAAAACACATCAAAACATTCATAAAACTCGAGAAATATTAAAATATTAAGTTAAAGATGCGGTAAACATTGATATATTTTCCGTTCATCAATAGTTATAGATCTTCGTCTTATATTTTCGAAGATTATAAAAATTCATAAGAAGAATAAAAAATCGTTAATGCAAAAAGTTTATGCTCGAAATTACTAAAGGCGAAATCCAGGTTGCATCTAAGGCTAAATTCCGTACGGAACGGTAGGGATTATGCCCGATACCCAAATTATGGATGGGCTATATGTACATGTATTGTAATATTTTCATTAATTAATTAAAATGCAATCTTTATTATACGGGTCTTACAGAACTTAAATGAATCATCAAAACTGTAATAAAGCCCTTGGAGTCAGTAATAAGATGTTGGGAACAAGCGGCCGCGAGTGCGCAGCGGAAAATTTAAAATTATGATGCCGCTTCCCCTTTGCCCAAGACCCATTTGTTTTGATTATTCTACAAGCCTAGGCATGTTACTATATATTCTAAGCATAAAAACTCATAAAACATGCAAAGAACATAAACCTAAACATGCTAACTATCATAAGAACTCTAATTAAAATAAAAAAAAAAAAAAAAAAGACTTACTTGAACCGAAGACTCCTCCAGTCCTCCCTCCAATCTACAAGCTTTTCTCGAACTCAGCAAGCTCTTCCACGTTCCAAAGAGCCACCCAAGTGTGTGGCCTCCAAAGATGCACACACCAAAGCCAAAACTCAACGGCAAGACTACGCCTTGAGTGCACGGGTATTTTGCCCTTGGTGCTAGCCTAGGCAAATACCTCAAAACTTTTAACTCGAGGTTCCTCTAGTCAATTAGACTTAAGGATCCTCAAAATCAGTGGCTTACTCTTAAACTTTAGAGTTGCTCACTTATATAAACCCAAGATATGAAAGGTTTGGTGTAAAAATTTGTGAAGAATTCTTTGGGTTTATATAGTGCTCCAAAGACAACAAAATTAATTAAGAATCCGATGTGGGATAAAAGCTAATTTAATCTTAGCCATTGGATCTTAATTTAGTGGTTTAATGAGATTATAAAACCCTAATAAGAGTTTGGGCCGAATTGGAATTCAAAACAAATAACAAAAATAAAAAAAATAATTACTATTCACTACAATCATATTTAATAGTATTTTTTATTCCAATTCCCAAAGTGCCCCTATCGTCATTCACCAATCCCTAAGCCACTATGGAACCTCATAAATGATCTGTTCAATAATTAAACACATTGAACCATTTATGAACAATTCCTACAGCAATCATATATGTGTTTTAAATTGTATTGTGCACTGTTAACCATTGATTTCGACTTTGTTGTGTGTGACCTTTTGGGTTCCCCTCAAGTTGGACATGAAATGAATCGTGATAATTTAATCGAACATAAATTATCCTCCGATCAGATGGTCGTTCGATTTCAATGACCAAGGTTGACATCTAGCAACATGCCAAGGCCCCAAATGAGAAGGAAAGATATATAACCCATTCTGTATGCGATTTACATATGATACGGTCCATCGCCTCACTGTATCCCCACCTATTGACCTAGGGTACGGAAAGTGTCTACCCATATGGTCAAAGGTATGATGTTGATAGTGTCATGAATCGTGCTAACCCAAGAATCTCACATGATTCTTCCGCTGTGGCCACAGTCTCAAGCACTGATCACACATATCAACCCGCGAACTGGAATACTACTCTTATAAGAAAATATTATCCGAGAGAGTGGCGATTCTCTGTTGTATCTTTACAAACTTCATGTGTTTCAACAAATGACCCAATCATACCCTTATGACCGGATCTTTTGAACCGGGGAAGGAGAATGTCAAAGTTATTTGATCCACACATAAGATTGTAAAGACCTCAAGTCTAAGGACTAGTCATATAATCGATACATGAAAGTTCTCACAGACACATGGGATAAACACTCCATATGAAAACTTTCGGCGGTCAGTTCGATGGACACGAGCAACTCATGCATCCATGTGATACACCAAGCGGACGGATCTCCGCTAGTAGCCTATGAGATCGGCTACCCCACTTAAGGGCGGATCATATCATCATGCTAGTCTCTCCGCTTTGTGAACGCCCAGATTATTCACAAAACTATGACTAGGAAATTTAAGAGTAATGATTCTCATAAGGCGTGGAAGCCATCGTCTTATTACTCCAAGGGCTTTATTACAGTGTTGATGATTCATATAAGTTATGTAAGACACGTATAATAAAGATTCCATTTTATTAATTAATGAAAATATTACAAATACATGTACATATAGCCCATCCACAAGTTGGGTATAGGGCATATCCCTAACAATCTCCCACTTGCACTATAGCCAACTAGTATGAATCTGGACACCATACTCTCGGGTGTGCCTATCATGCTTTTGTTGAGTCAGCCCTTTAGTCAGAGAATCTGCAAGATTATCTTCTGTGGGTATTTTCTCTATAATAACTTCTTTTCTCTCAACAATCTCCCTGATGAGATGAAATCGCCTGAGTACATGCTTGGATTTCTGGTGGGACCTTGGTTCCTTTGATTGAGCAATGGCGCCCGTGTTGTCACAGTACATCGTGACGCCATTCTTTATCGCGGGAAGCACTTCCAGCTTCGTGATGAACTTCTTTATCCAGACTGCTTCTTTAGCTGCCTCAGATGCTGCAATATACTCGGCTTCAGTGGTGGAGTCCCTGTAGTTGACTGCTTTGAGCTTTTCCAACTGACAGCACCGCCATTCAAAGTAAACAGATATCCTGTTTGCGATCTGCTGTCATCTATATCGGTCTGAAAGCTCGCATCACAGTAACCAATGACTTTCATCTCAGAACAATCTCCGTATGTCAAAAACACATCCTTAGTTCTTCTCAGATACTTGAGGATTGTTTTGACAGCTGCCCAGTGTTGCTCACCAGGATTTGCCTGATACCTGCTCGTTATGCTAAGAGCATAAGAGACATCAGGTCTTGTATAGCATGGCGTACATGATCGATCCTATTGCTGAAGCATAAGGGATACTCATACGCTCTCTATCTGAAGGAGTATGTGGACATTGCTCCTTAGATAATTTGATTCCATGACAAGTAGGTAAATTACCTCTTTTGGAATCTTCCATTTTGAATCTTTTCAAAACTTTATCTATGTACGTAGATTGAGAAAGTCCTAACAACCTCTTAGATCTATTACGGTAGATCTTAATGCCGAGGATGTAGGCTGCTTCTCCCAAATCTTTCATGGAGAAATTCTGAGATAACCATTGCTTGGTGGCTTGCATCATGGGAATATCATTCCCGATGATTAATATGTCATCGACATATAATACAAGAAATACAACAGCACTCCCACTACTTTTCCTGTAAACACAAGGCTCGTCTACATTTTTGATGAAGTCAAATTCTTTGATTGTCTCATCAAATCGTATATTCCAACTTCTGGAGGCTTGCTTGAGTCCATAAATGGATCGTTTAAGCTTGCATACTTTATTATGATCATCCTTAGATGCAAACCCCTCAGGTTGTGTCATATAGACTTCTTCCCATTAGGACATCCATCTGCCAAATCTCATAATCAAAGTGTGCAGCTAGTGCCAGTAAAATTCGAATGGACTTTATCATTGCAACAGGCGAGAAGGTTTCTCATAGTCAATTCCTTGGATTTGTCTATAACCTTTCGCCACCAACCTAGCCTTATAGGTTTGGATGTTGCCTTCTGCATCAGTTTTACGCTTGTAAATCCACTTGCAGCCTATGGGTTTTATCCCTTCAGGTGCATCTACCAAGTCCCAGACTTGATTCTGATACATAGAGTCTATTTCGGATTTCATGGCCTCAAGCCACTTGACTGAATCAATGTCACGCATTGCTTCGTCATAACTGGTGGGATCGTCATTATCAATGACCTGATCATGTTCCTCATCAATATGGAAACCATATCTTTCAGGCTCATGTCTTTCCCTACCAGACCTTCTAAGTTCATAACCTTGTGGTTGTTCCGTCGCTGCCCTTTTGAGGGGCCTGGGGTTTAGTTCTATGTTAGTTTGTTCTTCTCGTACCTCATTGAGAAGGAATTCATTCTCTAGAAATTTAGCATTTCGTGAGACAAATGTTCTTTGTTCATTTGGGACGTAGAACACGTATGCTCTTGAGTTCAAGGCATATCCTACAAACTTACATTTAACTGCCCTATCATCCAATTTGTTAGTTTGTGTGAGCTTAACATATGCGTCACATCCCCAAACTCTTAGATAACTAAGACTAGGACGTTTCCCAGACCATAACTCATATGGTGTTTGACTAACAGTCTTGGAAGGAACTTGGTTTAGTAGTAGTGTTGCAGTTTCTAAAGCAAGACCCCAAAATGAAAGAGGTAGATCCGTGTCTGGCATCATTGATCGGACCATATCTAATAATGTCTGATTTCTCCTTTCGGAGACCCCATTATGCTGTGGAGTTCCCGGAGGAGTCCACTGGGAAACAATGCCATTTTCTCTCAAGTAATCTTGAAATTCGTTGCTTAAGTATTCACCACCTCGGTCAGACCTTAGTGACTTAATACTTTTATTAAGCTGGTTTTCTACTTCAGCTTTGAAGTCTTTGAATTTCTCAAAGGCTTCAGATTTGTACCGCATAAGGTACACATACCCATATCGCGAGTGATCATCGATAAAGGTAATGAAGTAGGAGAATCCACCTCTAGCGGTGACTGACATTGGTCCGCATACATCAGAGTGTATGAGTTCTAATGTCTCCGCTGCACGCTGTCTTTACCTTTGAAGGGTAATTTGGTCATTTTACCAAGTAAACAAGACTCACAAGTTCCATAAGGTTCATATTTGAAGGGTCTGAAATACCCATCCTTATGTAGCTTAGTTAATCTTGTTTCATTGATATGACCTAAGCGACTGTGCCATAGAAGTGATTCATTGAGATTATTCGAGTTAACGTTGTATATATTAGAGGTTGAACATTCTTTGTTAGTTTGTAAGACATAGATACCATTATTCAAAATACCATCTCCATATTTTATTTCATTGAAATAAATAGAACATTCATTACAACTTATTAGGCATGAAAAGCCTTTATTACATAAAGAAGAAATTGAAATGATGTTCTTTACTAGAGAAGGTACATAAACACAATCTTCTAAGTCTAAAACTAAACCATTCGGCAAAACTAATGAATAAGTCCCCACGCACAATGCAGCCAGTTTTCTCCATTACCCATGCGTAAGTCAACCTCCCCATGACGGAGTCTCCTACTGTTTCTCAGGCCCTGCACATTGTTACACAAGTGAGTCCCACAACCGGTGTCAAACACCCAAGTAGAAGGTTCAGAGTTTTGAGAATATAGTTCAATCATATACAACATACCTGAAGCATTGGGCTTCTTGGCCTCTTGGGCTTCTTGGCCTCTTGGCTTTCAAGGATCTGCAATCTATCTTCCAATGACCCTTCTTTCCACAAAAGAAACATGTCCCATTTTCCCTTTTTTCTTCTCCACCTTACCATTGGGCTTTAGGTGATCTGGAGCCTTGGTCTTGCCCTTATTTTTCTTTGGGCCTCGTGGCTTCAAGTCCGTACTTGTAAGCATGACTGAGGTTTTAAGCTCCGGTTTCAAGTCTTCTCTGCTTGCTTTATCAGATTGTGCAATTCTGCTAAAGTAGCTTCTTTATCAGACAGATGAAACTGCATAATAAAGTTAGAGAATCTTTTGGTAAGGACTGAAGAATTAGATCGTGACCTATCTCATGATCCATGATGAACCCGAGGTTGGCCAATTTTTCAATGTGGCCAATCATCTTAAGCACATGTCCACTAACAGATCCTTCCTTATACCTTGTTTGGAATAAGGCACATGACACTTGGAATCTCACGGTATGAACGGAAGTTGCATACAACTCCTTCAAGTGAAAGATGATGGTTTGAGCATCCATATCTTCGTGAGCTTTCTGAAGTTCGTCCGACATAGAGCCAAGCATTATGCAAACTGCTTGCTCATCATCATCGACGTGTTTCTTCCAAGCATCAAATGTATTTTGGTCAGCATCTTCTGCGGGTTCAGGGGAAATGGTCTTTCAAGAACATAGAAAATATTTTCTTGTCGTAAGACAATTTTAAGGTTTCTAAACCAGTCATTGTAGTTGTCCCCTTTGAGCTTATGCTCATCAAGGATGGAACGAAGTGATACTCTGTTTGCCATTTGAATGTTTGTGAAATATTTTAACCCACCTGTTAAGAGAGAATGTTAAAATTAGGAATATGTTTTCATTAATGTTTCATAATAACATGGGCTTTTAATATTATGAAGTTGCTCTCACTCAATTGTTTTAAAATTTTAAGCAAATCGCATCAACCCCAATATGATGGATTTCTTGTGGGCAAGGATCCCATTATCATCATTTCATAACTCCGACTAGGGCCGGTCGTTATAAAATATGATAATTAGGTAGGTTCCCAACCAATTTATGATATAAATCACAATTCCTTGATCATTGGGTTGGGCAATCAAACATGCCATAGCTTATGCTAGTCCTTGTGGACACCCAATCTTTGCCACTAAGTTATAAGACCACGCCTAAGGGTCGCTGCGTCTTATGACTCAAAAAGTCAAACCATTGTCAATAGTACGATTTAGGGACAAATTGGTATTGGTCAGTCTGGTAAAGCCTAGTCCTGCCAATATGGTTAAGCCCTTTGGGTCTATACTTTACAATGGAGGCAAATTTTAGACTTAAATTATTTTTGAGGATTTTAGCAAGTTTAAGTGAATAACTGTCAAATGGATTCCTCCATTGAAAATTCCCCAGAGGGAGGGTGGAGCGAACTCTCTTAAATACCCTTACCTCTTAGGCTCTTATCGCCTTGGTGACATGAATAAACAATAGATCCTCCAAATTAGTCCAACACTTTAAATATGTTTTAAGGTAAGCTTTGAGTAAATGATTATCTAGATGTCTTCACAGCTTTTCCTTTTGGCTATAAAAAGGTAGTGAGTGAAGGAAGACACCAAATTATTATCTCTAACTCTAGTAATACCTTTGGTTAAATTAACTTTAGTTTGAAATTTTTATTAACGCTTGGTCTCACCCCATTTATATCTTTTATAATGTCTTTTATTATAAACAAGTGATTTATATTTATTAGCCTTAAAGGTAATAAATCTCTAAGTTCATCACGGAATAATTACTTAGCTAAGGGATAAGCAATACACTCTCTACTTAGCTAGGGAAATATATATACTCATTCTGTATGTGATTTACATATGATACAGTCATCGCCTCAATGTATCCCCACCTATTGACCTAGGGTACAGAAAGTGTCTTCCCATATGGTCAAAGGTATGATGTTGATAGTGTCATGATTGTGTTAACCAAGAATCTCACATGATTCTTCCGCTGTGGCCACAGTCTCAAGCATGATCACACATATCAACCCGCGAACTGGAATTACTCTTATAAGAAAATATTATCCGAGAGAGTGGTGATATGTTGTATCTTTACAAACTTCATGTGTTTCAACAAATGACCCAATCATACCCTTATGACAGGATCTTTTGAACCGGGGAAGGAGAATATCAAAGTTATTTGATCCACACATAAGATTGTAAAGACCTCAAGTCTAAGGACTAGTCATATAATCGATACATGAAAGTTCTCACAGACACATGGGATAAACAATCCATATGAAAACTTTCGGCGATCAGTTCGATGGACACGAGCAACTCATGCATCCATGAGATACACCAAGCTGACGGATCTCCACTAGTAGCCTATGAGATCGGCTACCCCACTTAAAGGCGTATCATATCATCATGCTAGTCTCTCTGCTTTGTGAACGCCCAGATTATTCACAAAACTATGACTATGAACATTTAAAAGTAATGATTCTCATAAGGCGTGGAAGCCATCGTCTTATTACTCCAATGGCTTTATTACAGTGTTGATGATTCATATAAGTTATGTAAGACACGTATAATAAATATTGTCATTTTATTAATTAATGAAAATATTACAAATACATGTACATATAGCCTATAAGTTGGGTCTAGGGAATATCCCTAACATAAGATGATGGCTTCCATGCCTTATAAGAATCATTACTCTTAAACGTTCTTAGTCATAGTTTTGTGAATAATTTGGGCGTTCATAAAGTGGAGAGACTAGCATGATGATATGATCCGCCTTTAAGTGGGGTAGCCGATCTCATAGGCTACTAGCGGAGATCCGTCCGCTTGGTGTATCATATGGATGCATGAGTTGCTCGTGTCCATCGAACTGACCGTCGAAAGTTTTCACATTGAGTGTTTATCCAATGTGTCTGTGAGAACTTTCATGTATCGATTATATGACTAGTCCTTAGACTTGAAGTCTTTACAATATTATGTGTGGATCAAATAACTTTGACATTCTCCTTCCCCGGTTCAAAAGATCCTGTCATAAGGGTATGATTGGGTCATTTGTTGAAACACATGAAGTTTGTAAAGATACAACAGAGAATTGCCACTCTCTCGATTAATATTTTCTTACAAGAGTAGTATTCCAGTTCATGGGTTGATATATGTGATCAGTGCTTGAGACTGTGGCCGCAGTGGAAGAATCATGTGAGATTCTTGGGTTAGCACGATTCATGACACTATCAACATCATACATTTGACTATATGGGTAGACACTTTCCATACTCTAGGTCAAACAGTGGGGATACAGTGAGGCAATGGACCATATCATATGTAAATCACATACAGAATGGGTACATATCTTTCCTTCTCATTTGGGGGCCTTGGCATGTTGCTAGATGTCAACGTTGGTCATTGAAATCGAACGACCATCTGAACGGAGGATACTTTATGTTCGATTAAATTATCATGATTCATTTCATGTCCAACTTGAGGGGAACCCAAAAGGTCACACACAACAAAGTCGAAATTAATGGTTAACAGTGCACATTACAAATTTAACAGCATATATGATTGCTGTAGGAATTGTTCATAAATGGTTCAATGTGTTTAATTATTGAACATATCATTTATGAGGTTCCATAGTGGCTTAGGGATTGGTGAATGACGATAGGGGCACTTTGGGAATTGGAATAAATAAATAAATATGTGAATAGTAACGTGAATAGTAATGTGAATAGTAATGTGAATAGTAACATGAATAGTAACATGAATAGTAAAAAAATTTATTTGTTATTTGTTTTGAATTCCTATTCGGCCCAAACTCTTATTAAGGTTTTATAATCTCATTAACCAATAAATTAAGATCCAATGGCTAAGATTAATTAGCATTTATCCCACATCGAATTCTTAATTAATTTTGTTGTCTTTGGAGCACCTATAAACCCAAAGAATTCTTTACAAATTTTTACACCAAAATATTTCATATCTTGGGTTTATAAAAGTGATCAACTCTAAAGTTTAAAGAGTAAGCCACTGATTTTGAGGATCCTTAAGTCTAATTTACTAGAGGAACCTCAAGTTAAAAGTTTTGAGGTATTTGCCTAGGCTAGCACCAAGGGTAAAATACCCGTGCACTCAGGGCGTAGTCTTGCCGTTGAGTTTTGGCATTGGTGTGTGCACCTTTGGAGGCCACACACTTGGGTGGCTCTTTGGAACATATAAGAGCTTGCTGAGTTCGAGAAAAGCTTGTAGATTGGAGGGTGGACTGGAGGAGTCTCCGGTTTAAGTAAGTCTTTTTCTTTCTTTATTTTAATTAGAGTTTTTATGATAGTTAGCATGTTTAGGTCTATGTTCTTTGCATGTTCTTATGAGTTTTTATGCTTAGAATATGTAGTAACATGCCTAGGCTTGTAGAATAATCAAAACAAATGGGTCTTGGGCAAAGGGATAGGAGCATCATAATTTCTTTTAATTTTTCGTTGTGCACTCGCGGCCGTTTCCCAACAGGAACTGCGAGGAATTATCGAATACCCGAAAAGTAATTTTGTAAGCACGTACATGCTTGAACATGATTTATATTATGTATCATACCTCTCATAACTTAATAGTCATCGAATCCCTTAAATTCTTCCCCCCTTAAATAAGATTCGTCCTCGAATCCTCTTCTGAAGTTCAACTTTCAGGTCTGCCTTGGTTATAGTATCTCAATGTCTCTGCTACTCTTATTCTCATTAACTTTCTTTCTGATTTTCTATTCAACTGTTCAATATTATGAGTCATGAGGATCCCTTCTCCTAGTACACTCTATTCGACCTTTACATGGGCACAAGTTCCGAATTCGTCAATCATTTGATCTTTCGAAGTCCTATTGTCGATCTTTTGTCTCGTGGTGGTAATTAAGTCTGTATAATATATTTTATCCATATAGAGATATGAGTTCTTAAGGAAACTTATCAAATTATAAAATGGCCACCATTTTTCTTTTTAATCATTGCAATCTTCATCAAAACATACTAGCTACTGAATTAGGCTTATCCTTTATTACACCGTTTAATCCTCAGTTTGTAGTTCTCACAACACTTATCGTCTAGACAACGTCTTATCATGACTTATATACGACTCATGTCGCTTTAATATCGTCTCATATTTACTTCATCTTGTTATTATTCTTCCATCTTCTCGAATACCAATCAAGTTTAATGTCCTTAGTTTTCTTGTGTTCTAGACACACTTTAAAGTCTTTCACCTCTTGATCTAATATAGACTCTTTTAGTACTCTATCTAATAAGTAAAGTTGTATGTGCTCGGTCGAATGCTAAGGTTTCTTCACTACTCTTTGAATCTTTCGCGCAACTTCAGTACCAACTGTAGTACTAATTTCCTCAAAAGGTTGTGTTACTTAAAATGCATTACTTACAATAATATTCATAAATATTGTCCTACTACACACATCATTCTCACTTATCTTATCTTTTTTTCCGATTCCTGGTACTTCCGAGTCTTTGGATATACTAACATTCTCTATGGTTAGACATTTTCATATCATTTAAGTGTACCGAAGAATAATCTTTACAAATATTCCCCAGCTCCATATGCTCAATCTGATCCTAATATTTTTCCTCTTAATTTATCTATTTAACTATCTCTTCCTATTTGCTGAGTTCCAACTATTATCAGCTTCGACCTTCTTGTCCTCGTATCTCTATTTATCTCTTGAGCTTAGGTCATCATAATTTATGATTATCCTCTTTATACTCCTTAAATTTACCATCATAGTTTCCTGATACCTCTTAATTCTAAGATATTACTTCTGGATACATCTATGACGATCTCCTTAGGCTGGCTAAAACTTAATGAAATAAATCATTATTATGTTAGTGTCAAATAGATACTCACTGCTTGAAAGTAAATCGTATGTCCTTACTGTTGACGTCGATGTTGGCGATTCTAGTGTGGGTCATGTCCACACTCAGTCTCCTTAGTTCTTCCATATCACACTTCCAATAAACTTATTTCATGTGAAGATAGAACTGTCGAGATAGGATGACGTCGACGATGGCGATTCTATGCCTTGTTCATAATTAAGTTTACTTCGTGGGAGACTTGGGTTATACTCATTACTTTCCTTTCACTTTCATTTAATAGCATTTTAGTCTTAATCCAATATCGAGAAATCTTGTTGTTACGTACTTCCATCGTTACCTATCTAGTATTCCTTCCTACTGTCATCCTATCTCGACAGTTCTATCTTCAAATCATTTACTTAAAGTTCTTTTCGTCTTATTTGATGCCTTATTCTATACCTGGAACTTCTCTGATCTATACATATGTCTTCTTATCTAATGGGTATTATCCTTTAAATGTTTCTTATCATATATTATAAGTTATTGTACTATACCACTAATTTACTTATTTATGAGAGTATCATCGGGAAAAATATCGTGGTTCTTCATTACTGCTGTCGTCCAACGAGGGTTGGGAGGGTGGGGTTGGTTCTGAAGTCTTTTCCGGTTGTAGTGGCCTCACTAGCTATCCGTGTTGCAGTTGCACATGCTGGTCATTATAATTCTAGGATTCTTTTTATTTACTCTTCTGGTGTTGGACTCACATACTAAGATACTACTGCTAGGAACTATCTGGATTACCTCTTCTAACTTTACCCCTGATTTATTTCCGACTATTGGTTATATTGTTCTTTACAGAGAATTTCTTTAAGGTTTCTGCTTTCTCCAAAATCCTACCATATTCCCTCTGTTATTTTTCCTTTCGAAGTTTGCTCTGTTACTTAGATTTCCCAGTGTATAATGAATCTTTGCCTTATCAAAAGGCCTTAACAGTCATATATTCTATCTCGTACAAAGTATTACTACCTTATGATTTTTGTCTAGGTTCTCTCGAATTCTTTGGTTCGACTATCTTGATGCCCTATAATTTTATCTACCCTGTCAGCTCTTCTTCCTTACTTGTTCAAATTCTTGTTGGGCTCTAATTTGAAGGGTGACTACACGTTTCCCAATTCTTGGTTAGATATCTGTATATTTACTATATTTGGGCTACTGGAAGAAAGAATTACTATTCATTCTGTGGGATCTATATCAACTACTTCATATCTTAAGGTTTCTCAACTTCTATTAACCATTATGAGATCTTCATATATATTACAATTCTTAATCTCTTTTACTATCTGTATTGAATTCCTTGTTACTTTCTGCATTCTTCTATATTATCTCCATATCATATCTCTTGGATCTAAGCTGTGTTACTAAGCCTAGTGATGATTCATCTTTATTGGCTATTTCTATACCTTTGCTCTTACTATAGACTGCTACTACGACATCAGCTCTTACTTGTCCGTACATGCACTTTTGCTAACTCCTTGGTGTCTCTAATTCTCATGGGTCTGTCTTTTTAAACTTACTAGGATTTCCATTGGCATTGGTCTGATCTATGGGTTCTTATTCATACTATAAACTTATTCATCTTGACTTGTGTAAGTTTCTTTCTTTTATGGCTTCAGGATTTTCCTTGGATCTTCTCTGGGTAATCTATCCTTCAGTATTTTATGTTTCTGTCTTAGGATACACCATCGCCATGTTTCCTTACGGTTATCTTTATCTATAATGGTAAATGATGGGATAAGAATTTATATTTCAACGGATGTCGGCGTCATTATTCTTATCTTATATGTCCTGGTAGAGTCTATTACTCATGTAAGATAGGTATGAGATAGACTCTGTCAGGATAATTTTCCTTAGCCGATATTACTGGGAGGTTTGAAATCTAGGTAACTTAGGGCCGTATCTATATCGGGTTTCTTGGTTGAGGCAATAATCACTTTCCTTAAGACATTCATTTTGTTTACCTATGGGCCTGTGTTTGGGTATCTATAATCTCCATATCCATTGTGACATCTCATGTCTATCGGAAAATCCCATGACTAATCCAAATTTCTTGTTTCTTTTATCTTCATGAGCATCTTTCGTTATTCAGGGAACTTGTTATCTATATGAGACACTCAAAGGCTATTGGATCTATAAGAAAGAATTTTTCTGAGGAGGGAATGAGTCTTACTAGGAGGAAAAGAACCTTACTTAGGTCCACTCGATATTTACTCATGCTCAAGCTTACTATATTCCATTTACTGCTATAAATTCTCGCACTTTCTTATCTATCTGATTATGTACCTTAATGTCTTATCGCCTCTGGTTGCTTAAGCATCTATACAATATTCCCTTTTTTTTTATAGTTTTATCTTTCTAATTCTTTGGGGGAATACTCTTAGAACTTTACTATATGTACTTATAGCTTATCTTGAACTTCTTTTAATCAACCAGAATAACTACAAAAGGTTTCTCTACTAGGACAAGGATTACAGTTACTTTCATAAGGAAGAATATTCAAATATCTTGGAAATTTTTACTAACTTGTCTATATGACTTGAGGACGTACTCAATGATCAGATACTGGAGAGGTAGTGCATCCCATACTAGTACCTCAGGCATACTATGTATACAAGACCCCAACACTCTACCCACTGCAGTCACTGACTCCCTAGACCATGCTCTGATACCATCTTTGTAACATCTCTCTCCCGTAGATGCTACCGGAAGGGAATAGGCAGACCTATTGTTGCGGTTTTGGGCGATGGGCGCAGCGGAAGCGCGGTTCGGGCGAAATCATAATTTAAAACTTTTTCAAATTACTAAATAAATTATTCAATATCTAATATGAATAATTTATTCATATTTAACCTAAACCTATTTATTCAATATCAAATATCAACATAAATAAGGTTGCAATGTCGCGAAACTTTTACGAAAAACATTTTTTTCCCGCAAAATGGCCTAAAACGCGTTTTCGACTGAACTGACCACCCGAAACTTATGGGGACTGCCCAGGTCAGCCCCAATAGTGTCAGGGTAGTTCATGGGCTGCCCGAACAGTGACAGAGTCACTGTTTGGGCAGCCGTCACCCGGTTGACTCAAAAGTCACCCGGTAACGCCATTTTTGGCCATTTTCGCTTATTTCAACTCCGAAACACTTTCCGGAAATTGTTCCAACTCCCAAAACACATCCATTACATTCATAAGACATCAATTTCATCAAAAAATCAGAATTATTTCCAGGTCTGATCAGAAAACGAAATTCATCAAATTTTCATGCTTTAATCCAACAATTTCAAGATTAATCTAATTAATCAAGACAGAGAAACTAAAGTCACCACATATGAACAACCCAAGAAAAATTCTAGGTGCCATAAGAGTGGTCACAACACTCTAAAATGGCAACTCATCAACAACTGATTAATTTGGCCTAATATTATAATAATATCTACCAAATACACTTCACACATGCATCCAAGCTTCCAATCCATCCACCAAACCACAAAGCCCCAATTTTTTCAGATTTGAAGGAAACCTAGAATATTTCTAAATCATCAAGAAACAAGAAATCAAATTTCTATGCTTAAGGAGTTGAAGACTTACCTTTAAATCCCCTAATTCCTTTATCTTTTTCTTTGATTTTTCCTTCAATTTCCATGGATTCTTCAAACCATTTTTGGAAACCCATTTTTAAGGAGCAAAGTAAGTCATGGAAGAAATGAAGATGATGAAGAAAAATAATTTTCTCTTTCCTATATATGTTGACCGAATTTGGCATTGAAAATGAGGGCAATTTGGTCAATTTTCATTTTAATCAAATTAAATGAATTACACTTTATAATATCCAATCAAAATTGCACACATAAAATCTAATTTAATTCATGCCATGTTGACCAATAACAATTGGACAAATTCCATAAAATTTATGGAAAAAGTTTATTAATTAATAATTCAAATATTTAACAATTAAATATCCAAATAATTAAATAAAGTAATTATTATTATATATGTATTTTTATTTACAATAAATAAAAAATACATATATTTATGGCATGTGTCAAAATCTCATTTGACGAATAATTATTGTGTATCTAATCGTATTATGTATCAAATACAAATACACCGTAATTACGATGGACCAAAAACCCCTAATACATGTGTTATCGTTTAACCGATTAAACGATCTGAATTAACTCATTTAATCTGGTGAAGTATAATGAATAAATCTGTATTATTCATATCGAGTTGCCCAAGTGCTCAACGAGTACACTTCATATTATGGGACTCTCTAAGTTTAGGTTTATCTGTCACGAAATCCAATTTTATGTCCACAATCCACCCACTCATGGATTATGACGACCATGGATAATCTCGCTAAACTATGTAAGTCGAGGTCATCGCATACGTATAATCCCTCTGTCACAGACTATCCGTATTGTACTTGGGATATAGATGAAAACGTCAAATTCGTTCGGTATAATACAGTCGACTTTCAATTTACAATCTCTAAATAACACTCGGAACTGATTTCAGAAGTTATACCACGGCCATGGATTTACTAGATCGTAAACACGTGAGCATGTCTATGCCATATACATATGACTGATGGATCATATTTTGATACACACTGGATATCATGAGCATCAGTCCACACTCAATGAACAGGCGGAGGTCTGATCATGAATAGATCATTGACGTGACTGCCATCAAAGTGTGGAGGATAACTCATATATCCCACTGTGGTATCTCAAGTCGGAGGACCACTATGCTCGCTCAACTCGTGAAAATTCCTATTAACATTGGTGTACCATCTATTAGGAAACCTTCAGTGAGTTTCGTTCAGTGTCTTATCAAATAAACACCTACATGTCTATACGAGTCTCCCGAGACTCATGGTTCACTGGGATAAACCATCGGACCAAGTCACGATATACGACATGTACTGGTCTCAGCGGATTTTACTAACCGACATGTGTTAGCTAATCTTGACCATGAACTTTATTTAAGGATATACATCTTATAGTGTGCTTCCCAATGTCAATTACAAACTACATTGTAACTACGCACTATATTGTAAATCCTAGGGTATTTGTCTAATATACACGTATCACTGAACCAGATTCAGTTTCGATCTAATCGTAATCAGATATCTAATCATAATTAGATCGAATAAGTGTATAAAAGACAATGGTGCTACCACTAAATTAGTAATATTATGGAAAATATAATTGCTCGTATTTATGAATCAGAAATAAATACGATCCGGATTGGCACTCCGAGCACTAACCCTAACACCTATCCCCCTGAGCCTCTAACTATCTATCTGTGATCATCACTACTAATCTAATTTCAAATGCAAACTAATACATAGGGACCATGTCTAACTCAATACATAAAGTGTAACTCAATACTAAAAATTGTGTACTTAATAACTATACTTTAAAACTCATCCATGATCACTTTAACTATTACATACAAAATCTTTACTACATAAATACTGATACACGACTCTACTTTGACTCTAACTGAACTACATCTTTGACTTGACCTGTGGACTCAACACCCTAGTGACTACCATCGGTATCCATCCTCTCGAGCTTGTCCTCCGAGTAACCTGCAAAATAGAAGAACTCGGAGAGGGGTTAGATCATGTGAACGACCTAGTGAGTGGACAGTTTAAAACGGGAATTGAAATACTTTTTGAAAATCTATTGTTCTAAAAACACAGTCATCTCAAGGAAATCGTCATTTCTTAAAATATCTTTACTTATTATATATATTAATTCTCTTTTTGGAAAACTTTTCTGAAAACTACTTTTGGTCTGTAAATCTATGAAATTCTCATAAAACAGTTTCTTATGAAAACTCTTTCTTAAAACCATCATTTCTGAAAATTTGTCTCTCTGAAATATTTGTCTCTGAAAAACCTGACGTTTGAGGGCGTTACGTCTCGTCGTCCCCCCATACGCCTAAACTGAAAACCATATCTCTGAAGAAAAAACCTGACGTATGAGGGCGTTACGTCTCGTCGTCCCCCCAAGCCACTGAACTAGAGCCGGGGGTGAGGATTTATGCTACCCTTCTGACTCTGAATCTGGAGTCTAAGGGCATTACGTCTCGCCATCTCCTAGCCTTGAATCTAGGATCTAGGGGTATCTGTCATCCCTTATCCTCAACTACGTGTGCACACATTCTCTGACTCTGTCAATTCCATATATGGGTCAAGTTACATATGAGGTGGGTTTTCCCCATGCCTCCAAAACAACAAAATCATACTTTTAAAATCAATCTTTCTAAAAAATTTATCAATCACAAATAATTGTAATCAAACTTTGGCAAACGCCCTATATATTTTAAAAGTAAGTCTCATATCAAAAATAATTTAAATAAAATCAGTTTTAGAAAAAGGGTTCACTCACATATTTTTGGATCTAGCTAGTACTATTTCGCTTCGTCGAAGAACATTAAGGTTCCTGCAATGATCTATAATTAAAAACTTGATTAGAATATGAGATGTGAAACATGCTTCATAAGTAGGTTAGGTTTCTCAATTCAAATCATTATTACCACTACATGGCGTACGGTGTTTGTAACATGATAACACATGTGTATAAGCTGGTACAAAACTCTTAAGGCGGTCTCTAAAATCCCAAGTTGAAACTAAAAAAGATATGAAACTTTTTTTATCGCGTCGAGATGCCCATACAAGAAGAGCCAGGCAGAGAGTATGTTATGTTTCACGTCGCGACACCAGACGTTGTGCGTCACGATGCCCACCTGATTAGACTCGAGGCAGAGCCTCTGCTTATCACTTGCCGTGACATCAATTGTTAAGCATTGATGAGTGGTAATTATATCACTATTTCCCACTCATTTAACCTAATATTTTGTTTAGTATTTTGAGTTTTGTGAATATTTTGATGTGTTTTGTGTTATTTTGTAGATAAATAAAGTTTCAGGACATTCTGGAGGTGATTTGGGGCCAAAATAGTGAAAAATGGACAAAAGGGCATTCCAGTCATTTCACGCATTGCGACGCGCCAAGCCTTGCGCATCGCGACGCCTAACATGCACCAAGACTTGCTAACGTGCGCCGGGTCCACAAGTCAGAATCTGATAAGTTTGACTTTCTAACGTGCGTCGTGCCACGTGTCATCATCCTACGGTGCCGACAGTCGCCATCGCCACGTGCCGCCACGTGTCACTCCACGTTATTGTCCACATCACCGGTTGACCGAGTCAAAATTCCACGTCATCATCAACCAGTCACAGTGTGCCACATGACACAATCCTACGGTGCCGACAGTCACCATCGCCACGTCAGCTCAATCATTCAACTCTCAGCCGCCTTGCCACCTGTCACCTTATCTCTTTATCCGAATCGCCACGTGTTAGATAAGAATTTGAAGCCGACGAACCAAAAGCTGCCACGTCGACAATCACGCGAGTCACGACGCGAGCTGCGTGTCGCAACGCGGACACCCTACTGACGCCTATAAATAGAGCTCAAAATTTCAGTTTCAGATGTACCTTCCTCTCTAATTTCTCTGATGTAAATAGGGAGTTTTCTATCTAGTTTCTTTTTAATTTCAATTTTGTAATAAATTTTAATTACGTTCTGTAATAGTAATAGTAATTTAATTTCTTTACTTTTTACAGTTTTTACTATTCAACCATGAGGAGGTAACTTCCCCCTACTAGGATGAAAGGTAATTCTTTTACTATTGCTATTTAGATTAATCTCCCTTAAATATAATATATTCACTATTTAAAATTTGACTTAAAAAGGATACCGCTATATTGGTCGGTTGGTAATTCATTTTAATCTGGTTTAAACCTGACTAATCAAGGATACCGCCAGATTGGTCAGTTGGTAATTAAATTTTTTTTACCGCCTATATGGCAGGTTTATTTTGGTTCCTCCTTTATGGATGGTTGGACTTAATTTGACTTAATCAGGTTACCGCCTATATGGCTGGTTGGTAAAATAATCACAAGTTAAAATATTATATTAAGGGAGATATCTAATTAGTAAATAGTAAAAGTTGATCATTTTACCTTAGCATTTTATTTTATTATAATTTACTTTTCAGCTTTTACTTTACCGCAATTACTTTTTACTTTATGTCTTTTATTTTACTAGCCCTAGTTATGTGTTGTAACTAAATTAGTTATCTAGGGTTGTGGTGAATTCTAATATCACCAGTTTATAAGGGGTTATTTTATAGTTTGGGTAATTTAAAGGTTTACTTATTAAGTCTTAATCTTAATGTGTCTTGTTAATTGGCCACTAATAAGATAGATCTGGTAAATCCAAAATAAACTTGGCAAAGGAATTTTAGGTTTCAGCCTTAGACTTAATAGCCCACGATCTTCCTTGAGGATAGATTACCCTTTAATAGATTTCCTTACAGGATAGACATATACCTGTTGGGCGGGAGTAGCCATAATTGGAACTTAAACTTAATGAATCCAGATAATTTGGTTGACATAGACATATGGTTCAATTGGGTTAAACAGGGTATTTGCGTCTGACCATCGACAGAGGCTTTCGCATAATTTAGTGTTCCAGGTTTGTAAACCGATTTATTACACAGACATAAAATAATCACTTCATCTTTTAATATTGAATTTTCTAAACCTACTTTCGAACAATTTTATTTACTTGTTTTTAAATTTAGAATCATCAACATTTCAAATCAATCAAACAACCTGTTAGATACTAGTAATCATTTGACCTCATAAAATTAATAGATTATGTATTAAGTCCTCGTGGGATCGATACTTTTTATACTACTTGAACGATACGTGCGCTTGCGTTATACGCGTGTGTAAGCACCGGTCAAGCATCGCGATGCTTATACAACCAGGGCCGAGGTAGTGAGCCTCTGATTCTTATGCGTTGTGAGCGTCACGACGTTAAGCCGATTCCAGGGCCTAAAATGAACTCTTCAATGACTAGCTTGCCAAAATACACTTCCAGCACTCCCACACCACAACCTTTACACAAGTCACTCTATTAAGCTTCAACATTCATACAGTCTATACCAATATACCATTATTAAAGCAACACTTTGATCTCAGAAAATCTTATTTTAATTTAAGGTTTAGTATTTTATAAACTTAGCCATTTCTTAACCAAATCAATTTCCTAATTCACGATCCACCTTAATATTATCACTAACATGCCAACAACACTAGTTTAACCTTATTTTATTAAAACTTCACAATTCAATTTTTGGGTTAAGATTGCTCACCTTGAATCATACTTCATCTTCTTCTATTAGAGTCCATAAGCCTTTCTTTCTTCTTTCTAGACATGGTACAGATTGGATTTTATTCCATTCCTCTTCTAAAATTTCTTGTGAAGTTGTCATTCCATCCCTCTCTATTTTCTCCTCATTTTCGGCCTCTCTCAGGGATTTGGGGGTTGGTTGCCTTAGTTAGAATTCTTGAATAATTTGGTTGTTTCTGGAGGAGTCTAAGGTTTGAGAGATATTTTAGTGTTATTGGGACATTTTTAATTATTGGACTAAAGTGAGGAAGATTATGGGCTTTTGAATCAAATTGGAAATTCCTTTTTTAAAGCTCATTTTCATCACAGTACAGATGGTTTGCACAAATTATCAAATTAGACCTGGTGCTATTCAAAATTTAGGATAATATTCTACATAATAATTATATATTTTCGTCTTATCTTTCTGACGATATAAAATTCACAAGAATCGGAGATCTTATGAAAAAGTTATGCTCGAAATACTAAGGACTTTTCGGGTTGCATCATAGGCTAAATTATGTATCGGAACTGTGGGGAATTATCGAATATCTGAAACGTAATTTCGTGAGCATGTACATTTTTAAACATGATTTACATCATGTATCATACCTTCCATAATATAATAGTCGTCGAGACGGGTGTTACAAATCTGTAGCTAATCAGTCGCTGAATTCTTGCAGATTTACGGGCACTACTTTTAGTGACGGAGTTTTTGTTCGTTGCTAATTTTATAACTAATTTCATTATCCATTTCAATTATGTCTCTATTTCGTTTCTAAATTTTGAAACGGTATATTTTATTGCTAAATTCTACCGTCATATCTGTAATTTCTTGTAGTATCGGATCTGGCTCAACAAATATCAATATCCGTGTACGCAAGACATGCGGGAGTATTTTGGTTAAATCAATCGAAGCTGGAATTTGCACTTATACGGGTGTGCTTACATTATTACTTAACCATATTTGAGTTTCGCCTTAATTTCCTTTCTTATATGGGGCAATGAACTATCCCTTAATTTCATCCCCGTTGATGTACTTTGAGAGACAATTTCTCATTCACCCAATCATCGTTCTGAGTAAATAAATATATTATTTCAAAGTACACATGGAAGAGAATTCGAATCACTCGCGACCTCTAATTTTTATAAAATATGGCTCACTCAAAATTATGCCACTAAATAGCATTTCCTTATGCTATTTCCCCATAAAGCCTCTATAAGAAGGAAAATCGGTTATAAACAAAATAGAAAACATGAAATGGATGGTTTTCAACATCAAAACATTTTGACCTTGGTGAAATAGTTCAATGGATTGAAACATGCATAAGATCGATATGGTTTAACATTTGAACATTCATTTATGACAATAATTTAATTCACGGACTGGCAAGTAGACATGATGTAAACGATGATATATTGCACAAATAAATCTTTCTTAACATATATGAGTTCTTATTATTATGTTTGTTTTGGCATCTGTTTGGTTCTGTAAGAGTTTTCAAGAATTGATCCATAAATAATTCCCTTTGAAGCAGTCTCATTTCTCTCTCATATATGTGATCTCATATATAAAAGTATCTTGTATTATTCCACTTTGATTTCATACATATTAGAATCATTAAAAGCCTTTGCTTAAACTATTTCCCTACATGCATCACTATTTCATTTCATCATGGGAATACACTGAAGAAAAACCCGCCCAACCCCCACAATGATCTAATTAAGTCTTTATAATTATGTTGTCTTTTTGAACCTATATCTTGGGATCTCTAGTCAATTAGGTTGGGTTTCCATTATAACGACTTTCCTTTAATAGGCTTTATTCTCATCCCTTCGATGATTTTCCCACTCACTCTCTAATTAACCTTTGGTTAGCATTTGTACAGTATTATCCTCCAACTTCACATAGTTAATAGAAATAATTCCAATTAAGAGTGATTGTCTATAGTATTATGTCAATGACGTATATGTCTTGACTTACTATATTGCGCCTTTCTCCGTGCCTTTCCAATTCTAAATTAATTAACCCAATGTATGTAAATTATTCACATAGGCTTTAACCTCTCTTAAAGAGTTTCATAGCTAATTTGCATATTCATTACATTTATATAATGTAATGAAATAGAATTCCATATTGTCCATAAAGTACTACATATAGAACTTCATAACGACCATTTTTATTTCAAATTAAATTACCTATTAATTAAATGCTGCAAATTAATTCTAAAATTAAATAATTGATTCAAAACGAATTGATAATCACAAAATTTAATTTAGTTTTGTAAGTGATATGATTTAATATGGCCAAGTTAGACTTCTTTCACATGCCAAACTTGGACCATCACAAGAGCAAATGGATTAAGTCTTCATGCACTTAATTGAGGTTACAAAAGATGAGCCTAGCTCAATGAAGCTACATTTTCGATTTGACATATACAAATAGTGGGATTTGTACAGTCTTTGTACTTTGGCCGTAACTTTCTCATCTGATGTCTGATTTTGGTGATTCAAATTGTGTTGGAAATCATACTCGGAGATCTAGAATTATGTCAAAGATAAATTCAGATTCCTTCCTAGTAAAAAATGAAGTCATAATTATCCCTATAGTTTTAATTTTATTTTATATTTAAGTGTTGGGCTAAACACTAATGTTATTTTAAAAGCACATACACGAAATTTTAAGTTTTTTTTAGCTTAGGTTTTATTTTTATTAGTTCAATTAGGATTTATTTTAAGTATTTTAGTTTAATTAGCTTTTCTTGTTCAAGTTAACTTAATATTTTTACAATGGTTTATTTAAAGGTGTTTTTACCTTGTAATTTAGATAGAGAATTTTGAATAAAGAATAGTCATTGACATTTCACACCCAAGTGCGTGAGAGCATGAATTTTCTATTGGTCCTTGATAAATTGAATCATTATCAAGACTTATTAAAGATTGGCGATCTTTGTGACGTCTCTAAATAGCTAGTAAGATTGCTTCAAGAATACATAAGGATTGTTAATAGCAAGTTCTTTAGAGGTTCGACTTGATCTTGGAGAGGTTTTGTTTCCTAACAAAATGGGTTCAAGATTCTAATAAGAAATAAATAAGGGTTTTCAAGAACATATTTCTTGAGGGATCTAACTTGATCTTGGAGGAGATTTAGTTCTTACAAACTCGTGATTCGTGGTTTTTAGGGTTTGCTCAATTACATGAGGTTGCCTAGGAATTCAATCCTACGATGGTTTCATTCCATAAGCCCAATCATTAATCTCATGATAAATTATGAATTTAATCAAGGCTTTAAATTCGAATTTAATTAGTCATTACTCATATTAAATTCTAAATTTTAATGACAAATTAAATATAATATTAATTTTATCGTTACAACTTTTATAGAGAATAAATTTCTCTACATCTTCCTATTGTGTGCACATAATATAATTTTGTTCAACCATCGATAAAGATAATAAACTTATTTATTACCATATTTTATCATTATGATTTTTATACACCTATCAAATATATAATGCCTTATATATTATGAAACTTTCATGTCACATGTTTTGTCAAATTTAATATGTTAATCCATTCAAAAACATAATTAACATATGCAATACTCAATAAAATAAATGATTTTATTTATTTTATTAAAATTGGGATTAAACATATATAGCCCTTATATCTATTTGACAAAAAAACTTATACAAAAAATTATTGGTATTTTTTTACTTGATATGTCCTCGCAGTTTCACTACATGTCACTCTTGTAGGATTTCTCTAACTTGATATTCTAGCATACGGTGTTGTCTTCAACATATGTAATATTCTGTTGGTGTTGGTGTTTGGAGTGTCAATTCAAATAATATATCATACATTATATTTTATTATTTACTAATAAAATAACTACATTTTCATTTCAACCTTGTTAATGATAATGTCATTATGCATATTAGTTTGATATATAAATAAGTTGAGAATGACATTGATCTAATAATAGTCATGTAGTAATACTGGACACTAGGTGGTCCTACACTGAGATAGTATTACTATTATATATTATTCTTAAGGTTAATAATCATAGTCGTTGGTTTTGGAATATGATCAAATTCATATAACCTATAAGATTAGTACATGTCGTATATTGGAATTGGAGTTCCAATGATTTAACCCGAGGTACCATGAGACAGGAAAACTCGTATACACATGTGGTTATTCGTTGGAGTGACTACTGAATGACTCACATGTGATTCCTAATAGTTGGAAGTACACACCACTATCAATAGAAATCTCCTCGAATCGAGTAGTATATGTGATCCTTTGATTATATGATAACATTGATTTTATGTGTGATCATCCACACTTTAACGTTACATATGTCAGAGACCTTTCATGTTTTGACCGCTTGATGTTCGTTGGGTATGGACCAATGCACTCATTAATCAAGTTTGTATCAAGATAGGATCTGTCGGTCTGTATGTGTACCATAAAGGGTTAAAGTATCCAGATGATTAGTCACAATTCTTAAGACTTTGGCCAAATCTGATCTCCTAGGGTTGATCGCATATATATCAGAAATAATGTTCTAATTAGTTGTAAGAAATAGTGGACATGTCGGCAATATAAGATGTGTGCCTCAGAAACTTGACGGTGTAATCTATGTTTCTTAAGCAGAACTCGGATAGCCTACGACGGAGAGATATATGATGACATATGTGATGACCTCGACTTGTATAGTTTAGAAAGATCGTTCGTGTTCTTCGCGAATTCGGAGGTGGCCGAATTGCGTACATATAAGCAAAGCTTATATGACGAACGTGTCTGGACTTAGAAAGTCTCACAATATGAAGTCTACTCGTTGAGCACTTTGGTAGCAGATAATGATTGATGATAAAATAATATTTGATATTATAATTATAAATGAAAGTAATTAAGTACTATTGGATAATATTAATTATTTACTTTGTCCCAATTAGATTAATTGATTAATCCAAAATCACACAAGGGCTTTGTTGTAATTTCATAAATATCTCTACCATTGAATGATATTTTGGTAATTATAAAATATATGATAATAGGTGTATTTGGCTTGATTTAATTGGATTAAATCAAAGTGGTATACATCGAACTAATCAATAGGTTAAACTTTATCTTGATTTAATTGGATTAAATTAAAGTGGTAGACAAATGTGATTAGTCACACATAATTATACATATTTGGACAAATTATATTAAGCTCATCTAAAAGTTTATTAGAACTTTTATTAATTAAAAATTGCATAAACTTCACTATAAAAGGCAAGCTTGAGCAAGTTTTTAATTAAGCTTGTCAAAGCTAAAACAAGCGAGAATTAGTGATTTTAGCCCAAGTAAAATAAGTGTTTAGAGAAGGTTTGGAAGTTCTCTACAATATTTTAACAATGAGAAGAAGATTGGATTTTGTAATCAAGCTTGCTAGCTTTGGAATCAAGATTGGATCTTTGAATCAAGCTTGTTAGCTTTGGAAGTTCTCTACAACATTTCAACATGGAGAAGAAGATTGGAACTTGGAATCAAGCATACTATGCAAGCTTGATCTTCTCTAAAGCTATGCTTTCCTTAGTGAGTTATTTTCATTAATGAAGCATATGGTGATGTATTATGTATTTGATACATAATAACTAGCTTGACGTTGAAATTAGGTTAATGAATTGTGTATGAATGTTTTGAAAGTATAAACACAATATGCTTATAATTGGGTCAAAATGTTTATGTTGGACATAAATATAAAATTAGAGTTTGGAACTCTAGATGAAATATTGGAGCTATGACTACCATTCTAGAATCACTTGACCACCTTTGAATAACTTAGGATTGTTCATGAGTCATTTCATTATAGGATTCTATTTTGGTTCATGTTTTGATTCAAAGAATACATATATGTAATTAGAATATATATATATCTGTTTGTTGTAAAACATGTCTTCAAGTTGGTTTTAAAATTAAAATTATTTTTGGGTGATTGAAAGAGTTTTTGAAAGTGTAAAAAGATTCTAAAAAAATATGGACACGGTCTACACAGTGGTTGCTTCGTTGCAGCGCTCGCAAGCAGCTTGCTGGAGCAAACAAGCTATGCATGATTGACCAATATGCGCAAGCATGCTTGCGCAACATGCGCTCGCTAGGCGTGCACAATGCGCATGACCCGATTTTTTCTCCCATTTTATTTTTTCGGACTCCGATTCATCCCCGTTTTTCCCTATACACTCATAATGAAATATAATATTCCATTAAAATACTTTAAAATATACTCATGCTCAATTACCATGAGTTAGATCCATTTTCATTGTGCAGGGCACCGATCCAACCCTAGGGGTCCCACAACTGCCCCAACACATTCTACATTGGCTATGCATGGTCCTGGACCATTATTGGCACCATCATTTTGTTGGAAAATGCACACTAGTAAACATTTTGAGATACAATTTTAAGCATGGTCCACTTCATGTTATTGGTAGTTTTTGAGTGATTCGGATACTCCTCCATGAGTAGTTCGGAATGGTATATGCTTAAAATGGTGTTTGGGTGAATGAGAAATTGTTGCTCAAAATTCACCCATTGCTGTTGGAAAATAAAGAGAAATAAGCTTGTCCCACATGGGAAAGCTAATAAAGGAAAATTGTGTTTATATATGATTGCTCATATGTAGATGAGTAAGTGTTATAAGGATAGAGGCTCTTTCTACGTGCACACGTAGAGGGTGCAAATCAAAATCCGAACAGGCCTAACTCGTGTGCACCCGCCGTCATGCGTACACGAATGTCGGACCAAATTGTGCGGGCCCGGCCTAGCCAACTTTTGCAAGCCTCTTTATTTCTTTCAAGCCTCTTTATTTCTTTCAAGCCTTTTGAAGTTCCATAACAGTTAAATTAATTCTATTAATTAACTGGGTGGTTACATCATATGAAAAGCCTCCCACTAACTCAATTTAATTGGCATGTTCATTTTCTTTTAAGGTGGTAGTGTTTTTCATTTTTGATGATATAAAAAATATACAGAACGGTTTTCCCTTAGTTTTATTTACTGTTTTGTTGAGAGAGTTCAAACACTTCGTGGTTTGTTGAAGACGATTTTGGTGGTGCCCATTCTCGTTTATTTCTGTTGCATCCTGGGAAACAAATGTCTCACATTCTACTGCACCATTCGGTAGGGGACGAATTTGTTTTAAGGAGATTTTTGCCGCGTCGACAAGCCTCGGAATTCTATCTATTTGGTGCCACTGACTATTCTTGTTGATGGTTCGATATTGCACTGTGATGAGTGGTAATTATATCACTATTTCCCACTCATTTAACCTAATATTTTGTATAGTTTCTTGAGTTTTGTGAATATTTTGATGTTTTTTGTGCTATTTTGTAGATAAATAAAGTTTCAGGACTCTCTGGAGGTGATTTGGGCCCAAAACAGTGAAAATTGGACAAAAGGGCATTTTCATAATTCTGCGCGTCGCGACGCCCAAGCCTATGGCGTCGCGATTCCAAACGTGCGCCGAACAGTGCTAACGTGCGTCGGGTCCACAAGTCAGAATATGAGAAAAGTTTGACTTTGCTAACGTGCGTCGTGCCACGTGTCACCATCACAGCCGATCTGCTAACGTACGCCATGCCACGTGTCATCATTCTACGATGCCGACAGTCGCCATCGCCACGTGTCACTCCACGTGTCTGCCATATCATCATCCACATCACTGGTTGACCGAGTCAAAGTGCCACATCATCGCCACGTCATCATCAACCAATCACAGCGTGCCACGTGTCGCAATTCTATGGTGCCGACAGTCACTTTCGCCACGTGTTGCCACGTCAGCGTCAATTATTGATTCACTTATCCGCAATTGACACGTGGCGATAAGAATCTGAAATAAGCCAATCAGAAGCAGCCACGTGTCGTAATAATTGAACTCCCAACCACATTGCCACTTGTCACCTTATCACCTTATCCAGAATCTAAGCCGACAAACCAGAGTGTGCCACGTCGACAATTACCCGCGTCGCGACGCGAGCTGGGCGTCGCGACGCCAGACCCATACTAACGCCTATAAATTCAGCTCGATTTCATAATTCAAAACATGTCTTCCTTGAGTTTTGTAAGGACTTTAAGGATTGCATCTTGTGTGTTTAAGTTTTTGTAATTTAAATTAAGCATTTTTACTTTTAGTATTTTCAATTATGCACTTTTACTTTTTGTAATAAAATTTTATTTTTTTTCTTTTTCTTTTTTTATGTTCAGTAGTTAATTTACCGCTGGGGTAAAAGGTGAAACATTTAATATAATTATCTAGGTAAATCTCACTTAATTATAATTTATAAATTATAATTTAACCAGATTAATTAATGGCAGACTTTATTACCGCCTATATGGTCGGTCTAAATATAAATTACTTTACCGCCTATATGGCTGGTCTTTATGGGACAGATAATTACCGCCTATATGGCTGGTGTAATTGGACTAAATGGATTACCGCCTATATGGCTGGTTTTAAATGTTTAACATTATTAATTCCTGAGAAATCAGAACATAAAATAATTTATATATTATAATAAGTGAGATTCCTAGATAAGAAATATTAAATGTGGATCCTCTAACCCCGGCATTTTATTTTATTCTAGGGAAGTGATGAAACACAATATCCACACTTAATAATTGATTTTCTTTTTATGGGTAATTCTTAGTTTGTTTATTGAGTCTTAAGCTTAATGCTTCTTGTTGTCTGATCACCAATAAGATTGATGTGGTAAACTTAAAATGAACTAGACATAGGGATTTTAGGTTTCAGCCTTAGATTCAATAGCCCACGATCTTCCTTGAGGATATATAACCCTTTAATAGATTTCCTTACAGGATAGACATATACCTGTCGGGCGGGGGTAGCCATAATTGGAACTTAATCTTAATGAATCCATGTAATTTGGTTGACATAGACATATGGTTCAATTGGGTTATACTGGGTATTTGTGTCTGACCATCGACAGAGGCTTTTGCATATTTTCTTATTCCAGGTTAGCAAACTGATTTATTACACATATGTAAGAGAATCAATTCATCTTTAGAATAATATTGTGTGGAGTCACGACCCTAGATCTTTGAGTCTTTTCTTTTATTTTCCTTAGTATTTTCTTTTGAGTCTATTTTTATTTTAATTAGCAAATCCACATTCAACCAACAAAAATAATCATTCTCTTCTCCCTATAATTAGATACTTGTAAATAAATAGTATCAATAATTAATAACAACAGTAGGAATTAAGTCCTCGTGGGATCGATATTTTTATACTACTTGAACGATATGTGCGCTTGCGTTATACATGTGTGTTTACGCCGGTCACACTACCTCTGCAATTGTCCTGAGACTGTGTTACTTTAATTACTCTTGTTTTGTTGTTTCCTCTATTTATTGTAGCAATCGTATTGTGTTTTACTATTTGTTCATAGTCCTTTGTAAGAACACAGTAACCAAATATTTGTAATACATTTCTCTCCAAAATGAACCTTGTATACTTGATATAGTTTTCGTAACCTTCCAAGTTACAGGCACATATTACAGTCATGGTTGCCTTAACATACATAATATTGTGTCACCAGTTATACATCTGACCCAAACCCATAGATTTGATGTGAATATCTTTTAGTTCAGTCATAGCTTCCATGAGCTTTTCTATTTTACGGCACAATCCATCATTTGTTTTTGCCACATCAACGCAGAGTTCACAATTTAAAATACCTAATTTCTTGATATTGGTTTCATTTCACTAATATCATTTACGATACTTCCTTCTGCTTGTAGCCAATTGCTTTATCTGTCAACATGATAGAATCTTGATTGTGCTAACCTTTTTGAATTTATGTTTAAAGATTGTATGCTAACCTTTTTGAATTTATGTTTTAAGATTGTAGGAATTATAATGTATGTTAGACACAAAATAATATTCATATTTGTTGATGGGCTATAAAATTCTGAAATTTAAAATTAATTAAATATGAAATCAATAAAATCGAAGTTATGAATAACATAGAAATATAGAGATAAAACTCGAGACTTATATAACATACAGTGTCCTTAAAACATATTCATCTTCTACTATTACTGTTTAGAATCTGTTGACGGGGATTTCTGCTACTAAGTCTTTTGTACAGTTCGGTAAGGGCAGAAGAGGAAATTCACCTCATCAGGAGGTCAATGGATCAGAAAATGTGTATCGACTCCTCGGCCTGACATGGAACTCGGTTGATGGGCATGACCGACTAGAGGATGTAGCACAACGCAGTTTTAGAGACCAACCACATGAAAGCTATGGCCGACCACACTAGATCAAGGAATCAGACCGGACCTACCAGCTTTTTAAACAGATCGATGAGCTCGGATATCTCAGGTCAGGGCGGAAGTAATTCTAGAAGTTCGGTGACTTGTTTGGCCGACCACTTGACAATCGACAGAAGACCAGAGTATATGATTTTCCTTCGATACGTGTCATTTCCCCCAAATGGACTTTACAGGCTGTCACCATTATTATTGCGTGTGGCAGAGGAGAAAACAGAGGGATGTGATTGACCGTCAGGCGGCAGGCTTACTTTCGGCGAGGGCAGACTTGGGGCAGAGAACCCGTCAATCAGTCAGACATCACGCGAGAAACAGCGTCAAGTTGGCAGTACAGTGTTGCCTCCTCACTAGTATAAAAATGGAGGGTAGCCTCATTTGTATAGGTTGGGTTTTTCTAGATAGCAACTTGTAACACAAAAGAATACCACTTGTAACTCCTTTCAACTGCTCGGTCGCGTTCTAGCCTGTTTCAAAACAGGTCGGCCGAGTAAGCTCTTGGCAATAAAAATAACCATCATCATTTTGTGCCCGTGGACGTAGGTTGGATTCATTCCGCCGAACCACGTTAAAACTATCTTGTCAATTTGTGTGTTTTTCCCACCTTCTACTAAATTTGCCTTTGGTCTCCCCATAACCAAACAAATTCAAGGTTGAGGGAAGGTTGTCTCGGGGGAGTTATCCCGAAACTGCCCCTGGGACGAAAATCAGCCGTCAACAGTTGGCGCCGTCTGTGGGGAAAGAGCAAAAAGCAACTTGCGTAGTAAGACGATGGTAGAAGGTGGAAACCATGGGTTGTTGGAGATTTCAGCGGCAGAGTGGTTTGGAAGAATGAATGAAAGACTGTATGAAAGGGAAAGGGAACGGTTGGAAGCTGGTCAGAGTGGAAATGGGAAATAATTCGCAAGAAGAAAGAAGGTCAGAAATAGATCTCCTATTTGAGCCGCATAATTATCGGATGATCGGACTGCCAAACAAGAACCAGAAAATTTTTGGAAGAGCCTCTCCTGAAATGACCCACAATGAGTTGTAAGAAGGGCGGTAGTCCCTTGAATATGAATAAGGCTTTCTCTTTCGAATTAAAAATTTGTCCTTTTTACTTTTTTATTAATTGGATGCGAAAGACCTGTTCAATATTATTGGGATGTGCTCAAAGCGAAGGGGTGATCGGTGGTCGGGATGGGCACCAAGCCTGTGGCACGCCAATCTCGGGTGTCATTATCAAACCTCTGGGTTGAAGTGTTTCGACCTGGCTCCTTTCACTTTTGAGGATCTGGAACGCATCAAGGGATGGGGCACATGTGGGAAATGCGTGAACCCCTCGTGGCACACCACTCCCGGGTGTCATTATCAAACCCCCAAGGCCGGAGCGTTACTCCCCCGTAGCTCGTATTTTTGAGGAATAGCTCGGGTAAATTGGACCCATGGACGTTTCTCCCCCTGCAGGTCGGCTGGTGAGTCCCGTTGAAGACTATCGGATAGTATGGAATGAGGATGGCTTAATTGCCTCCATGACCATCATGCTCCCGGGTAAACCGGACCCATGGACGTTTCTTCCCCTGTAGGTCGGCTGGTGAGTCCCGTTATATACCATCAGGCCACCTGGCTTGGGTTAGCCTAATGGCACCCTTGATTGCAGGAGTCTCGGGTAAACCAGGCCCAGAGACGTTTCTTCCCATGTAGGTCGGCTGGTGAGCCCCGTTATGTACCATCAGGCCACCTGGCTTGGGTTGGCCGAATGGCGCCCTTGATTGCAGGTGTCTCTGGTAAACCGGACTTAGGGAGGTTTCTGCCCCTAAGAGTCGGCTGGTGAGTCCCGTTATGTACCATCAGACCACATGGCTTAGGTTGGCCAAATGGCGCCCTTGATTGCAGGAGTCTCGGGTAAACCGGACCTAGGGAGGTTTTTTTCCCTACGAGTCAGTTGGTAAGTCCCGTCGAGCACCACCCAGGGAAGACACACATGGGGTGTCCATGTCCCCCGTGGGGATTTGCCTGACCGTCCGGATCGGTGTATCCATAGCCTGGTTAGTTAGGACACCGAATTGTGAGATTTAGGATTGCGTTTTGGAAGCCTCGGGCAGGACGCTGCCTCGAAGCATCCGAGTTGTTATTCGTACTTGTGATTTTTTGTTTTGGGGTACGTGCTAAGTCACATCCACCTCTCTGTTAGCTTTACCTCGTTCCTATTTTTGTTTTTGTTTTTCGTTGGTCTGGCAAGGGGACACCCGCGCCGGAGTTAACAGAGCTCCGAGGTTGAGAACCATCCCTCGTGTAAGTCTCCATTGTCCCACCAGCTCGGGGCTGGATTCATTCCGCCGAGGCTATATTGTTCCACCATATCGGGGCTGGATTCGTTCCGCCGAGGCTATCTTATTCCACCAGCTCGGGGCTAGATTCGTTCCACCGAGGCTATCTTAGTCCACCAGATTGGGGCCGGATTCATTCCACCGAATCTGATATTATTTCACCAGCTCGGGGTTGGGGTGAATCCCACCGAGTCTATTATTATTCCACCAGTTCGGGCCGGATCCGTTCCGCCAAATCTATTTTTGTTCCACTAGATCGGGGCTGGATTCGTTCCGCCGAATCTGATATTATTTCACCAGCTCGGGTTGGGGTGAATCCCATCGAGTCTGGTATTGTTCCACCAGATCGGGGCCGAATTCGTTCCGCCGAGTCTGTTATTGTTCCTCCAATTCGGGGCTGAATTCGCTCCGCCAAGTCTGTTATTGTTCCACCAGTTCGGGCCGGATTCGTTCCGTCGAATCTGTTATTGTTCCACCAGTTTGGGGCTGAATTCGTTCCACTGAATCTGTTAATGTTCCACCAGATCGGAGCTGGATTTATTCCGCCGAATCTTATATTATTTCACCAGCTCGGGGTTAGGGTGAATCCCACCGAGTCTGATATTGTTCCACCAGATCGGGGCCGGATTCGTTCCTCTGAGTCTGTTATTGTTCCACCGGTTCGGGGCCGGATTCGTTCCCCTGAATCTGATATTATTTCACCAGATCGGGTTGGGATGAATCCCACCGAGTTTGATTCAGTTCCACCAGCTTGGGGCTGGACTCGTTCCGCCGAGGCTATCGTATTTCACCAGCTCGGGGTTGGGGTGAATCCCACCGAGTCCATTTCTTCGGTCTCGGGACGCAGCATCCCCCAAGGCCAAGTGTTCTTCTCACCTCGGGGTCGGGTTACATCCCACCGAACATATTTGATATCGGCTTGGAGACAGATGATTACCTAAGAGCCAGACCCAATTTGGCCGAGTGCCGGGTCGAAACGAGATATAGAATGGCAAGTCAGAGAAATTTGAAGCTCAAAATAGGCTAAGTATAAAGAGCAGAACGGAAAGCAGTTGAGATAAGTACTAGAAGAATAAGTTGTGGTTGTGGTTACAAAAGAAATGTATTGTTTGAAAGTACATGGGGCCCCCTTTGGGTTACCCTCATCAATCGACCCGCGCATGAGCAGTTGTTTCTTCTTGTGCAGGCCCGGATGGTTGGACGACTGATGCAAGCTCGACAGGGGAAATTTCAGCTTCAGCATTGGAGGAAAGAGGGGCTGCAATGTCGGCCTCAGGAACTTCAGGGGCGGGAAGCTCATATTGAATCTCTCCAGGAGTTAGAGATGGGGGAACAGTTGACACAGGCTCCGGATCCTGGATTTCCTCTGAAGGAAGAGCAAGAAATTCTTGGGCCTCTTCCGCGGAGAGTTCTCCCTTACAGTAGCGGATGATCGTGTGGACCGGCTCCATGTTAACCCCAATGATCAATATTGAGATGATCTCGGCACAATCTTCGATCCCCTTGAGCTGAGCACTCTCCAGCTCCCCCTCTAGTGCAACCTCCATCTGTTGCCTTTCGGCCTCCCTCATCTGCAGTTCAGCTTCCCTCTCATCAAGGTAGGCCTCTCTCTTTTTTAGTTCCTCAAGAGCCCGATCTTTCTCCTCAGTTATCCTCCTCAGATTGGCCTCGATATCGCCTAACTCCCACCCCAAGCGCCTACTTTCAGCCAGAGCAGCCTCCCGCTCCTTTTTGGCATTTTTGGCATTCTTCTTGGCCAGATTAGACGCATTGCGAATGGATTCATTCATTTTAAGGGCCTCGTCCCTGACCCTCTCCAGAGCCTTGATTTTCTCATCTTTTTTTGCCAGAGCAACCTCTTACTCTGTGATTTGACTTTGGAGCCTTTGCACCTCGCCCCCCTCAGAAAGAAGACTCATGAGCAGGTCCTTATTTCGCGCCATCAAGTAATTATCCTATGAGGAATGAGGATAAATCAGAGAGCAAGGTAAAAATACAATACGGGAGTAAAGGAGAAAGTTTACCTCGGCTATCCGGACGGAGAAGCGGGAGATTATTTCCTCCGGGGAGATGTCCTCGAAGTACGGGATCTTTTTGGGAGGCACCGCTTCGGCCAGTTGATTGAATACTGGCACCAAGTGGGAGGTGGCTTCTCGGATTTTTTCACTGAGGTCGTCCACCCCGAGCACCACGACGCCTTTTTCTTTTCTGGGGGAGGCCTTCGCAGTTCTGTTCTCTCTCCGGGCAGTTTACCTTTGGATCAGAGGTTGTTCATTCTCTTCTTCTTCTTGTCCGGAAACCCCCGATCCGATCAGGCCTTTTCATTTGCTGGCAGACCTAGATTGGCCAGAAGGTTGGGTTTCAGATGTCGGGACTGACCTTGGAAATGGAATTGTTGATTGATCAGAAGGACGGGTCACTGTTTTGGTTTTAGCCTCCGCCACGGCCACCTTTTTTCGGGAGGTTCCAGCTCCACTTGGCCCGAGCCTCTTCGTCAATTCTTTGATTCTGTTAAGAGAACTGGTTTGCCTCGACATTTCTGCCAAGTAAAAGAAAAAGACATGGTCAGTTCAGAAGTCTGATGAGTTCAGGTCATTTATTAGCCGAGCAAGTAAGGGGATCAGCTAGAAAGTCAATGAGAATCTACCCAGCCGCCTCGGGACCTGTGAAGGTGCACTCCGGACGAGCCCTGACTCCAAGAAGGCAGAGTCATTAACTACCCTCCTCCAGTGGCAGGCGTAGCTCCGGGCCACCTTGATTTTAGCACGGACCACACGGGTTACCTTGTGAGGATCCCTCCAGCAGGCTGAGAAAGGTTAAAGAGTTAGCATTTTTTGCATGAAAGTTGAGAAAGGAAGATAAATTGAGACATCGGGTCCTAACCTCCCACTCTGAAGATATCATGTACTTCAGTCTTTTCCGGGCACACGGATAAGGTCCGTCTCCAGTCGCCTGTGGCCCAGAACTAGAGGTCTTTGAAATTTTTATTGGTTTGTGGAAGGTCTTTGATAAGGGCGGGGGCGTCGGCATATGAAGAGAGAAAATACCAACCGTGGTGAGTTTTTTGTTGGCCTTCAGTTGGTAGAGCCTCTTCAGTTCTTCAAAAGTCGGTTCTCCGAGGCCGGCCCGGTGCCAGATCACATGCAAACCGGCCAGGATTCTCCAACTGTTCAAATTTAGCTGACATGGGGAAATCTCCATCCAGGCCAGCATTCCGGCAAAGTATGGCTGAATGGGCAGCTGAAGACCGCACTCAAAAAAGGAGAGGAGAAGAGCGACTGAGCCATCGTCGGGCTGGCTTGCACTATCACACGAGCCAGGGACTTCTAGAGCTATGCCAATTGGGACTTCGTACTGCTGCCGGAGCACGCATAGGGCATCTCCTGTGATGGTGGAATGCCAATTCATGTCCAAGGCCGAATTACCTAGTTCTCCGGGTTCAGGGTCTTTCCGGGGGATTCTTTGGTGGTATGAGTCATTTTTTACTTCAGAATGGGTAGGGGTAGTGTCCAAATCCTCTACGCTGGGTGCCCCCAAGCTTGAGGAGGTTTCCGCAGCGCGAGGAGATTGAGGTTCTACAGGTTTGGCCGAAGAAGATTCAGCGTCAGATATGTCTAACAGACGGCATGAAGTATAAGAATATCAGTGATCAGTTTAGGACATCACAAGTTTGAAGGCTATTTCAACTACCGGGGACATGGGCCTACAGTCTCTAAATGCCCTAGCAATAGCCACAAACAGCAAGTCTCTCCTTAAACACATATAACCAAACACGAAAAACCAAAAAACTAAAACACATGCATTACACCCCAGCGCCCATCCTATAACCAAAAAACATAAGTACAGCACATCTAGTACCAAAAACGAAATCACATTCACAACACAGAAGAGAAGAACAAGCAACAATGAAATGATGCAGCAGATAGAAAGAGAAAGGGTTGGGCGAAAACTTACTTGGAGTAAGAAGAAGAGTCGGCGTTTGATCTGAACGGTTGGGAGTCTGCTGGTCTTACGAGCAAGTCTGCTGACCGGCGTAAACACACACGTATAACGCAAGCGCACGTATCGTTCAAGTAGTATAAAAATATCGATCCCACGAGGACTTAATTCCTACTGTTGTTATTAATTGTTGAATCTATTTATTTACAAATATCTAATTAAATGGAGAATAGAGATTGTTTGATTGATTTGATTTGTAAGTGGCGTTGCTAAATAAAATAAATAAAAAGATAAAAGAAAATACTAAGGAAAATACAAAAGACACAAAAATCTAGGGTTGTGAATCATTCTAATATCATTTAAAAGATGAAGTAGTTAAACCATAGTTAGGTAAATTATTGAATTATTATCTGGAACACTAAATTATGTAAAAGCTTCTTCCGAATGATCATTTACAAATACCTAGTATAATCCAATTGAACCATATGTCTATGTCAATTAAATTACCTAGATTCATTAAGATTGAGTTCCAATTATGACTACCCCCGCCCGACAGGTATATTCCTATCCTGTAAGGAAATCTATTAAAGGGTTATCTATCCTTAAGGAAGATCGTGGGTTGTTGAGACTAAGGTCTTAAACTTAAAATCCCTATGTCTAGTTCATTTTAAGTTTACCTAATCAATTTTATTAATGATCAATTAATAAAAAGCATTAAGATTATGACTCAACAAATAACTCTTTTAATTACCCCAACTATAATCTAACCCTTTTTTAATACGGTGATATTAGAAATCATCACAACCTAGAATACTAACTTAGTTACAACACATAGTTAGGACTAGTAAAACAAAGATAAAAATTACTAAAAAGTAAATGCAGAAAAATAAATAAAATGCTAAGGAAAAAGGAATTAACTTCTACTAAATACTAATTAGAAATCTCCCATAAAATATAATATATACTTGTGATAATTTTATCAACCAGCCATAAAGGCGGTAATATTTGTTATTAAACCAGCCATAAAGGCGGAACAGAAATATACCAGCCATAAAGGCGGAACAAAAATAAACCAGCCATAAAGGCGGAATAATTATTTAATAACCAACCGACCAATCTGGCGGTATCCTTATTAAGTCCGGTTTAAATAGTTTATATATTATATTTTAGGGAGAATAATCTAAATAGCAATAGTAAAAGAATTACCTTTTTACCTTAGCGGTGAAAAGTTACCTACACATAGTAAATAGTAAAAATTGTAAGAAGTAAGAAAATAAAATTACTATTACTATTAAAAAGTAATTAAAAATATTTACAAAAACTTAAACTAAAATATTCTAGAGAGAGAAGCTCTCAATTTAGAACTAACAAAAGAGAGAGAAAGGTACGCTGAAATATGAAATTTCGAGTTCTATTTATAGGCTCGGATAAGCCTCCAGCGTCGCGCCGCCCAAATTGCACTAGCGTCGCGACGCTGGGTACAGTAGGACACGTGTCACGCACTGGTTGGTCGGCTCAGAATCTTATCCGATGACGTGGCACTGTTCATGACGTCATTGCTTGCGTCACGCTGACGTGTCAACTGTTCATGACGTCATTGCTTGCGTCACTTTGATGATGTGGAAGGCGACGTGGCGACACGTGGGGCGGCGGCCGTCGGACGAATGAGAGGTTGACACGTGTCGCGCTGTGATTGGCGGATGATGACGTGGCATGTTGACTCGGTTGACTTGCTGACGTGGCTGCTGATGTGGAAGATGATGTGGCGACACGTAGGATGACACGTGGGGCGGTGGCCGTCCAAGCAATAAGATTTCGACACGTGGCACGGCGCATTTTAGCATCTCTGTTGTGATGGTGACACGTGGCACGGCGCACGTTAGCAAAGTCAAATTTTCTCAGATTCTGATTTTGTGGACCCGGTGCATTTTAGCATTCGGCGCACGCTGGGCGTCGCGACGCTGAAGGTATGGGCGGCGCGACGCTGAAATGACGATTTTGCCCTTTTTGTCCAATTTTGTCCATTTTTCCCCAAAACAGCTCCAGAATGTCCTGAAACTTTTTTTATCTGCAAAATAACACAAAATACATCAAAACGTTCATAAAACTCAAGAAACTGTACAAAATATTAGTTTAAATGAGTGGGAAATAGTGATAGAAATACCACTCATCATCTGCTTCTTTGGTTTGAAAATTGTAGGCTTCGTAAGAGGAAGAAATGAGCACTGCTCCGCTTTTTTATAATCGGCATGGTACAGTTTTGGCCGTTGGATTGGGAAAATTTTCGGATAGGCGCTGCGTGTCATCTTTGAGCTCCGTCGGATCAGTTTGGGATAAGCGGCTGGGATTGGAAGACCTTTTGGCTACCTCGGGAACGGTCGGTTGATTTGAGTTTTGGCGGGAAGACCATAAGCTTTTGACAAGTGGCACGTCCAGGTAAAACCCTAAAGAGTGATTGGATGGGCATTTATGAAGCTATGATGGCTTACGATTTTCGAGGGACAATTGTCATAAGGGTAGAAGAGGAATTTTACTTGATTAGGAAGAAAGTTGGAGAAAAACATCAGCATCCTCCGAACCAATCACCTGAAGATGACCGAGGAAGGTTTGGAAGAAGCCTGAGGAAGCTCTCTGTTTTTTTTCTAAGTCTGACCGCCAGTTTTGCTGCTCAGGATCACTTCAAATTTCTTATAGTTACTGGCACCAACTCGTACACTCGTTGGAACCGAGAACTAGGTGACAGATGTTGGTGGGATATCTACTACTAAGTCTTTTGTACAGTTCGGTAAGGGCATAAGAGGAAATTCACCTCATCAGGAGGTTAAGGGATCAGAAAATGTGTATCGACTCCTCGGCCTGACATGGAACTCGGTTGATGGGCATGACCGACCAGAGGATGTAGCACAACGCAGTTTTAGAGACCAACCACATGAGAGCTATGGTCGACCACACTAGATCAAGGAATCAGACCGGACCTACCAGCTCTTTGAGCAGATCGATGAGCTCGGATATCTCAGGTCAGGGCGGAAGTAATTCTAGAAGTTCGGCGACTTGTTTGGCCGACCACTTGACAACCGACAGAAGACTAGAGTATATGATTTTCCTTCGATACGTGTCATTTCCCCCAAAGGCACTTTACAGGCTATCACCATTATTATTGCGTGTGGTAGAGGATAAAACAGAGGGATGTGATTGACCGTCAGGCAGGAAACAGCGTCAAGATGGCAATACAGTGTTGCCTCCTCACTAGTATAAAAAGGGAGAGTAGCCTCATTTGTATAGGTTGGGTTTTTTCTAGATAGAAACTTGTAACACAAAAGAATACCACTGGTAACTCATTTCAACTGCTCGGTTCGCGTTCTAACCTGTCTCAAAACAGGTCAACCGTCAACATAATCATTTCGTTGTCTGCTTCTTAGGATAAACATAGATGAAATATTTTTAGTGCACCATCGAATTATTTCCGACAAACTCGCGGTATATCAAAGAAAATGAGTGATGTGCTTTGTATTATGCTCAATGTGCGCCATGCATTCTATATTCTGCGTTTCTTCTCGATATCCTAATGAAGTGAAATGAACTAGTTTTATAATATTAAAAAATGTGGGATATTTAATATGAAATAAAAATCATATCAGTAGCAATTAACAATGAATTTAAAAGCTAAATCATTACACCTTTTCACATTTATAACTGCTGAAATTAATGTAATTAATTCATTTGTAAAATTAATTCAAAATTAATTATGTCGTTACAAGTAATTTAAGAGTTAAAAATTAAAGAAAATACAAAACATGATTAAACTAGATCTGACTCTACTGATGCCGATATTAGTGTAAATAAGATGTGCTGATGCACATATTGATCACACTAATTAAAATTAGGATTTATGCGGGCGCACATAGAGAGACTCTATACTTATATTGTTACTCAATCATAATTGAAATATATATATATAGATAACTCTTTAGCATTAGTTTCTTTTCTTTGATGAGATAAGAAACTTTTATTTTATAGTATCAACTTGGTATTATGGGTGTCGTGATTCTCAGCCACTGCAACACACATCAAGGTAAAAAGGTTTTAAAAAGCTTCGAAATACGTAGGGATGGTAAAACGAATTAACGAATCGAATTTGTATCGAATCTTAAACGAATCGAATCGAAATGTGATGGATTCTTATTTGATTCGTTTATTAAACGAATCCTAATATCATGATTCGTTTATTAAACTAATCGAATATGAATATTCATTTAGTCATGATATTATTTAATATCATAATTTACCATAGGTTATTTACATTAATTTTTCATAAATATATACATATAAAAAATGTAATTAATATATTTATTAAAAATACCTCACCAAATATCGAAAATATTATTTTTTATATGGTAATTAGCCATTATTTCTCGAATATTAATTGAAAACTAACAATAATTAGTAAAAGAAAATAATAAAACGAATCCTAAACAAATAAACGAATCCATGAGCTTAAATCCGTATTCAATTCGTTTAATAAACGAATCGAATCGAATTGACTCATTTATTAAATGAATCCATTTTTTCAAACCCGTATTCGCTTTAAAGCGAATCGAATCGAACAAATGATCGAATCCTGACCCAAATGCCACCCCTAGAAATACGCAAGTCAGAAGCATTACGTATCCATAAAAATATTTTTAGGGTAACTTTTTTTAAAGTGAAAAACAAAATAAATTATTTGCATGGTTGGTTCGTTGGGATTTGGAGCTTCGATTCAAAAGCTTTTTGTTTTGGGCTTCATTTGATACTGTTTGTGCCTTCATTTAAAGGGGTGCAATCAGATTATTTGAGGATGTTTTATTATCATACTTGGGGAATATTACGACAAACGGGCCCAAGCTCTTGAAGGCCCATTAATTTATAAAAGTTCACATGACTAAAACGACGTAGTACTTTCCTCAACTGCTAATTCCTCGGCAAAAAGATCAGTTGATTTTATCTTATTTTATTTTCCATTTTAATCACTTGGCTTAGCTTCACCACTCATTTCAATTGAATGGCTGTTAGCACTCCAAAAGAGAGAGCAGAACTCCAAAAACCCATCTCACAATTTCACTTTAATATTTCAATCCTCAAGGTATGAGCTTCATTTCTTTTCAGTTGATGAAAACTCACTGAAGAAATTTCATAAATCACTAGCTACTCTTCACTGTTTCACTTGAATGTAACATCAAAACTACAATTAGTACTTGCTCTTTAAGTATGTTTACTTATCTGGGTTTAGCTCATTATTGGTAAATTTTATTCAAAAATGCAAGCTTTAAGTGTGTGGCCATCAAAAGTTGGCGTTGCTGCAGTGCCTCAGTTGCACTTTGAATTTGGTTCTTCTAGCTTTTTAAGCCCAATACATAGGAGGAGACAAAGATGGGGTCTTGTTGAATCTGTTTGTTATAGTAGAAACTCTGGCCTATTGTTAGTTTCAAGCAATTCAAGGTTTAGTTGCTGTGGGGTGTGTTGTAGGAGCATTAAATTTGATTCAAAATGTGAGTTTCTATCTAGGTTCTCTAGTCTCAAATTGGTCGTCTTTTGTGAGCCAAAGAAAAGTTATTTCGGTACATCTGTCACATTGGCTTGGGCAATGGAGCAACAAGAAATTGGAAGGAGCTCCTTATAGAAGAACCAGACTCAGTAGATGTTTTGTCGGGGAAAACTGTTGACAGTGTTGATTATCATTGTGTACATAGAGTAAAAGATAGTGATGATAATTGTAATCGGAAAGAAAGTGAAGAAGTAGAACCGAAAGGTAAGAGGGAAGTTAGGATGCGGGAGAGTGCTAGGATTGATGTTATGGCATTGGCACGGAGTCTATGGTCTGCGAAAACAGCTGATGATGTGGAAGAGGTTCTTAAGGACATGGGTGAGTTGCCACCTCAAGTCCACTCAAGCATGATTAGAGGTTTTGGTAAAGAAAAGAGAATGGAGTGCGCAATGGCTCTTTTTGAGTGGCTAAGAAAAAGAAGAGAGATACTGGTGGTGTTATTGGGCCTAACCTTTTTGTATATAACAGTTTGTTGGGTGTGGTGAAACAATGTCAAAGATTCGAGGAAATGAATAGAATTATGAATGATATGGATGAGGAGGGGATAAATCCTAATATTGTAACTTATAACTCTTTGATGGCTATTTATATAGAGCAAGGAGAATGTACCAAGGCCCTTAATGTCCTTGAGGAGATAAAAAATGAGGGCTTTACACCATCCGCTGTAACCTATTCTCAGGCCTTGTTGGCTTATCGAAGAATGGAAGATGGAAATGGAGCTTTAAAGTTTTTTGTTGAATTAAGAGAGAAGTATCTGAAAGGTGAAATTGGAAAAGATGATGATGAAGATTGGGAAAATGAGTTTGCTAAGCTTGAGGATTTCATAATTCGTATTTGCTACCAAGTGATGCGACGTTGGCTTGTGAAGGATGAAAACCTAAGCACTAATGTGTTAAAACTTCTAACAGAAATGGATAAGGCTAGGCTTAAGCCTGATAGGGCAGAATATGAGCGCCTTGTATGGGCTTGTACCCGTGAAGAACATTATGTTGTTGCAAAAGAATTGTATATTAGGATTAGAGAAAGGTATGATGAGATAAGCTTATCTGTGTGCAACCATTTGATTTGGTTGATGGGGAAGGCTAAGAAGTGGTGGGCGGCTTTGGAGGTCTACGAGGATTTGTTGGAAAAGGGACCAAAGCCTAATAACATGTCATGTGAATTAATTGTATCTCACTTTAATATATTACTTGGTGCAGCTAGGAAAAGAGGGATTTGGAGATGGGGTGTTAGATTGCTCAACAAGATGGAAGAAAAAGGCCTTAAACCTGGAAGTAGAGAATGGAATGCAGTTCTCATTGCCTGTTCCAAGGCTTCAGAATATAATGCTGCTGTCCAGATATTTAGGCGAATGGTCGAAAAAGGTGAAAAACCCACAATCATCTCCTATGGAGCGTTACTTAGTGCCCTTGAAAAGGGCAAGCGCTATGATGAGGCCTTTCGGGTGTGGCAACACATGCTGAATGTCGGCGTGGAACCAAACTTGTATGCCTACACAATTATGGCTTCAATTTTCACAGCACAAGGAAAGTTTAACTTGGTTGAGCTGATCTTTAAGGAGATGGCTTCATCTCATATGGAGCCAACAGTTGTCACATACAATGCGATCATCAGTGCGTGTGGGCGGAATGGTATGAGCAGTGCAGCATATGAATGGTTTCACCGATTGAAAGTTCAGAACCTCTCCCCTAACGAGATCACTTACGAAATGTTGATTGAGGCTCTCGCAAAGGATGGAAAACCAAGACTCGCATATGACTTGTATTTAAGGGCTCAAAACGAGAACCTTAACCTCTCTTCAAAGGCTTATGATGCAGTACTGGAATCCTCCCAAGCCTATGGAGCAACCATTGATTTAACTGTTTTAGGACCTCGGCCACCAGACAAAAAGAAGTAAATTGTAATTAGGAAGAACTTGACTGATCTCTGCTACTGGACAATCCTGTTTGTATTATACTATTATACAAAATGATGTGGATATTGATTCAGTTAGACAGTTACTAAATGGCTTTAAAACTGAACTTTTTTTTTCTCTTTCTTTTCATTTATTTAAGCAGTGTTTTAAAAACCAAACCAGAAGTTACTCGTTCGACCAATTGAACCAACAAAATCGGATGATATTATAATTATTTTTAATTAAATGAAAATTATAAAAAAAATATTATTTCTAATTTTTGGTTCAAATTTGTTTTGGTTAGAAATCGGCCGGTTCGGTTCACCGATTTCATCAATTTTTACCGGATTTGACTAGTTTTTATTGAGTTTTATTTTTTTACACCCCCATTTTTAGGGTTCGATCATATCGATTTCATGACCGGTTCTCGATTTGATTGGTTCAAATAATCGATCCGATTCAGTTTTAAAAACCATGCTTCTAAGCTTTATGAAGAAATCACAAATTATATTTGAGTGTGAATATTTTAGAACATACCGCCGTATTAAATATCTATTTGTTTTACGTTTGTGGCAAATTGAAGTAAAAAAAATATGCTCTCTTTTAAAAGATTTTTCAAATAAAAATAAATTATATTATTTTGAGGAAAATTATCTCTAAACCATTTCAGGTTTGGGAAAAATACATGTAACTATCACGGATTTCTGACAATCACACTACATCACCTGTGGTTTGTGTTTTGTATCAATTAGTCATTTTTCCGTTAACAGTGTTAAGTGGAAAATGACGTCATAATGGTATTTTTTGTCAAATCACTATTGTTAAATCTTTGTCGCAAATTATTCGTCAAACCAATCAATCGAACAACCAAGAAGCAAGATTTTTACCGTGGTTCGCCGGAAAGATTCCCGACTACATCCACGTTGAACTCCGGAACAAGGAGCTCGCTGCACTAATCAATTTACAAGATTACACAAGAATCTTGAATCCGTTTACAAATTGTAATTCCCCCAAATCTCACAATAACCATAATCTCTAAAAGTGTCTGTGGACAACAGGACCTGGGCGACGCCGTTCCTAGGCTCGCGGCACTAGTTGGGAAGTACGAAATAACATGGAGTCGCCACCCGGTGTGAACCGGGACAAAGATTTAAGGCCGCACTCACCCCTCGCAAGGGAAAACCTCAAACCGTTGGGTTCGGAATGGTCTCTTACTTATGTCACTTGTAATGAAAGGATTTACATAATAATTTAATCAGGCTTAAGTAACACTTATTCCTAAGAATATCATGCTTCTATATTCATGGGTACAAAATAACACTCATACATACATTTCGCATATATCTCATATCTAATAACACATGTCTAACAAAATACCTCAAAGTAACAATGAACATACAACTTCATTCGGCATATCATATTCATGAAAACACAAGCATACATAATATCCGCACAAGCATACACGTGAGCACTCTTCCAAGTGATACGTGGAATTGTATCCCAAGTACAGACCGCATTACCGTCCATTCGGAATCGGCTACTGAATTTATGTCTGGGTTTCCATCCGATATATCACAAGAAATAATACTCCAAAGTCATCATGGCATAGGCATATGAATCGTAATGCGTTAAACCAAGACCAAGGCAAACGACGCAACCAATGGAATAAACATGCTTGAGTACTATCTCATGAACCTATTAACCAAATAACATGCTAACAGTCTAATCATGCTTGAATACAATCCCAAGAACACATAGAATGGATAAATGCAGGGATACAAATAATACGGTTGGCTATATAACACAAGAAAGATCAACCAATAGGCAATTATGCATGAATATGATAAGACAGACTCAGTTCAGTGTGTTCACGTTCGTGTAGCGTTCGTAAACGCGTTCGAACGGAAATGAAACAGAATGCTCACGTTCGAGTAGCGTTTGATAACGCGTTCGAACGGAAATGAAACAGAATGTTCGCATTCGTATGGCGTTTGATAACGCGTTCGAACGGAAATGAAACAGAATGCTCACGTTCGTATGGCGTTCGTGAACGCGTTCGAACGGAAATGAGACCTGATGCATGATAAGGCAAAAATGCTTGCGCGTTCGAGTTGCGTTCGTAAACGCGTTCGAACGGGAACAGACCTGATGCATGAAATGGGACACAATACATAAACAACAAAATAAAGGGGCGCGGCGAAGTACTGCCGTAAAGGTGGCCTTTTGGGGCTCTTGATCTCTCAAAGAGAGGACCTTTAGACCAACATACTAAGCCCATGCGCTCGACTGAATCATGCATACAAAGAATTAAAAGCAATGATATTAAACATAGTGTGCCCGATTGAACGTATCTTGTATCTAACCGGGCACACATCAACCGGCGCGGCAAAGCATCGTGGTAAAGGGCTTTAGCCCCTCCCCATGGGGGATCTCACATCGCACTTACTAAACCCATGCGCTCGGTTGAATCATGCATACGAAAATAAAGACAATCATATCAAACTAGGTGTGCTCGATTGAACGTATCTCGCATTCAACCGAACACACATCAATCGGTGCGGCAAAGCGTCGTGGTGAAGGATTTTTACCCCTCCAATTAGGGAACCTTTCATCACACTTACTAAGCCCATGCACTCGATCATATCATACGAGAATAAGCAACATACATAATTTAAATGACAAGAAATAAATATACCAAAGCAACACAACACAAGAGAAGGTGCTGTTTACTCAAGTGATACGTGGAGTTGTGTCCCATGTACAGACCGCACTACCGTCCATTCGGATTCGGCTACGGAATTTACGTCTGGGTTTCCATCCTATATACCACAAGAGACAACACTCTTCCATTCATCCAATACCCACAACACACATCATACACACAACAAATGCCACAAGTATTGAAAATATAATCAAAGTAAATGACCAGAAATTAAATAAGAATAAGTGTAAAAGATACCCTCAGGTCTAACCTTTTAAATCACCTCTCGGATGTACGGTACACGATCGTCGGAAGGGTGGATGCTCCGCAACTCTCCCGGTTCACTGGTTCACTGTTCTCGTTCGTTGTCTTACTGTTTTGAGTCCGTTTTGCTACCGTTTCCTTGTGGTTTCGCTGCCGTCTCCTCTTTATCTTTTGCTTACTCTTTCTTTGGGTGTCTTCTTCCTGTAATTTTCTTGTGTGTTGTGTATGAGCTAGGGACTAGGACTAGAGACTAGGGTTGAGAAGGTTGGTGAATGGTTCTTTTTATAGGCAAAGGGTTGGGCTTGACAAGGAAAGGGATTTGGCTAATTGAAGAGGGATTTGATTTGGTTTGGTTAAGGGAAGTCAAATATTGAGGGGGGACAAATCTTGGCTAGATAGGGAAGGTTGAATATTTGATTGGCTTGGATGAGGAATACAATATTTTAAGTTTGGGAATAATCTTATTAGATTGGGAATATAATTGGTTGATTGATTTTAATTAGGCATGATTATATTTTGATTTAGTATGTGATTTGTTTAATTTAGGCATGATTTTAGTTTAAGTTGGTAATTATTTATTTTATGTTTGGTATATGTTTTATTTAATTATTTAATTATTATCTATTTAGTTAATGTTTTAATTAATATTTATTTATTTAAATTGGGATGTGTTTTATGGGCTTTGGGGGGGCTAATTGGGCTGGATGTGAGGCTAGCAGCAAAACCAGAATTACCGACACCGTTCGAACGCTCCTCGAACGCGGCACGAACGCCCGCAATCCGTTTGACGTTCGAACGTAAACACGAACGCAGCACTAACGAAAACAGTGAACCTTGTTTATTCTGAATTTCCCCTTCCGATGTCCGTTTCCCGTGACCTCCGTGACTTAAAAGGTAGTGTCTCCAAAATGAGACTCATCATAGGGACTTATGTGTAAAAATACAGTGCCTACAGTGTCAATCTCTCAAATTACCCAATTGAAGATTACACTAACATGAACTAGGAAATAGGCTTAACACTTAGCCAAAAACAAGGGAATACAAATAATGAAAACCTCTTACCAATTCTCAACCTAAGTGCCATTTATATAGGATGAGCAAATAAAGGTAATTGGGACAACGGCAAGGATTGCGCCATGTGTCCCTCATCCAACGGATGACAAGGGCTTCACATTTTACAATCTCCACATTGAAGCCCAAAAACATTCATCACTCCCAATCATACACAATGACACATAAAGGTCAAGATAGCACAGCAAACTCACCTACTCACATCATCGCTCATGTCGGCTGCAAGGTCAGCCAACCCCCACTTGCAACAGCTTTATGCAGTGGGAGAGTTTGGCAGCAGTCACTATTTTTGTCCCCATGTCAGATGGGTTGTCTTCAGTTGGAACCTTCTTAATCTGAATCTTACCACTATAGATAATTTCCCGCACAAAATGATACTTCACATCCACATGCTTGGTTCTCTCATGATGTACTGGATTCTTGCTCAGATGTATCGCACTCTGACTGTCAGAATACACAACTGTCTTACCTTGCAGCTGTTGTATTTCGGTTAAGATACCCTGAAGCCAAATTGCTTTCTTGAACACATCAGTTATGGCTATATACTCCGCTTCGGTAGTTGAGAGTGTGACCAACGGTTGCAGGCTTGACTTCCAGCTGATGCAATTTCCACCAAGTGTGAAATAGTAAGCTGTGGTTGACTTTCTCGAGTCTCTGTCACCTGCAAAACAAATCAGAATCAACATACCCTACCAAATCTAAAACGTTAGATTTGTTAAAACATAAGCCATAATCAATAGTAGTATTCAAGTATCTTAACAACCATTGTAAAGCACTCCAGTGTGCTCCACCTGGATTAGACATAAACCTACTTAATAAGATACAGCATAAGACAAGTCAGGTCTAGTACTAATCATGGCATACATCACAGAACCATAGCATTTGCATAAGGTACATTTTCCATTTTTATCATCTCAGACCTATTAGTAGGACTTTGTGACTTAGACAAAATAAAGTGACTTACAAGAGGTTGACTACCGGCTTACAGCCACTTACACCAAATCTAGATGCTACCTTTTGCAAATATGTGGACTGATGTATTTTAAGACAATTCTTACTTCTATCTCTATCAATGGTCATACCTAGGATTCTTTTTGCACTTCCTAGGTCTTTCATGTCAAATTCATTATTTAACTGCTTCTTAAGTTTGTTAACAGCATACATTGATTCAGAGATTAGAAGCATGTCATCAACATACAACAACAAATACACATGACATTTTTCATCAAGCATGAAATAGAAGCAACTATCATATTTACTTCTTATGAAACCAATACTAAGCACAAAAGTATCAAATCTTTTATACCATTGCCTAGGTGACTGTTTAAGGCCATATAAGGATTTATTAAGCAGACAAACATACTCAGGATTAATTTTATCTATAAAACATGCAAGCTGAGACATATAAATTTCCTCATCTAATTCTCCATGTAGAAAAGCAGTTTTAACATCTAATTGTTCCAATTCAAGATTATATTGCACTACTAGAGCTAACATCATTCTAATAGTTTTAAATTTAACTACAGGTGAGAAAATTTCATTATAGTCTATCCATTCCCGTTGAGTAAATCATTTTGCTACGAGTCTGGCCTTAAACCTAACAGGGTCACTAGGCAGTAGTCCTTCTTTGACCTTAAACAACCACTTACACTCAACCAACTTCTGGTTTTTAGGCTTAGGAACTAAAGTCCAAGTTTGGTTTTTCCTAAGAGAAGACATCTCCTCTTCCATGACCGATTCCCATTCAAGTTTATGGGTAGACTTTAATGCCTCTCCTAAGCTAGGAGGCTCAACCCCATTAATTTCATGACTTGATATTAACGCACAGAAATACAAATCATTAGTTGAGTAATCATACCTGATAGGAGGCCTTACCTGCCTCCTACTTCTGTCTCTTGCTAGCTGGTAGTCGGCCAATGTGTCTTGTGGTGTTTCATCATGCTGCTCAGTGTGATCCACTTGATCTACTGTGTCCACTTCAATTTGTTCTTGTATGTCTGCTACTTCATTTCTGTTTTCTCCTGGTTATTTCTCCTGGGCTGGGAGCCTCAGATGTCTCTGTGCCTGACATGTCACCAACTTGCTCAGCGGTCCTTTATGTCCCTGGCTCCACCTGCATCTGAGCTCCACCTGCAAGATCAAAATCTGCTAGATCCTTTTAAGGCACCTGCATTGTTGTTAGTAGATTTACAAGGAAAACAAAGTTCATTGAATATAACATCCCGACTAACTATGACTTTGACTCCAGGTGACTCCCTTTCCCATAACCTATACCATTTGTCCCTTCTGGTATCCTAGGAAAACACCCTTGATAGACATCGGTTCAAGTTTACCTACGGACTGGTGAGCATAGGCTTCACAGCCAAATACTCTAAGGTGGGCTAGCTTATGAGCCCTACCAGACCAGATTTTTCGGGTGTGTCTTAAACTGCAAGGAACTATTGGGCTCAGGTAACTAAATGAGTAGCAGTATTGAGGGCTTCACCCCAAAAGGCCCTCGGAAGTTCGGAAGAAAATAAGAGACATCTGATCTTTTCTAATAAGGTTCTATTCATTCTTTCCGCAACTCCATTCTGTTGAGGGGTGTTTCTAACAGTCATATGTCTTAGGATACCCTCACTAGTACAATATTGATCAAACTCAGTATTATAAAATTCTAAGCCATTATCAGTTCTCAGACTTTTACTTTGTTACTAGTTTGATTTTCTACCAATACTTTCCATTCTTTAAATTTGTCAAAGTCTCATCCTTTGATTTTAGTAAGAATGTCCATACCTTCCTACTGTAGTCATCAACAATAGATAGGAATATTTCTTACCCCCATGAGTCTGGACCTTTGCTGGTCCCCACAGATCACAATGTAGATACTCCAGACTCGCCTTTGACAAATGAATTCCAGTTGGGAAGCTCTGTCTGTGCTGTTTGCCCAACACACAGATCTCACAAAACTCAAGTGGCTTCAACTGGTCCTTTCCAAATTGTCCCTGCTTGCTGAGTACCTGCATTCCTTTCTGGCCTATATGGCCAAGTCTCAAGTGCCATATATTAGTCATATCAACATTAGAAGTTAAAGCATAAATGGGTGTTATCCGAGAATACATGTTGGCCATTTAGAACATACAATTCATTTCTCTTTATACCAGTTAGGATCAGTTTCTTACCTTAGATATGTGCATGTTCTCATTGTGGGCTTATATGTAAAACCTAACTCATCTAGTGTTCCTAATGATATCATGTTTCGTTTCAGGTCAGGTACATATTTAACGTCAGTAAGAATCCTAACTTTACCATCATGAAGTTTAAGTGTCATGTCCCCAACTCCCTGTATCCTACAAGTATTGTCATTACCCACATACACAGTCCTTTGGTCAGAATTTCTAAGTTGACAAACCAGTCCCTATACGACTCATGTGAAAGGAACACCCAGAGTCCAGAATCCATTCTCTACTAATGTGATCACTAGACACAGTCAATGCCTCAATAGGCACATTGACCCCTTTTCGGCAGCCACAGTAGCGCTGCCTTCATTTTTCTGTTCCCTAATGAACTTATAACAATCCTTTTAAGGTGTCTCATATTCCCACAATGATAGCACTTCTTGTCACTATCTTTATTCTTATCTTGTTTGTTCTTTTTCTTCCCTTTAGGTTCTTGGTTATTAGTCTGATGATTTTCGGACCATTGAATTTCCTTTCATTTTTCCCTTTCACGAATAAGTTCGCTCCACCTCTCCTACTGGTTCTAAGTTCTAGCTCTCTAGCCCTTATACCAGATATCACCAAGTCTAGCCTAGGACAACTCATGTGTATTGTAGAGAGTTCTTAACGACACTATATCTTCAGGTAATGCATTTAAAAGTATCATAGCTTCGCTAGAGTCTCCTAGGGCTTGGTCAGTTCCTTTAAGGATTTGAGTCATTTTCGTGAATTCATCCAAATTATCATCTATCGACTTATTAGTATCCATCTTGTAATTAAACAAATTTCCTTTTAAGAACACTAAATTTGGTGCAGAAATAACAGAATAAAGAGATTCGAGTTTACCCCAGAGTTGAATGGTTGTGTCCATTCCATCAACTTTTCTGATGACCGAGTCTCCCAAGTGGAGGAAGATCAAGTTGTACGCCTCTTCCAGGATTTCGTCCTTCACTTCATTTTCCATCTTTGGCCACTTTTCAAGATCTGGTTCCAGTGCCAAAGCCACCTTATGGTGAGAAAGCAAAACCCTCATTTTCTTCTTCCAAGTAGTAAAATCCCATTTTCCGTCAAAGATGCCAATGTCGAGTCTCATGGTCGACATTTTATTTTTTCTTTTACAGTAATCACCCGATGAAAATTCCGCAATCACTCTCGGCAATTACTCCCCAACTCAGCCCAAACACAATTCGACAAAACACACCCAATCTGCCCAAGCACACTTGCCAATTCACACCCAAAAAATTACAACTTCAACAAACCTGAATTTCTCAAATTGAAACTCCAAAACCGAATACACCAGAGAACACACACTCTGTTCTACTGTAAAACTCTCACAGTATCACGCCCCAGTCCAATTTTTCAATTTAATCCAGAAAAGACCTCAAACCAATTAATCAAAGAAACAGAAACCGTAGATCAAGCCGGTTCAACAGAGACTGATATCGGCACTGGATTTTGGTCACTTATGGCTTTGATCTCTGCCCTTGGTCTTGGTCACGGCGCCTGTGGTCGACAACTCCAATGGGGGATTTTGTTCAAGAGTTGATCTTGAATTTTTGACAAACTCTAGGATCTTGATCTGCGATTCCCTAATCGGTAGCTCAGAGTTCTCAGGCCGCTCAACAAAGGCTCTGATTTTCTGGTCGTCCAGACAGCCTTCGGCCTCTCTGATGATGTCTTGGCAGCATGTGAGGTCTAGGTCTTGGTCTGGTCAGTTCTTGGTTTGGATGCAGAGTAGTTCTTGGTCGGTTGTGGCTTAGTCGACTGTTTGCCAGACGTGTGGATCTTGATCAGCAGTGCATGGGAGTTATTTTCTTGTGCTTGAATTTTGAATCTTTTTGTGGCTGTGATCTTCAACTTTTGGTTGATCTTGGTCGACCAGTGTTTCTCTTTACTGTGTTCTTCGAGTGAGTAGTCTTTAGGGATATTGATTTTCCAAAATGAAGAAGGGCTCTTTGTTGGGCTTTGATCTTCAGTCCACTGCTCACTCTCCTTCGGTCCACAGGATTTTTCTCAGCTCTGATACCAATTGTTAATTCTTTGTCGCAAATTATTCGTCAAACCAATCAATCGAACAACCAAGAAGCAAGATTTTTACCGTGGTTCGCCGGAAAGATTCCCGACTACATCCACGTTGAACTCCGGAACAAGGACTCGCTGCACTAATCAATTTACAAGATTACACAAGAATCTTGAATCCGTTTACAAATTGTAATTCCCCCAAATCTCACAATAACCCTAATCTCTAAAAGTGTCAATCTCTCAAATTACCCAATTGAAGATTACACTAACATGAACTAGGAAATAGGCTTAACACTTAGCCAAAAAAACAAGAGAATACAAATAATGAAAACCTCTTACCAATTCTCAACCTAAGTGCCCTTTATATAGGATGAGCAAATAAAGGTAATTGGGACAACGGCAAGGATTGCGCCATGTGTCCTTCATCCAACGGATGACAAGGGCTTCACATTTTACAACTATGTTGTAGTGGCACCTTAATACAAAATCGAAAAGTTATGAGGTTTATGGACATTATCAAAAATATTTGGTAGTGCAAAGATAATATCTAAAAAAAATTAATAATTAAAACAATTAATAATAATAATAATTTTCAATATAACTCATATAATTATATATAATAAATTCATATTATTATTAAATTGACAACGCACAAATTTTAACATTTCAAACTTCTATTTTTTTATGATATTGTGAGGACTGTACCAGCTATGATATTTTCTAATGGATGTGTGTGGGGAGCTATGGCGGGGCTGTTGTTGGTGGAGTAAGGGAGCTATGACAGGCGTGCATGTGGTGAGAGAGCACCACGTGTGTGTGGTGGGGATGTAGGCGTGCGTATGTGTAGAGTAAGCTGAGATGCGTACATGTGAATTTATAAGGATCACTTGAGCTATTATCTTTTAATAGCATTTCCTTATTCTCAACAATTTCACTTATTTCTTTATAATGTAAACTAATTTTCTCAGTGAAGATTTTCTGGAGAGTTTATGCTATATAATTTCGCTACATTATTAATACTAAATCAAGTTGTATATATTTTTGACATTATGAAAGAATCACTCGATTATATAATATTATTGTTACTATTGTTGTTGGTATTTTTATTTTATTTTATTTTTAATTTTAATTTTTTAAATATTATCTCTGCATCACCAAAGAATTGTGATAATATCAATACACCTCATTTCGATTATGTATTAAGGAACCACTATAATATAGTAATTGACAAAAATATCATTCTAACATCATCATTCACTTAACACCGTTAACGGAAAAGTGGCTCATTGATAAAAACACAAATCAGAGGTGGTGCATTGTCATTGTCAGAAATATGTGGTGACTATATGTATTTCATTCAAACATGAAGTGGTTCATGGATAATTTCCCTTATTTTAATTAACATTTTATGTTACTTATGTGGTTATTGACATTAGGGGTGGGCAAAAAAACCGACCGAACCGAACCAAACCGCAAACCGGACCGAATTTACAGTTTTTTTTCTAACGGTTCGGTTTACGGTTCTGATTGGCCCACCCCAAACGGTTTACGGTTCGGTTCAGGAGCTAATCCGAACCGCACCTGTTAAACCGAACCGAACCGTTATAATTAAAAAAATTATATTTTATAAAAAAAAAATGTATTTTTCTTTTAATTTTATTTTATGTTTTCTTTTTATTAGTATGTTAATACTTTTATTCTTAAAGTTTTTGTTAATATATTTATTTGTTAATACTTTTATTCTTTAATTTTTTGTTTTATGGTAACATCATTATTCTTGAAAGTAAGATGTTGGATTTGTCTCTTAATTAGAATGATGGTAGCATCATTATTCGACGTAATTTTTAAAAAATACAAGAATTAATTGTGTCTCATTTTCAATCCTTTATGGAGTGCATGTGTTCCCTGGAGTCACAGCTTACACCCTAGCACTTCATATTATTTGTTGGATAGACTAGTTTTTTTTTTCCTTTTGTCTTCACCTAAGTGGATGAAAATTTGTTTTAAATATAATAATCTGTAAACCGAACCGAACTAATCCGTAAACCGCTGGTTTAAAAAATTTTCAATCTGAACCAAACCGTTATTTAATGGTTTGGTTTGAGAGGTAAAAAATCTGAACCGTAAAATATGGTTTGGTTCGGTTTTTAGCAAAAACCGAACCAAACCGAACCGCGCCCACCCCTAGTTATTATATTATTTTAATAGATAAATAATTATTAGTAATGATGTTAATGTGATTAAAAAATTATATAATATTAATAAAAGAGTTATAAGTTACTTTTTAATTTTGAAAAGGGAGGAAACAAACTTTTATTAAAAAAAATCTCATTAATCCTCTAAACTTACTTCGAACAAAATTATCTCTCATGGATTTTGGATGCCAAAATGCACCTAAAACTATGCGCCTAGAAAGCACCATAAGTCAAAAAAATCAAACATCCTCATAAGATAAGTCAAAAGTTATGATTTTCCTTTGCCATCATATGCATGAGAGCTTAAAAGCTCAATATTTGACAATAGATGATCAATTGACTCTATGACACCATCAAATGAATATATTCTTCTTTAAAGCGAAATAGGAGTGGACAAATATGAGATCATAGGGCTACCTAAAGGTTTCTGACTATAATTCTGATCTATTTCGCATCACCTCACAGCTGAAATTGTGTGGTGAAAATATCATTGAAGAACACATGCTTGAAAGAACACTCATCACATTTCGTGCATCAAATCAGTGATGATGCCACTTATATTTATTTATTTTTTTAATTATTATTTGATTTATCATAAAGATCCTTCTAAAATTTTAAAACTTCAAAATTTCAAATCTTAAAGCAAAATCAACAAAATTTATGTTTTCTAATATTTATTTTTATTAATTTCCTTAACCACCACTTTAAATCAATAGATCAAAATTTTACCTAAAATTAAGACTCTCAAATCTAAACAAAATTTTAATTTTTATGTATATAATGACTTTTATACTTTTTATTTTTTCAAGAATTCGTCTATCACCCTTCAAAATTTAGAACAACTCATGGACACTTTTGAATTTAGCCCATCATGAATCGAATTTCTGGCTCCGCCACTGCATCAAATATGATTCTAATATGATTCTGCAACAACAATATCAAAAGCATCGATTCATAAATAATAAAACGTGTAATTTTATATGATATTTTATTCTCTATTATTTTTCTTCTTTTATAACAATTAATATTTTTTTTGAAAATATTGTTGCTGCTGTGGCTCAATATTTGAGCAATTTAATGCCCCATGTTTTTGCAAGTGGAAGCTGATGCAAATACAATATCACTCAATTTGTGTTGTGATTTTTTTTTTTTTGCCTCTAAATAAAAAAAGATAAAGGAAACGAATGAGCCTAAAACCAATGGCCATGACCCATTTCATATTATTAGAAATTATTTTTCATGCTGAGACCTGTAAATTCAGATTTTATTTTATTATCTTTTTTTTATAACTTAGAAAAATGACAAAGTGTCATGTGCTGGTAGGTTGGTGGGATCTGTTCTTCAATCAAATACTTGAACATTATCTTCAACTTTTTTCTTTTTTTGCTTATATTAAACTTGAAACCCACTTAATAAATATGATTGGAAATTGCAAAGAGACAACCCAGCTTCCATTTTCACTTTTTTTTTTCCATTATTAAACTATAATATTTTTCTGCAAGTATTTGCTGGCATGCCTAAATAATATACTTTGCTTAAACATTGGTTAAGAAGTTTCAAGTTTCATTGGTGGATTCAACTTTAATTGGTTCCCTTAATTTTTCATATTTTATCCAAATGGGCGTTAAACTTCACTCAAACAAGTTACATATTAATAATAATAATTAAGGGTGCCAAAAAAAAAAAAAAAGAGCAGCCCGGTTGTAAACGGGTTCGGATTTGATTATAAATATTAAAAACTAATTGGATTAATTCAATAATTGCACAAGAGCTTAATTGTAAAATCATAATATCTCTACCATTTGAGGATATTATGGTAATTGTAAGTATGTAATAATATGTGGTTTTGGCTTGATTTAATTGGATTAAATTAAGGTGGCAAATATTTAACTAATCTATTTCATAATCCTTGGCTTGATTTAATTGGATTAAATTAAAATGGGAGAATGGAGATTAGTCACACCTAATTATACATATTTGGACAAATTGGATTAAGCCCACTTAAAAGTTGATTACAACTTCTTTAAATTAAAAATTACCTAAGTTTTGCTATAAATAGCAAGCTTTAGGAAGGTTTTAATTACAAGTACAAATACAAGTAAATTCTTAGAGAAATTATCATAAGTTAGAGAAGTGTTTAAAGAACCTTGTGAGGTCTCTACAACATTTCATCTAGGAGAAATCAATATTAGATCTTGAAGTGAAACTTGCTAGCATTGGAAATCAAGGTTGGATCTTGAAGTCAAGCTTGCACACCTTGGAGGTTCTCCAACATTTTCAACAAGGAGAAATAGAATGGATCTTGCATCAAGCTTACTAGGTAATGTTTGATCTTCTCCTAAGCTATGTTCATTTGTGTATTAGATGCATAATCACATAGCTTAATGTTAAAATTAGGCTAATCAATTGTGTTAGAATACTTTATAGGTATAAACACAACATGTTTGTAATTAAGTCAAAGATATTCATGTTGGACACGCAACAATTAATAAGAGTTTGGAACTCTAGATTAAAGCTTAAAGTTATGGCTACCATTCTAGAATCACTTGACCACCTTTGGGTGACCTAGAATTGTTCACGAGACATTTCTTATTGGGATTCTAATTTGATTTGTGTATTGGATTCAAAATTTACGCAAGTGCGTATTTAGAATAAATTTATGTTTTTGTAAAAATATTTGATATTTTAAAAAACTTGATTTTTATTCTATAACATGTGTTAATGTTGGTTTTGAAATTAAAAATTAATTTTGGGTGTTTTTGAAGTGTTTAGAGAGAGTCGGAAGAAATTAGGGTACAGCTCACTGGAATTTGAGCTGATGGAAGCATAAAGAAACAAATGAAAAAAAAAAAAATATATTGCTGTTTGTGGGCATAGTGCGCGCGTATGATAATTTTTTTTCGTCCGTTGTTGTTTCCTATACATTCGTAATGGAATATAAAATTTCATTAAATAATTTAAAATTACACCCATACTTGATATCCATGGGTTAGACCCATTTCCGCTGCGCGGGGCACCGATCCGACATTAGGAGTTCCACAACTGCCCCAACACCCATCACCCCCCCTTTTTACTACTTCTCCGCAGTACTAGAAACCCATTTCGTTTACCATATTCTTTATAATAATTTAACATCTCATTAGCATTATCAAAAACCATATATGTCTTTGAATCATCATCGTGATTATCATCAATTTCATTAATGTGAACATCTACACCCTCCATTCAGTGTCCAATTCTAAATTTTCCATTGTTTGCAAAAATGCCCAAATAGAACCGCAAAGGAAAAAACTCAACCAATCATGGCCATTTTCAAAGTAATTTCTCGTTTTCAACAATCCAAAAATCACATTGATTTCTTCTAATCTATCGTAATAACATAAGAATTCAACACCAAAGCTACATTTAACAAACTTAATTTCGTCAGACTTCGCACAATATTTTTTCAAACAAACTAACAATTCGATTAATATGAATAAAATTAAAAACAAATAAGGAAAGAAAATGAAGGCAGGGGAAATGATAATGAATAAAGAACAGAAAATGAAGGAAAGAAAAGAAAACCTCTTCCTTCGTTGAAACGGTGGGCGACGGTCAAGGGAGCGGACGACGTGGCTCCAGCTATGAGCGACGGTCTACACCTAGGCAACGTGGCTCCAGCTCCGCGCGACGGTGGATGATGAACTGAAGAGCACGGTGGACGAGCAAGGTTCCCGTTGAAATTGGTTTTGGTGAATATCAATTTTAAATTAAGACAAAATTGATTTTAAGGGGTATTTGCCAAATAGGACACGCAAACCTTGATACAAAATTTTAAGCTAAAACACAGCCCCCTCGGAGGAAAGTACGTAGAAAAGTTAGGAAGAATATTATTTCTCTTTCCCAACTAAGGAATAACATCGTTATCATCCATGCTTGTACTACAAATCTTCGGACAAATTTCCTACCGAGTTCAAAACAATACGCGCTCGTGTACACAAATAGAAATACTCGCTCTTTAATACGTTTATATTCACATTTTGAGAGGCTAATTGCGTCTTGGCTCGTGGGAAGCGTGATTTGATTTATTTGTTTATGATAATGATACCTCTACTCACCTGATATTTTTTATTATCATTTTTTTTGGTTAATAACATCAGAATCCCTCATGTTTTTGTTATTTCTCATATAAGGCATGATTTGTCCATTTGTATTAAATTTTTTTTAGCTCTTACTGTGTTGACTAAAACATCCTTTAGTGTTAAGTACGGGTGTTCACAGGTTAGGTTGGGTCGGGTCGGATCACGTGGATAGAGAAATTCGAACCCGAATATTAAGAGGTGAAATCTGATCGGATCAGGTCGCCCAAAAAAACAAAATTTAATAAATTATTTATTTTGAAATATAAATATTAATTATTTTATATCCCGAAAATTATCATATATATAAAGTTTCAATACAACAAAAGTAATAAACAAATAAAATAATATAAAATTTTTAAAAAATAATAAAATTTTTAGAAAAATAATAAAAATATTATAGTGTCGGTTCGGGTCGGATTTTAATATCAAACCCGTTACCAACCCCTAAATTTCGAGTCGGGTCGCGGGTTGACCCGATCCTATGAACTAGTGTTAAGTTACAATTTACATATTAAAGAGAGTGTTGTCAAATGTGTTATTGGTGGTTGAAATTATAACTTATTTTTTGATGAACGAGAATTTTTAATATCGGTGATAATTTTACAAAAATATATAATGAAATGTTAGAGAATCCAATGATATGAATAATAACATCAAAGTCTGGTAAAAAATGGTAGAAAAATATTAATTAATAATCATGATTGTTGACGGTGGACATTGACAGCCACTTTAATTATCCGGACTTGTATATAGAGATATGAGTCGAGTTCAAATAAAAAAATCTACATAAAATTATATTTTAACCACTTTTATAGGCGGAAAAAAAAACATTAAATATGAGAAAATATTTTTCTATCTATACTTAGTTTTTAATTCATAATAGTTACTTATTAAAAGTGTTAAATTTTTTTATTCTTATAATAAAATACAAAAAAAAAAATGATAAGAAAAATTGAGAACTAAATGAAGACTAAAATCACTAAAAATTATTCATATTTTATGATTAAAATAATTTTAACCACAAATACCAGTACATTTTCAGTGATTTTCGTCCTTATTTATTCTTTATATCACTCTTATAGTTGAAATTATATATTAAAAATGGTAGGTTCAATACTCGGGAGCAAAACTATTTTACGGAAATGAATGAATATGTATTTATTCCAGAACAATAATAGAACATTAGGGATCCCAATGTTATTTAGTTGAAAAAAAAATAAAGAAAAGAAATCAGCTAACGTCTTCTCTGATTCAAAATATCAACGACGATTTTTAACTTTGGTAAAATCCATGCGTACTTGCCACTGGACTCGTAGACCTAGACTCATGCTTTCTTGCCATCTGTAGGTGCAGGGGCTTAATTTTTATTATTTGGGAATATATTTTTCAAATATTTGAGTGTGAGTAGATAGAATAATTATGTAAATACATATAATTTATACATATGTTTACGTGATTGAACGGTAATCACAAAATCAAAGTAAGGTCGTCTTGATTTTGTGATGATTGTCTAATCATATAAATATAATTTATATGTGTTTATATTATTTTCGGAATAGAGTGGATTTCAAATTATATATCGGTAAAGTTATTTGGTAATTAAAAAAAAAAAAACATGCGGACTTTCTCTTTCTTTCAATGAAAAAACAATCATATAATATATAAACATCTTTCAGTTGAAGTAGTCACAGGGTGGCTGCTTTTAATCGAAGCACAAAATAATTTAAAAAGCAAAATTACACAAAATCATTTTGTATCTTCCATTCATTCATACCCCTTCGGTAGTAACTGCTCTATCACACGATTCATATCACTTTGAAGCTTCTTAACTGTTGCTTCAACTGTTTTCGTCCCAATCCCTTTAACCCCATTTGATATTTTTTTAAAAAAAATTTCAAAAAATAAAAAAAAATCAACTCATCTTTTGTTTTGATCATTTTGAACCAAAGAAGAACAAGTTATATAAAAAAAATTTGTTGGGTTTGTATTTCTGACTTGCTTTTGTTTATTTTTATTTTTTGAATTTATATAAAGTTGGATTTTTTTTTCTTTTGTGTAAATTTCTGGAGATCTGAGGAGTTAAAGGATAAGAATGGAGCCACCCAGAGGGTTCTTGGCTTCTTTATGGAGCTTTATTTGCTTTCTGCCGTACTTCATTGGGCTTCTGCTTCTGGGCATCATGAAAGGTTAGTTTTTGCTAATTTTGTTCCTTGGTTTGATTCTATCTTGTTCTGCTAAATTGCCCACTTTTTTTTCTTTTCATTTTTTTTTTTTTTTTTTTTTACTTAATTCGGTATGTAGTTTCTTAGATTAGCTTCTTTATTTATTTGTTTTGATTTCCAATATCAAGAAAACCTTATTCGAGTAAAATGAATTTGTTTTATATGTTGCTTGAATAATTTAATAACATCACTTACTCTTGATGCAGCAAGTGTTTCTATTTTAATGGAACTCATGATTCTTGTGATTTTGCTTTTATATATCTTGGATTTTAGGATTGGTCCTTAGTATGAATAAAAACGGATGTAAAGTTGGGACTGCCCCTGCTGTAGCTCCTCTTTTGTTGATCTTTCCTGAGTTGGCATTTGCTTGATTGTGAAACTAATTATATGATAATTGTCATTGGCTAGATATTCGATAAAATCCACACTTGATCTTGGTGGAGTTTTTTTTATATGGAAATATTAGTATAGTGAACTCAAGACTATTTAGTAACTAAATGTCTACATCTGTTAACTGTTTAGGAAACATTTAGTATAAGCATTGGGTTGTTAATTGAGATATATTGCCTGACTTCGGTTAAATTCATCAATCCTTATGATTACTATTTATTTTCAGGAATCATTTTCTGCCCAGTGATATGCCTTATCATGACACTTGGAAACTCAGCTATCATATTGGGGCTCTTGCCGGCTCATGTTTTGTGGACTTACTATTGCATTCTGAGGTGCTTTCCCTCGCTCTTAATTTTCTTTGTAATTTGTCTTGTGTAGCTATTTTGTAGTAATTTGTTCTCTTATTTTGTTGAATTTCTCTAACAAGCAGAGCTAAACAATTAGGACCAGTTCTGAAGCTTTTTATCTGCGTATGCACACCGGTTTCTTTAATTTTATGGCCAGTTGTTGGCATTGTTGCAAGCATCGTAGGGGGAGCGCTGTATGGTTTTCTGTCACCAATATTTGCCACTTTTGATGCTGTTGGAGAAGGGAAAACTAATGACCTTTTTCACTGTCTTTACGTATGTCTTGATCATCAAAGTTCTGATTTTCTTTTTTGTTTATATTCTGTTTTCTTACTTCATTGCATTATAAAGATTTTGAATCACTTCCTTTGCAGGATGGGACTTGGAGCACTGTCAAACAAAGTTTCACTATTGTCAGAGATTTTAAAGATGTTTGTTTCCATTCCTACTTTTCACTAATGGATGACCTGAGACAGAAACAGGCTCCAGATGGTAAATATTATGAGATAAGGTGTGCTTTCTGCTCTTGGTGCTAAGAAACTTTCCTTCTTTAAGTCCATATTGCTGCTATTAACCAGTTTACCACAATATTTCGGAATGGGATAATTTTTAGAAAACTGAATGGTGAGAATTAGCCATCAAATCTGTTCATTTAGCAGTAGCTATCCTCTTGTGCAGATCTTTTTTGGGTTTTAAATTTACCTTTTTCATTGACTCTGTTTCAGATTGCTCTATATTCCTGGTGCCATCGTAGCTTGGGTGCTTGGTGTCTTGGTTGACGTGCCAGTGATCTCAGTTGTTGCCCTATGCAAAAGCCCATATATGCTCTTTAAGGGGTGGCATCGTTTGTTTCATGACCTTATAGGTCGAGAAGGTCCTTTCTTAGAGACTATATGTGTACCATTTGCTGGCCTTGCTATCCTACTCTGGCCCTTGGCTGTTGCTGGGGCGGTTTTGGGCTCCATGGTGGCCAGTATCTTCCTTGGTGCATATGCAGGGGTGATTGTTTATCAGGTTAGAATCATATTCCCTGTTAGTTTTATTGCCCTTTGCCATTTTGCAAGTCTTTCAACTAGTAAGAGTTTGTTTTTGCTTGCTTCTTGAGCAGGCATATTGAAACCTTTTGAATGGGGCACTTGAAATGAGGCATTAGAATGAATGATTATATCATTGTTTCACCTTTTATTATTATTTTTTTTCCAATTCTGTTTGGCCAATGCCAACAATTTAAGTTGATGAGTTTGCATTGTGGGATTCCATTGTCCAATGGCCAGTGTTCTAAAAGGCAGCGCGTTTTCGTTCACAGCGGCAGCCATGTCTAGCCCCAAATAGTTGGGGGCCTTGGGGCTAGGTGTTTGTCAGAATGGTGGGGTTTTTGCCCATTCTGGCGAAATTTTGCCTCAAAAGCTGCGGTCAGCGGCCATTGACCGCCACATGTTTTGAAACCCTAACCCTAATTTGTCTGGATTTCATACCCTAGGCAGGGCTTAACCCTAACCCTAATTTTACAAAATCAACTCTCTATCTCATTAATTTTAAAAACCACCAACTTTACATCCCTAATTTCCGAAAAATTCCTAATTGCTTCAATTCATTTTGGTTTTTCATCAAATTGACCATCTAGAAATCTTCTCTATCAATCAAACAACATCTCCCTATGATCAATTTGTCCAAATTTTCCCAAAATTGAAGATTCCCAAATTGACCTAAAATCCTAATTTTGAATTCTCTGCCGGCCGAGGAATTGTCTAGGCCCCCGCCTAGGTGGGCTTAGGCACCCTAGTTGGGTTGTTGCCTGAGTCCCTGACTAGCGCCAAGCCCAAGCGTGCTTTAAAACATTACCAATGGCAATTGTGTTCCTCCTAAGAGCAAGCGTTGATAGATTATTTCTTTTAACGGCTTGTTATTATGTTGTTCGTGATTCAGTTCATTCTAATAGTGGAATTAATTGCAAGCTTCTTCTCATCTTGTGCATTTTTTGCCTTCTTGCATATTTTCCAAGTATTTATTTATTCATTTCAAACAACAGAGCCTATGCCATTGTTCAATTTGTTATGATATAATATCATTATGTCAGTTACCTTATTTGTGTGATCTTCATATTACAGGAATCCTCCTTTTGGTCTGGGCTTTGCTATATTATAGCATCCTTGTCAATTTATGATGAATACAGCAATGACGTACTTGACTTGCCAGAAGGATCCTGCTTTCCTAGGTTCTGTTCTGCACTCTAATATCTTATGTTTGTGATTAATGTTTATTGTCTTTTTTCTAGCTTATAGTAAGATTCTGATATCAACAGACCCCAGTACCGAAATAAGTCAGAGCTTTCGCGGACCAGTTCTCTTGCTAATTCTTTCTCAAAGCGCAGCTCTTTCAAAAATCCTCCTTCACGCACAAGTTCAATTAGGAAGCCAATTGATTTGAAGCCACTTGAGGTATCTTGTGTCATTTTCCATTTGGCTTAAATGGAATGCTTAGAATCAGAGAAAATTCAGCTTTATAATTTTGTTGATTCTCTAATAACGGTTTTTGACTTGGCATGTGTAATTTCTTTTTTGAATACTTCCTTGTTTTGGCTCATAGCTTTTGAAAAATGTGCTCCATGAATATGTAGCTTCTTGGGGGCATATTTAAGGAGTGTCAACGGCAAGGGGAGATCATGGTTTCTGAAGGACTAATAACAGCTAAAGACATTGAAGATGCCAAATGTAATACTGGTAGCAGGGTGGTTAGCACTGGCTTGCTAGCTTATTGTCTTCTCCAGGGACTCTTGCGCTCTGTAAAAATCAATTCTACAGGAATAATATTAAGTGAGTGAATGCGTTTCCTTTCCCATGGCTGTCTCCCCTCTTTTGAGTGCCTGTGTGATTGTCTCCAATAAAAAGATTTGTCCTTCAGTCCTGACAACACGTTGATATTGATTCTATTTACACCTATTAATGCAGGTGACAATGTTACTGAGATAACTAGCTCGAACAGACCAAAGGATGCGTTCTTTGATTGGTTTTTTAACCCCTTCTTGATAATCAAGGAGCAGATAAAAGCAGAAAACTTAACAGAGGCAGAAGAAGACTACCTAGGCAAACTAGTTCTATTTTGTGGCAATATTGAGAGGGTAAGGGATTTAAATGTCTTTCCACCTGAATCCGAGCTTAAACGAGCAGAACTTGATGCATTAGCACGAAGGTAGTGGCTGAAAACATCTTACAAAATGCCTTTTTATTTCCTTTTCCCTTTTGGGGTTATGTTAGTTTGCTATACTTTTAAATCCCTTGTTCATTTAAGTTATGCTCCTCCATGTTCCCCCTTTTCCATTTATGTTGTAATGCAGGCTCCAAGGGATAACCAAATCTGTCTCAAGATATCCAACTTACAGGCGACATTTCGATAATCTGGTAGTGACCCTAACAGAAGATCTTGCCAATAAGAATGGTGGCAGTGAATCAACCAATGGTCCCAAGACAATGCACAGATCAAATAGTGCATTCGCCCGGATGCAAAAATCCTTTAAAAGATTGACAAGCAGCAACAATGGACGTTATGAAGAGTCACAGTCACAATCACAATCACAATCAAATGCTTTAAGGGATGTGGAAATTTTATGATTTGGAATGTCAAACAGTCGAGGTAAGCTCGTCACATTCTGATTTTCACTTATTGCTGATACAACGGGAGAACAAAACATTTCTGGACTGATGTATTGTAGCTGGCCCTTGCGGAGGAGAATGCAATAGATAGAATGTGGCTTATCCCTATGCCGAAAATTTAGAATGGAAATTTATAATGCTGATGTATTTTTTTCCCTTCAAATTGTTGTATTTTACCATGTACATAAAGAGAGAATAAAATGAAGATGAGGCTTTCTACAGTACCACCTCTAATTTAGAAGCTGCTCTAATTTAATTTATAACACGAGCTTACAAATAAATTAGCAATTGGTTTTTCTGTCACCTTGTAAGGCATTGAAGCTTAAATTTTCCTTCATGTATAAGGAAGATATAATCTTCTTGTACCATTTAATAACTGGTTCATGCATCATGCTTATAGCAAAATGGGTCGGGTTGATCCGATCCCAGGTATAGTCTGATCCAAGCCCAAAAACCTGATGGGCCCAATATAATCCAAACCAAAATTGCCCTTTTGATCTTCCCTTTTTTTTAGCATCATCAGTTTTACTACTACACCAACTGACCAATTCAATGGCGGCAAGCATTACCCAAACCGTTAACCCCCACTATCCCCATTACCACCAAAGTAACTAACTCTTACTATCTCCTTATTTAAAGCAACCCCATGTTCCCAAAAAACTCACAGCACACATACATTTTGCTAAGCACTCACAAATGGCTGCTGCTGCTACTACTAATAATTTCTCCAAAAACTCCATTAACTTAACACTCCTCCTCATGACCATCTTCTCTTCTCTTCATCACCACCCAGTTCACTCCTTGGAGTTCCAAGTCGGCGGAAACCATGGCTGGGTTGTCCCTCCAGGCAATGACAGCAAAACCTACAATGACTGGGCTTCTGAGAACAGATTCCAAGTTGGAGACACAATACGTGAGTCCCAAGCAACCCAATGCATGGTAGCAGTTCATTCTTATACAATAAATATCCCTTTAGCTTTTTGATCCATTGTGTGTGTTTTCTTCTTGTTGTTTTTTTTTTTTTTTGGTGTAGGGTTCAAGTACAAGAAGGACTCAGTGATGGAGGTGACAGAGAAAGATTTCAGGAAGTGCAATTCAACACACCCAAACATGTTCTCCAACACAGGCAACTCAGTGTTCAGGCTTGATCACTCAGGGTCATTTTACTTCATCAGTGGAGCATCTGGTCACTGTGAGAAGGGACAGAGAATGATCATCAAAGTCATGTACAATGAAGAGGACGACGATCCTGGCCACAAATCATCATCTGCTGCTGTCTTCAATACTCTTGCCATTCTTCAGTTTGTGCTGCTATGCACATTTGCTTCTTATTTGTACTAGTTTGTTGCTTCTTCTTTTTTTTTTGGAATTGTGTGTATCTTTGTTCTGTTATTTTCATTCCAGTTATTTATTGTTTCATTGTGGAATTTGCTTAATTAGAACTGCACAATTAAATTTTCTTTAAAATAAGAAAATACATTAAAATTATTTTGATGTTATCATTTTATTTTATTTTTTTGTAAAATTTGAAAAATGGCCATCAAACCACCCAAGCGGGAAATCTAAAGACTAAACTATTGTACCATCAAAAATAACTTTTTTTTTTTTTTTTTTTACCAATTAAGTCCACCAACACTTGCATCATATATATTAGAGACTTACGAGTATAAAATTAAGATATACAATTTACATTTAAAATGTGATATATGATGTAACATCATAAACTCATTAAAAAAAATGTCATAATAAAGTTAATAATCACTTGTAATATACATGTAATTGAAAATATTCACGTTTTTCCTTTTTTTTTTTTTTGGCCTCGTATAGATGTTGGTGGTAAAATAATCTTAGGGTTTTTGGTGGTGATTAACGAGTTTTTATAATTCATTTTCTTGTTAATAAACACAAGATATGACAAGAAAATGCATTCTCTCATTTCATATTCATATATATAATCATCCTGTATTAAGTATTGAGATAAATCATAATTTGATAAAATAATGAGACAAGTAAATAGATTTTAATATAATGGATAATGGGATTTATGAGAAGATGAAAGATTGCTAATGGGAAAATAAAAATTTACTTTATAAAAAGTTCATATATATATACATATATACATATATACTTTCAATAATATATCTAAACTTGTATAATCTAACAAACACACACTTAATACAAAAAAAAAATGTATTAATTAATTAAAATATTTACATTCTGAATAGAACCCATTTTTTCCTTTTAACTTCTCCCATATATATAATTTGAATAAGTTACTCACATTGATAACATATAAAAAAAGGTTCTTTAAATTAGAAAAAGTAATTATAAAAATAATGTGGTATAAATAGAAGAGGAATTGAGGCGCCTTTGTATTTTCTGTCAACACCCCCAGTAAGACTAACGAGTTTTAGAAGATGGTTAGTGGGCGGGAGAACAATGCAAGGGGAACTTGGGCAGAAGAATCTTGCTGGTCACCGAATCAAGAACAAGAATTAAGTGAATGGTTTCAGAAAAATGCAGCCATGGATGAAGAAAGTAACAATCTTGATGGCAATGGAGACTCCAATGGGACAAAATATGAGTACCCATTAAGGCATTTTGCTGAAGATTGCCCCTTTTATCTTCGAACTGGGTACTGTAAGTTCGGTTTTGACTGCAAGTTTAGCCACCCTATGAGAGGGGAGTTTCAGGTTTGACAATTTGTATATGTGTTAACTGTTAAGTGATTTTGCTCTTATTTATTTATTTATTTTTAATGGGGGTGGGGCTGTTTTGTAGGGTTTAAAGGAGAATGAAAGAGGAGGGTTTGTGGGGCAGATGGGACAGATTCCGTGCAAGGTTTGGACTTTCCTCACAATTCTTTAATCTTTATTTATTTGTTTCTGTTTGCTAATTGTTTTTTTTTTTTTTTTTTTGTTTTGATTAATTTGATTTTGTGTTTGTGTTGACTCGCATGATGGGCCCTTCTTGCCTTATGATCTTCTATTGACTATTTTAGGGGGAAAAGATTGGATTTTCTTTGAAAAAAAAAATGTCCTGGTAACTATTGGCCTGATATATTATTACATTGTGTGTGTTTTATATATTAAAGAAACTGCAAACATATATGCAAGTAGGCAGTTTGTCTTATAAACTAGAGTGTGATGTCATAAATGTGGAGAATCAAAATTTTATTATTCATGACTTGGTATATTTAGTGGGGCTATAATGTTAATGATTTAACTTTAGAGTTGCAACTATATTATTGCTAGTTTTATATCATACTATAGCTTCAATCTCTTTTTTATTACTTCCCCTCCATGTGTCACCTTGTTGGTTTTTATCCTGATCTTCTTTTGAGTGCTAAAAGCTTGTAGTGAAGCAAAAGCTGTTCCCTTTTTGAATCAGTCGTTAATTTTTATTTAAAGCAAAATATTTCTTTCGGGTATGCACTATACTTAGCTTATTTTCACATCGTGTAATTGGTGCAAATCAGAAACACCCCAGTTTTCCCTCATTTTCATTATCGCGTTTTAAAGAACCCCGTGGTTTTAGAGTGCCAGTGGTGATACGCTATTAATGATAAAAAAACAGATAAATAGAATGAAAATCTTCTTAAAATGATGTTGCTTAGATAATAAGTGTACAGTTGTTATTATCTTGATGTAATGTGTTATTTGTATGGATTTAGTTAATCTGTGTGTGTACAAATCTCTGCTGTTATACCTGCAGTAATATGTGTTAAACTTTTTGCAGTTTTACCAAAGCACAGGAGGTTGCAAGAATGGAGAAGCATGTAGATTTAATCACTCCATAGAAAAGTCTGAGGTACCAAAACCGGATTTTAATGCTTTTGGTTTGCCAATAAAATTGGCAGTATGTCTTTTCGTCGTCGTCTTCTTCTTCTTCTTTTTTTTTTTTTAAATAAAGAAAATATTGCTTCTTCTTGTTGCTATGAACATTGCAGTTTTTGTGGTCATTTAGGGACTGCAAATTGGTCACTATTTCTTTCTCTTTTTCTCTTTTCATGGAGAGAAACATCAACCATTTCTTTCTCTCAGTCTGAAGTATATTCATGCATGTACAACACATGTGCATGCTTTGCACAAACAAATGCTCATGCATGCACATGACTTGCGGTTTTATTCAATGCTAAGGCGTGGCACTTACTGTAATGGCCCCCTTCCCTTTTCCGGTATAAACAAAATGAAGGAGAGCAAAGGTGAGGGCCTTCTGGAGAAGACGCGGCAGATTCAATGCAAGGTTTGGACACTTCTCATATTTCATCTCTATGCTCATATAATGGGCATTGACAGAATTTGATTGCAGAACTGGATTAATCAACGAGTTACTGTCAATAATCACATTCCTTCTGCTAACTCTGAAAAATCTTGTCGACTTTTTAAGATGCTGTTACTTAGATAATAAGTGTACAGTTGTTCTATTGATCTAATGATTTAATGTGATGAAGTTTAACCTTAAAATTGAATAAATTTCATTTGCAAGTCATGCAGTTATACGTGCAGTAATATGACTTAAAACTTTTTTAGTTTTTCCAAAGGAAAGGAGGGTGCAAGAATGGAGAAGCTTGTAGATTTAACCACTCCATAGAGAGTTCTGAGGTACCAAATCTGTAGTTTAATTCTTTGGCTTGCCGATAAAATTGGTGTGTGTGTTTTTTCATCTAGTTTTTTTCAAATATTGCTACTTACTTTGGATGAATCATAGAGTTTTTAAAGTCATATCAGGATGACTGCAAATTTGTAAAAACTTCGTTCTTTTCCTTTCCGCAGAGACAGAGATTGCCCGTTTCTCTCTCTCTCTCTCTCTCCCCCTTATCTCTCTCACACGTACCACACACCCACACATGCATGCAAATGCCTTGTATCTTTTTTGCAAACTACTACTGTAACAGAACCCCCTTCCCTTTTCTGGTGTAAATGGAATGAAGGAGAGCAAACGCAAAGACCTTATGGAGACAACAGGGCTTATTGAATGCAAGGTTTGGACGCTCATTATATTCTATCTTTTTGCTGCTATGGTTTTCCTTTTGTCTTCCTTATAACGAACTCTTGTGTATTATTTCTTTTCTGATTTGGGACAGTACAAATCTGGTGATTACATATGATTTGAAAACCCTAATGAATTAATAATGATTTTGGATAAGGTGTAGAGCGAACAAATGGACCAAACAGTTTCAGAAAAACTAATATAGCCATGCTAAGCATGCATTGAAAATTGGGACTATGTAATATTTCTCACGATGTTCCTTTTGTAAGTTATAAATAAGGTTTTCTGGATTAATATTATCTTTGATATCTTCTCCAAGAAAAGGATGAGATAACTTTGTTTCCACCAAATGTCACATAAATATTGAGTATCGTAGTGGCTTCTGTTGTGTCTAAAGAAGTCATTTTCAGCCAAAAACAATTCTTTTTTTTAGTATAATAGTTTATGCTACATGGGCAACTAATAATTGAGCCTTTGTTATGATTGCACTAGTATCACTTATCTGCTGGAGGATGCAAGTATAGAAACACTTGTAAATATAGTCACTCCAAGGAGAAGTCCCAGACATTCATTAAAAAGTCAGAGATAGCGTCACCGGAGCTTAATTTTTTAGATCTGCCAATCAGAGGGGTAATACCTTTATGTTTCAGTGGCAGTGCATTGGAAGCTAGAGTTTTTTCCTTAATGTTTATTTTTTATTTATTTTAAACATTATATTCTGTTATCATTTGTGAATTCAAATCATTATAATAATACTGGTGGTATGAAATTCTATCCATTTCAGCAAGAGAAAGTGTGTCCTTTCTACATGCACAATGGTTCTTGTGCATATGGAGTTAATTGCAGGTTTAACCATCCTGATCCTATTGCCACTGGAGGATCTGAGGATTTCAATGAGGCATCTGAACCAGCTTCGAATTCATGGTCTTTAAATATGACATCACATAAAATCGTTCCTTCCTTGGATAATCACTCATCTCATCCTCAATGGACGCCAAAATCCAAGTGGAATAGCCATCAGGTAGCTTTGATCTTGGTCCATCCACCCTTTTCTAGTAATTATTGTTTCCATATTGTTTTCTTTCCTAGAAGAAATCTGTTTATCTCTAGTTTCTGCCATTTGTGTAACGATTTTCCCTAATTTGTAATGTTGCTTCTTCAACATGTTGTAATCTGAGATCCATGGGATGGTTAATTGGTTATTCACCCAAAGATATCTTGCACTCACTCCATGTCACATTAAACAAATCTGAATCATAGCTTCGGCTGACATTTAGATCTTATTTCATGTTGGAGAGAATGGAGTTCCTGTTCAAGTGTTAAATTGTCTTGATTTAGCCGTTATGCCTTCCCTCAATAGTCTGATGTGTGAAGTTGAGGACATTTTAAAGATTAATGGGCCATATTGCATATTTCCTTTCTATACAACTAGTTTCTAGTATTGTAGATTTACAGTGTGCTTCGAATGGTGAACAGAAGAATAACCATCAATTTTTCTATTACCCGATCTGAATTTGTTATTGCGCAACATGCTGGAAGTCTCTCTCTGTGTCTGTCTGTGTAGGGTATGTGTATGTGTGCATGTGTGCTCATGTGTGTATATAGGATACGATTAGGGGAGGTGTGGGTGAGTTGGTGTTAGATGTATTTTTATATGCACAATCTATGTCAACTGATTTTGCTTATCATATTCATATGGCTGGCTTAGGGATCCATTTACCAACAGGCAAGGACTAAACTGCCTCTTTCAAGTCCTGCAGTCAATGATCTAAAGAAGACAGCAGATACTTCCATCCGTCATCAACAGCAAGTAGATGAATTTCCTGAGCGACCTGGTGAACCACAATGTGATTACTTCATGAAAACGGGGAATTGCAAATACAGATCTGCTTGTAAGTTTCACCATCCCAAGATTGGAGCTGCAGAATCATCTGTTTGAACTCTTTGATTGAGGCTTGGTTAAGAAACCTGTAAGTTCCATCATTTTGTCCATTGCCTATTTGGTGTTGAAAATCCCTTTTAAGAAGATATAGCATGTGAAATATTGTCATCCAGAATTCCAACTCTATCATTTCGAGCAGCCATAGATAATCTCTTTTAGCCTACACATTTTAAGACATGAAATTGCGCATTTTGGCTAATCATACTGTCAATTCTGTTGATTGTTGTGCTTTGATGTTCTAACTATAATGATAGATTGATATGCTAGTGGAAGAATCTTAGTTTACTCTTATCAAAACATAAACCAAATACTATATAATATAAGCATACACACTAAAAGAAAATAATGGGTCATCACAAAACCATTCACCAAGAGATGGGGAAAATATACAAACACCAGAGCATGAAGTAACCTTTCAGTCACACAAGTCATCAAAATTTTACATGAATGCTTATCATCTTTCATTTCCTCTATAGATTAGATGAAACATGGATGAATGAATGGCGATCATCGAAAGGAATAACATATAAGTTAAAAATTGTAAAGAAAATAGAAAACGGGAACCACCATATATATGCTCCCTCTTTGTCACTCCCCCATGAATTTCAACCACCATCCACCTTAGATGCCAGTGTAGGTTTAGAAACAGCAAAACCATTTTTTCTGCAATGGGATGGAAATCAAATGACAATGGAAAGAAATGAAATATGTAATAGAAAATTGTAGATGCTACCGTAGGAGCTTGTTGAAAATGTTCATCAGGTACTCTTGAGACGTTCCTCTGTGATGGTGGCCTCATCGCAGCAGCGTTGGATTTCTTTTCATCTCTAGCTTTGCTAAATATCACAGTAAATCCTTCAGCTGATGCAGGATTGTTCACATCCCATTCCCCAAATTTTGGCAGAGGCCGTCCTTTATCCTGTTGGAGATGCATCAGTTTAACTCTTGGGTCAAAGCCAATTGATTTTTTTAGCTTCTATTTTCGTTAAGATTCGAATTCGGATGATCAGTTTGAAAAAAAAACTTTGATATGAGTTCAAAAACATTAATATTTAAACATAATTAATTGCCAAAAATAAAAAAAAAAACATCCATAATTTCCTATTTATTTCAATAATTAATCCTCTTTAAAATCATTAAAAAAAATAGTGAAACTAAATCAAATATGAAAAGAGAGGGGGGGTTACCGCGGCCATGAATGCAGATTGGAGGAGCTTCCCAGTTGAGAGAAAATAAAGAAAGCCGAAAAAAATGATAAATAGAAAGACAAGAGAGAGCGATTATTAAGGCCTACGTGATTGGTAATTGTTGCATGCCATTTACATACACGTTGCTGTATCTTAATTGTAATTTATTTTTTATTATTATTATTCACTTATTATTAGTATTGGAAATTCCTATCTTTATAAAGTGTTGATTAGGTTTTTATTTTTTAATTACAATTCATTATTTATTATTCAGGGGTCCGTTCTTTGCGCGAGTTAATTAAAATTTAAATGCTATTTTTTTTTTTATAATAATAAAAGATTTGAGGAAGAATTTAATTATGGAGAATATTTGTATTTTTTAAAATAAAATAAAAATACTATACACGGGTTAAATCATACGTGACACTTTAGGAAAAAAAACAAAATTTTAGATGATATTTTAAGAAAAAAACAATTTATATATATATATATATATATATATATATATATATATATATATATTGTTATCTGCCTGTTACTCTATAGAACAATTAACTAAATGTCAAAAATTGATTTACACTTTACACACCCCTTCAAGTTCCAATTTCAACATTATCCTCAACTAAATTATATTAGGGGTAAGTAATATTATGTTTTTTTTTTTAATAAAATTTAATCGTTCAAAATACATTTTTAAAAGTGTAAATAGCCCATCATAGTTTGTTTCATGTATTTTCGGTTTATTTGTTTTCTAAAGGCCTCGCTGATTAGGGAGATTAATTTGCTTGCTTTACATTAGTTGTCATATTCCACATTTTCCAAAAAGATAATCTTCGACTTTATTACATTATTATTATTATTATTATTATTATTTAGCCAAATTTGGGATAAAGACCTAATTGTCATTATGTCTCAGGCCCACATATCAGACTTACATCAAAACATGACCCATGGCCTTCATCTGGTCCAAAATGACGTTATGGGCTGCCACTGAGGCCCAACCCACACGAATCTAATCATTAAAAGACAAGTATGCACATGACTCATATGTAGGACCCACGAGCCCGTAAGCCCACAAGGGTAAAAGGCTCATGCGACTTGAAAATACCTTTAAGAACCACAGACCATGTTATGCGATGTCTCAGTAGACATTGCTAACATTAATCATTTTCCAATAAGTAAACTAAATATTTGGACCTATCCAAATACAAATGGGATTACACTTAATCTCAGGACATATATGTACTCCTAGTTCAATCCCAACTCCACCGCCCACTCTTAAAATAATTAGAATTCAACTATTCCAATAAATCCTAAGCCGACTAAGAGGCTACTTCACAACATATAAAATGAGAGGGGGTCCAAAAGATTGGGGCACTCACCGATGACTGATGACTCATGATTCATCACTCAACATTCATCATTCAAATTTAGGCTCTCACACTTGAGTTGCCTTGTTTCTTCTCTCCTTTTGCTCATCACCATCACTGACTTGAGCGTCATGGTGCCTATGGTGTCCACCACACCGGTGGGTAGCTTCTCTTATTCTTTACGCTTCATTTTCCTTTGTTTTGTAGGATCGTTGGAGCCCACATCATACAAATTCTCGATTGTAGGTCGAATGTAAGATTCAGCGTCCATAATTTTGGGCCCACTTTGTGGCTCCGATAATTCATAAGGAATCAAAGATCTCTCAGTCTACGATCCCGACAACACATATGGCTTTCGACAACGAGAACACCCCAGACTCTGTGACTGCCCAATTGGATGCCCTTCAAGAACGCTTGCGAATGTTAGAGGAGGAAAATCTCGCAATACGAGATGCCAACACCAGCGTCCAGAAGCAATTGGAGCAGATGACTTCGACTTCTCAACGGCGGGTACGCAAGATCATCCCAGCAGACTTGTCATTCCAACCGACCTCTTAGGGGCATTCAACGATGTGGCTGGCGACAACCAACCACTGATAGATCACATTCAGAGTCGTCTGACGATCAATGACTCCCCTCCCGCGGACCCAGCGCCACAAGTTGCCTCCACTATGCGCAAGAAGATGAAGGAATTTAAAGAGGAGATTCACTCCAGTCTACCCGAGTTGAGGCTATCGGTGAGGAAAAGTCGGGCCGGGATAATTTCCGACACTCATTTCTTGGAGGCCATCACTTCCGTAGAGCTTCCACGAAAATTTAGCCCTCCAAACATGAGGCTATACGATAGATCCATGGACCCAGGCAACCATGTCGTCCACTATAAGTATAAGATGATGTCCATAGCCCTGGCACCACACAAATATGAGGCCAGAATGTGCAGAGGATTCAAAGAGACTCTAGCAGGCCCAACCCTCACTTGGTTCATCAATCTTCTATATCGATATATTGGATCATACCAAGAGTTGGCAGACAAGTTCATGGAACACTTCGCGAGCTCTTGCAAGTTTGAGAAAACCAAGAACGACCTAAACTCCATCCAGCAGCAGAAAAGAGAATCTATGCAAAACTATGTGAAACGCTTCAACAAAGAAATAATTTACATCCCAGATCTCCATCAACCTACCGCTGTCGAAGCTTTCTGTAGAAAAAGACTTCCCTCACGCAGCGGAAACGACTTAGGCTCCGGGATCGACCTTGAAAAGTTTTTGCCTTCTCCATTAGGAAAATCGAATAAGACCAGCCCTTTGGTGACTTGATTTGTTTTTGTTTTTGAATATGTTTCCCTGAGAACCGTTACAAGGATCTACCACTCGATCTTTCACGCTATGACTCGTTACCAACAAATCGAAATGCGGACTTCACTCATAAAATTAATTCTCTAAACTCTTTAGAGAAAATTATTGTTACAAAATTTTTCTTTCTTTTCTTTCAACACTTGAGAGAAAAATTATATCAATCACATGAGATGTGACTTTCTCATTTTCTTTAAAACTTGAAGGAAATAATGAAGAATAAGAACTAGCACACTCATTTTTTCTCTCCTCTCAACTCTTGAAATATTTTTCCTGGATTTGATACTTCTCACAAAGCCAACACAAGTCTTATCTTTTAAACCACTAATGCCTTTCAATTATATGGCAAAACATAATCAAGTGGTGTGCCATACAAATGCATGTGAAATGGACCTAAAGATAAGGCAAATAGGTATGTCCAAATAGACAAACATGTTGGAGATCAAAGTAAGCCACATAGGTTTGTCTCTTTGATAATTCAAATAACATTATCCTAATGATGATAAGATTATCTCATAATAAAAAATACTTGATTATCTCATAATAATAAATACTTGAAAAATTTATATTAAACTTATTTAATATATTTTTCATTTGTGATAAAGTATATTATTAATCTCATTAATAATATTTAAATATATATGTGAGTATATAATTAAACTATCCAATTATATTTAATTTGCTACAAAGCTAGCACATGGACCAAATGAACCTACAGTTCCGAGCTCCAATAATCCTGAAATATTAATTAAACTTTTTAATTAAATATTCTGAATTATTAACTTTGAATTATTTATATAAAAACCCAAAGTTGAACTCTCGTTGCCGTAGATGGAAAATATAAGTTGAACAACTTCGATTTCCATCGATATAGTCATTGTATATAGATTGACCCTTTACGAGTATCTCATAAATAGAGCTGGGTCGTAATGTCCGTTATACCCATCTAATTATTTTTAACCTTAAGTACCACTGATTCTCTAATGAACAATTTATTCATAACTATAATGAATATTAATATTTCTATTCGCAATAGAAAGACTTGAGCGCTCTAATCGTTCAAGTACTGAATCAACTCTTAAGGAAGATACTGTCATACTTCTCTCAAGAAGAAGTGAACTCCATGAACTCCATGTCTATATAAAACGTTCCCAGCTATACACCAAAATATGTCCCCAAAATACGTAGCTATTGGTCGGGACTGCTAACATTTGTAAATCAAATGATATAGCTGTTGGGGTTTTTGGGCGAAGGGCGCAGCGGAAGCGCAGTTCGGGTGAAATCGTAATTTAAAACTTTTTTAAATTACCGAATAAATTATTCAATATCTAATATGAATAATTTATTCATATTTCGCCTAAACCTATTTATTCAATATCAAATATCAACATAAATAAGGTTGAAACGTCACGAAATTTTTACGAAAATAGTTTTTCCGTAAAATGACGCAAAACACATTTTTGACCGAACTGACCACCCGACACTTATGGGGACTGCCCAGGTCAGCCCCAATAGTTTCAGGAAAGTTCATGGGCTGCCCAAACAGTGACGAACTCACTATTTGGACAGCCGTCACCCGGTTGGCTCAAAAGTCACCCGGTAACGCCGTTTTTGGCCGTTTTCGCTTATTTCAACTCCGAAATAATTTCCGGAAATTGTTCCAACTCCCAAAACACATCCATTACATTCATATAACATCAAATGTATCACAAAATTTACACTTTAATCATAACTGATCCAGAATCGAAAATTACATATTTTCATGCTTTAATCCAAAATTTCCAAGATTAATCTAATTAATCAAGACACCAACTAAATTCACCACATATGAACAACCCGAGAAAAATTATAGGTTCCATAAGAGGTGTCATAACACTCTAGAATAGCAACTCATCATCAAATGATTAATTTGGATACAAATTACACCAATTTCACCCAAATATACTTCACACATGCAATATAACTTCCAATCCATCATCCACAACCAAAAGCCCTAATTTTTAAGATTTGAAGGAACCCTAGAACCTTTGTAAATCATCAAGAAACAAGAAATCAAATTTCTAAGCTTAGGGTTAAGTAGATTCATGGATTTATGAAACAAATTTTTCAAAACCATTTTTGTGAGGCTCTCGGCCATGAATGAAACTTGGAAGATGATGAAAACATTTTCCTTCATTTAATATATATGACTGACTAAAGAGGGGCATTTTTATCCTTTCTAAAAAACTAAATCAAATAATTGAATTAAACTTTATGTTAGACAAATCATATTTGCACACATAAGGTTTAATTATATAATGCCATGTGTTCAAATAATAATTGGACAAATTTTCATAACATTTATGGAAAAAGTCTAATTAATTAATTATTCAAGTATTTAACAATTAAATATTCAAATAATCAATTAATATAATTATTATTATATATGTATTTTTATTTACAATAAATAACAAATACATATATTTATGACATGTGTCAAAATCTCATTTGACGAATAATTAATGTGTATCTAATCGTATTATGTATCAAATACAAATACACAATAATTACCATCGGACAAAATCCTTTAATGCATGTGTTATCCTTTAACCGATTAAACGATCCGAATTAACTCATTTAATCCGGTGAAGTATTATGAATAATCTGTATTATTCATATCGCGTTGCCCAAGTGCTCAACAAGTACACTTCATATTGTGGGACTTCTAAGTTTAGGTTTATCCGTTACGAAATCTAATTTCGTGTCCATAATCCACCCACTCATGGATTATGACGACCACGGATAATCTCGCTAAACTATGCAAGTCGAGGTCATTGCATACGTATAATCCCTCCGTCACAAGCTATCCGTATTATACCTGAGATATAGATGAAAACGTCAAATCCATTCGGTATAATACAGTCGAATTTCAATTTACGATCTCTAAATAACACTCGGAACTAATTTTCGAAGTTATACCACGGCCATGGATTTACAAGATCATAAACACGTGAGGATGCCTATGCCTTGTACACAGGACTGACAGATCCTATCTTGATACGCACTGATATCATGAGCATCAGTCAACACCAAACGAACAGGCGAAGGTCTGATCATGAATAGATCGGTAAAGTGACTGCCATCAAAGTGTGGAGGATAACTCATATATCCCACTGTGGTATCTCAAGTCGAATGACCACTATGCTCGCTCAACTCGTGATGATTTCTATTGACGTTGGTGTACCATCTATTAGGAAATCTTCAATGAGTCGTTCAGTGTCTTATCAAATAAATACCTACATGTATATACGAGTCTCCCGAGACTCATGGTTCACTTGGATAAACCATCGGACCAAGTCACGATATACGACATGTACTAGTCTTAGCGGAGACATGTGCTAGTAAATCTTGACTAGGAACTTTATTTAAGGATATACATCTTATAGTGCGTTTCCCAATATTAATTACAAACTACGTTGTAACTGCACATTATATTGTAAATCCTAGGGTCTTTGTCTAATATACACGTATCACTGAACCAGATTTAGTTTCGATCTAATCGTAATCAGATATCTAATAGTAATTAGATCGAATAAGTGCATAAAAGACAAGGGTGCTACCATTAAATTAGTAATATTATGGAAAATATAATTGCTCGTATTTATGAATCAGACATAAATACGATCCGGATTGGCACTCCGAGCACCAACCCTAACAATTTCTCCCACTTGCTCTAGTGCCAATCCACGGTATCCTATACACATCTCAATGTATATCACATACTCATGGCCCTCAAGAGCTCACCTAGCACTCAAGAGGTAGGCAACAACAAGTAAGCCCGCTTAACAAATCAAGTCTGTCCAACAAATCCAATCGCTTTCATTAGTCAGCATCATTCATATTTTGTAGAATCCAAATTCCACATCAATATGACTCAAACACTACATCAGTATTGTGCTATAGCTACTGAGTTGTCTATGTATTTAGAGATAAAATCCAAATAATATGAGACAACCGTAAGCACTACACTAATATGAAAACTTCTAATCTATAAAGTCACTATGCAACTTCATAAGTCAATACTTCATAAGTTGCAACTGATTCCACTACTTTAGTAGAATCAATTGTGACACTCCCACTACATATTTTCTGACTTTATATGACATAGACCATCTAATGTCATAATTAGGATCAAAACTAATCTAACCTTATTGTTGCAGACTAAATTCTCCATGTACAAGAAACTCGTTCTTAATATCTCAAAGATCATAAAGAACATGTTTCAAGACACATCCTATGGTTTACAACATATCAAAATAACTTGTAACAATTACAATTAAATTGATATCTTTAATCGCACATAATATAGTATTCATTACGCCATCATTCAATGATGCTTAAGATTGATTAGACATTCCAATCAATATCTCTTTCGACAAAGGTATTATCCTTTACGAAAGATGAATACTATATACATAAAAGACACGTTAACTATCAAACAGTTACACTAACTGTCATACATATAGTCTTACTGTGTCATTTATTAGATCATATCTAATATGCGACTAATGAGAGTATCTCACAAGTCTCTTAGTTTTATATCATATATAAAACTGTATATCAAATGTATCAGAGACTGCTCCCACTGTTTTCACGGAGAAAAGAAGACTTAAGTAAATATTTTACTTAACAAATATCTCATTATTACTTTAATAATGATAATTTCGTTAGGATATATATCACTAGAAAGAAATTTGTACGCTCCCACTGACCCTACTATCAAATATGTAGTCTCTGTACTTTGATAAAATCAGACAATCTGACCGTATCAAAATTAGAGAACACATATTTTCGGAAAGCTTATATGAGTCTACAATAGGTTCCATAAGCTAGTATATCAAACTGTGATCTTATCATAATACAAACTCTAGGGCCATTCTATAATGAACTCTTCAAACAAAGAAATCACGACGGATGTCTTATTCGAAGAAATTACTCAAGAACGCCATTTTGCATTCTTTAGCCAAGATACATAGTTCAATATCAACATTAACCAACAAATCTTTAATTGTTCAATTAGTGCGACCAGAGATAGGTATTCTCAGAATCTACAATAGACTACTGAGGATAACCTTTCTCATTGTTATACTGTAAAGGTCAAACCTTTATCAAGCTCACTTTGCTTTTGCTGCGCAAACAATCTGCACATTTTATGAATGATGCATAACGAAAGCTCAATCAAGCTCAAAACTCAATTGTAGTAAGCTATGAATAATCTTAGATCTATGGTTCAATGTTAACACCCGAAACCGATATCAAATATCACTCCCACTAGAAGTTATAGGATAATTTTCTTCAATAAGAAAACAACAGAATCATTAAGCATCAAATACTTTGTAAATGATTCTGACATCCTATTGGACTTATACGGAATGTATCATAGGGTCTTTTCATCTTATTAATTACATAGTTCCATTACAGTTTATCATTCTTATATTTGACTTTAATAAGTCAAGTCTTTTCTACAATCGTCAACATCTGATGTTACACGCCAAGTAATAAAATAATTTTATTACTCAGGATTCATAGAAAAGATACTCTATCAAATAGAATACAATATTCTATTAAATAGAATAAATGATAAATTTTTATTTGTACCTCCGAGACACAAGTACTTCCAATTATATAACCATTATACAAAAGAAAGATTCAAATCTCAAACTTTTCAAGATTCGAATTTTCCACTATACATATCATATATGTAACTGTAGGAACAAATGGAACCTTAATTAAAAAGATGAATTAGAGTTACTGGAGCATAACCCCAAGAGTATTGAAACTAATTCGGTAACACTCAATATCAACGAATCAATTCACATAAGATTTGATTACTCCCACTGACCAATTCCATCAAGATGGAATCGTGGAAGTTTAATATTGAGTAAGAATCACATTCATTAAATAATCTTAGAACTAATTGCCTTAAATTCATGTGTTTGATCATATCAAACATCTTTGAATAATTCAAAGATTTACGATGAATTTTATAGTTTTTAACACTTCAAATAGAATATCTTTGAACCATTCAAAATATTGTATCCACTTTTCATCAGAAAACATATTGAAAGTTCTCGAACCATTCAAGACGTTCAACATGTTCTCTTTTAGAAACACGTAACCAAGTCATGAAAATTCATCAACTAAGTTACGGAGTAAAGAAAACTATCTAAGATAATTTCTAATTCATTAAACTACATACATCCAATGTATTAGTCTAATAAATCACGTGGTCCAATGACAATCATTATTTAAATGAGATTTAATCACATCCTGAATACAATATTCATTAAATGGATAAGGATATGTGGTGTGAACTCGTATCAGACCATCCTTTACCATACGGAACAAGCATCTAATGCTTATGTGATAAAAAATTCATAAAGCATTGTTCTAAGTTATTTAGTTTACTGAATATTTTCTTAATGTTTATCTTTTCATTAATGACACTACTAGTCGTCTTAAAATATGTAACAACTGTTTATACAGAATAAGTAACTATCTAATAGTTACAAGTTCTGATATCAAATATCAAAACAGTTATTAAACATTATTTTAAATAACTAGATGGGAGATCTGGTATCCAATACCTGCAGTTGTCGTATTGTGAGAATCGATATTCTCTAAACATAACTACACACATCTCATTTCTTAAGCTTTATAATTTGTATTCAATTATTCACAACAATTACAAATGATTGATTAGCAAACTGTGTCAGACACGTGACTATTATAAATCACTAAAGCCAATAAACGTCATTATAAGATAAACAAATACTAATGGGGCTTTCCTAATGCTAGTCAAGAATCTTGAGACATAAACTATTCAAGTCAATTCTTACTGCATAAGAAACAATTATTTCTAGAATAATATCCTAAAACAGATATCTATTTAGATTACCTATTGTAACTTAGTAATTAAGTCACTAACCATCTTGATTTTTCAAGAAAACTGGAACAATAGTTCTCGATGGTTTTAAACTAATCTAACAATATCTAAGTCTACTGTCTTTCTAGAACATATTATAGAATTACGCAACCATAAGTAAAGTCAGAAAACCTATTCAATTAAAAAGCATGCAGTGGATTAGAAGTATAATTCTATAAACAATATAGAATAAAAAAAAAACGAAGCAGAATTTTCCATAAAATTACGCACTGCTTAAGTTATGGATTTTTAACCCAGCAGTGTCTCCCACTACTTTATGTAATACCGTAATCCCCAACAGACAACGTGAATTCAATAGTTAAATCGAATTCCATAGTGAGAGTAGGACCCCATGAATATATTTCGACTCACAGCTTTGTGATGAGCGGAAAATATATCAATATTTACCGCCAATTTTACCTAATATTTTGTTTAGTTTCTCGGGTTTGATGAATATTTTGATGTGTTTTGCAGATAAATAAAGTATCAGGACTTAATGGAATCAACTCGGGGCTAAAATGATGAAATCTGGAGCAAAAAATGGCGAAAACAGAAATTTACTATACGCGTCACGAAGTGCAGTCCTGAATTCCAAATTTGCGCAAGTTTGTTATTTTGGCCATAAATTTTTCATCCGATATCCGATTGAGCTGATTTAAGTTTCGGATTAAAGAAAACACAAAGATCTACAACTTTGAAGTTTTAAATATTTTCCAATTCTGAAGTTTGAAAGACCGAAATTGATGAATAATCCAGTATATTTTGCGTAATTACTATAGTCATTTTCAAAATATAAAATAAAATAAATAAAATAAAAAAATGAAAATTTTCAAACTTCACCAAACATGCTTCCATGTTTGGTGGAAGATTTGATGACATGTTTGGTGGAGAAATTAGTGGAGAAATTGGTGGAGAAATTGGTGAAGGTAAAATTTTGCCTATAAATACCAATCCATTTCATTTGTAAATTTCATACCTTCTTCTATGTAATTCCTTAAGAATACTAAGAAGATTGTATCGTGCTTGTTTATTTACAGCTTTCAGTAATTAATTTCCGCTTTTGCATTTTCTTTTCTTTACAGTTCTGTCTTTACTTTCTGTAATTTACTTTTACGCACATTACTTTCTTTTCTTACTTTTCAGCAATTACTTTTCAATAATGAGGAGGTAACTCCCCCTTACTGGGGTAAAATGTAAAACTTTTATTACTAATATTTAGATTAATCTTCCTTAATTATAATATATAAACTAGTTAAAACCAGACTTAACGAGGATACTGCCATATTGGTCGGTTGGTAATTATTTAAATTTGTTTTAACCTGACTAAACTGGATACCGCCTGATTGGTCGGTTGGTAATTAATTATTAATTTGACTTAATCTGGATACCACCTATATGGCTGGTTGGTAATTATCATGCAAAGTTAATATATTATATTAAGAGAGATATCTAAAATAGAAGTAATAAAAGTGAATCCTTTTTACCTCAACATTTTCTTTTATTGTACTTTTACTTTATTTACCTTCCGGTATTTACTTTTCAGCATTTACTTTCCAGCTTTTATTTTTCAGCATTTAATTTTCAGTATTTACTTTTCAGCATTTACTTTGCGTCATTTACTTTTCATTATTTAATTTTCAGCAATTTACTTTATATCTTTTATTTTATTTAAGTTTTTACTGTTCCTAAATATGTGTTGTAACTAAGTCAGTTATCTGGGGTTGTGATGAAGTCAAATATCACCAATTTATAAGGGGTTAAATTATGGTTTGGGTAATATAAAGGTTTATTTATTGAGCCTTAGTCTTAATGCGTCTTTTTAATTGGCCATTAATAAGATTGATTCGGTAAACTTAAAATGAACTTGGAAAATTGATTTTAGGTTAAAGACCTTAGACTCAATAGCCCACGATCTTCCTTGAGGATAGATAACCCTTTAATAGATTTCCTTACAGGATAGGAATATACCTGTCGGGTAGGGGTAGCCATAATTTGAACTTAATCTTAATGAATTCAGATAACTTAATTGACATAGGAATATGGTTAATCGGGCTACACTAGGTATTTGTATTTGACAATCGGAAGAGGCTTTTACATAATTTCGTGTTCCAGGTTAATAAATCGATATATTACACAACCATAAGATAACCACTTCATCTTTAAAAATGATATTGGAAAGATTCACAACCCTGGATAGTTTTATAAAATTGAATTTTCCTAAATCTACTTTCAAGCAATTTCATTTACTTGTTTTAAGTTTAAAGTCACCATCCAATCAAATAACCAATCCATTAGATACTCGTAAAAATTTGACTTCATAAATTAATAACAAAAGGTTTTAAGTCATCGTGAGATCGATACTTTTTATACTACTTTAACGATACGTGCGCTTGCGTTATATGCGTGTGATTACGCCGGTCACTTTGGCACGATCTCGCCTACGTATATTCATTAGGTAGACAACCCATTGTCAATCACTCACCAGTGTAGCCCGAATATACGTAGGCGAGAATTAGGTACAAATACACAATAATTAACATCGGATAAAATCCTTTAATGCATGTGTTATCGTTTAACCGATTAAACGATCCAAATTAACTCATTTAATTTGTTGAAATATTATGAATAATTCGTATTATTCATATCGTGTTGCCCAAGTGCTCAACGAGTACACTTCATATTGTGGGACTTTCTAAGTTTAGGTTTATCCGTTACGAAATCTAATTTCGTGTCCATAATCCACCCACTCATGGATTATGACGACCACAGATAATCTCGCTAAACTATGCAAGTCGATGTCATTGCATAAGTATAACCCCTCCGTCACAGGCTATCCGTATTATACATGGGATATAAATGAAAATGTCAAATCTGTTCTGTATAATACAATCGAATTTTAATTTACGATCTCTAAATAACACTCGGAACTAATTTCCGAAGTTATACCACGACCATTGATTTACAAGATCGTAAACACGTGAGGATGCCTATGCCCTGTACACGGGACTGACGGATCCTATCTTGATATGCACTGGATATCATGAGCATTAGTCAATACCCAACGAACAAGCGGAGGTCTGATCTTGAATATATCGGTGACGTGACTGCCATCAAAGTGTGGAGGATAACTCATATATCCCACTATGGTATCTCAAGTCGAAGGACCACTATGCTCGCTCAACTCGTGAAGATTCCTATTGACGGTTGTGTACCATCTATTAGGAAATCTTCAGTGAACATAACCGATCCCGAGACATCCGCCGAAGCTACATCGATTACAAAAAAATCTGAGTCAGTGGTGGCAGACCCTCATTCGATGTCTTATCAAATAAACACCTACATGTCTATACGAGTCTCCCGAGAGTCATGGTTCACTGGGATAAACCATCGGACCAAGTCACGATGTACGACATATACTGGTCTCAGCGGATTTTACTAACCGACCTGTGTTAGTAAATCTTGACTATGAATTTTATTTAAGGATATACATCTTATAATGCGCTTCCCAATGTCAATTACAAACTACGTTGTAACTGCACACTATATTGTAAATCCTAGGGTCTTTGTCTAATATACACGTATCACTGAACCAGATTCAGTTTCGATCTAATCGTAATCAGATATCTAATCATAATTAGATCGAATAAGTGCATAAAAGACAAAGGGTGCTACCATTAAATTAGTAATATTATGGAAAATAGAATTGCTCGTATTTATGAATCGGACATAAATACGATCCAGATTGGCACTTCGAGCACCAACCCTAACAATAGCCTGCCATGCAAAAGTTCATAGTACACTCAGGATAGCTTGACATGCAGGAGTTCGCAGTACACTCTGGATTCAGATCAATCCATACATGACCATCTAGTAGATTGAAATGAATTTATTTATTTAATGGATATTATAAGAAATTCATTTATATATGGGTTCAGCTTTATATGATTACATCATACAAGGTGTCTTCATTCTCATGTCACCGCATGGACGATCCCGGATCAAGCTCGCCATATATTTATAGAATGGATCATAGCTATAGATAAACCATAAACAAAGTACCCGTTTTGTTTGCTCTCTATGGACTATTTTAGATTACTAATTTCAGACTTAAATCCACTTGTGTATGACAGTCATGCACTAAGTCTTAAGGCACATGATTAATCAAGGGTAAACAAGATCATTTACAATATGCGATTTAAATCAAACATTTTGATATTCATAATAAACAATTCTGTTTACATTACATGAAACTCTAGGGCATATATCCCAACAATCTCCCACTTTAATTAGATAAAATGAGACATGTCATGTAATCATAGACCATCTAGGTGACCTTCAAATACTTTAGCCGACAAGGCCTTTGTAATGGATCATCCAGGTTCTTTGCGGATGCAATCTTCATGACCAAAACATCTTTTCTCTATACTATCTCCATGATGAGATGATATTTTCTCTCTATATGCTTTCCCTTTTTGTGGCTTATTGGTTCTTTGGAATTCGCCCATGCACCACTATTATCGCAATAAAGTGTGAGTAGTTTATTCATATCTGGAACAACTTATAGATCTCCCAAGAACTTCCGGAGCCAGGCTGCTTCCTTAGCTGCTTCGCAAGATGCCTTATACTCAGCCTCCATGGTGGAGTCAGTGATATAAGATTGCTTTATGCTCCTCCATACAATGTTCCCACCACTTAGGGTGAACACTGATCCAAATATTGATTTCCTAGAATCGACATCCATTTGAAAATCAGAGTCTGTATATCTTATGAGGATCATATCCTCACCAGAATATACAAGCATATAATTTCTCGTTCTCTTAAGGTACTTGAGAATATGTTTTACAGCCACCTAATGATCTAATCATGGGTTAGACTGAAACCTACTAACTACTCCCACTGCAAAACAGATGTTCATTCTTGTGCATAACATGACATACATGAGACTACCAACTGCTGAGGCATATGGGATATGTCTCATTTCCTCAACTCTTTGAGGTGTCTTAGGAGACTGTTCATTTGACAAATAAATTTCATGTCGGTAAGGCAAATTGCCTTTCTTGGAATTCTGCATCCCAAATCGTACAAGTATCTTGTCAATATATGATGCCTGAGACATAACTAAAAGTCTTCTCTTGTGATCCCGAAGTATCTGGATCCCAAGTACATAAATGGCATCTCCCAAATCTTTCATTTGGAATTGTTTAGCTAGCCAGGTTTTAACGACCGATAATATTTTTACATCATTTCTAATGACCAAAATATCATCGACGTACAAAACGAGAAAACCATATTTCCATCAATGATGCGTTTGTATACACAAGGTTCATCGACATTCTGCTCAAAATCATAAGACTTTATCGTAGCATCAAATCTTATGTTCCAAGATTGAGATGCATGCTTAAGTCCATAAATGAACCTTTGCAGTTTGCAAACCTTTTGCTCTTGAAATTAGGTTACAAACCCCTCTTGTTGTACCATATAGATACACTTATCAAGATTTCCATTCAAGAATACAGTCTTGATTTCCATCTGTCAAATCTCATAGTCATAATATGCGGTAATTGAGAGAAGAGTACGAATGGATTTGAGCATGGCTACTGGCGAGAAAGTCTCCTCATAGTCGACTCTCTCTTTTTGGGTATAACACTTGGCCACTAGCCTAACCTTGAGGGTTTATACCTTCCCATCTACTGCCATCTTTCTTTTATAGATCCATGATCGGTGAAATCACACATGTAACGTAAGCGCACGTATCTCTCAAGTAGTATAAAATGCATCGATCCCACAAGGACTTAATACATATTCTATCAATTTACGAAGGTAAATGTCTACGAGTATCTAATTGATTTGATTATTGGTTGAATGGTGATTTTTATCTAAAACAAACAAGTAAATAAACTAAGGTAGATTTCAAGATTAAGTAATGATATGAAAATATCAAGGGTTGTGAATCTTACCAATATCTTTCTAAGGATGAGTTGATTACCTTATGCTTGTGTAATATGTCAGTTTATTAACCTGAAACACGAAGTTATGCAAAATCCTCTTCCGATGGTCAGATGCAAATACCCAAAGTAACCAAATTAACTATATTCCTATGTTAATTAAGAAACTATGAATTCATTAAGTTTAAATTCCAATTATGGCTACCCATGCCCGACAGGTATATTCCTATCCTGGAAGGAAATCTCTACGGTGAGTATGAGATCGTGAGCTATTGAGTCTATAGCTAAACCTAAAATCCATTTTCCAAGTTCATTTTAAGTTTACCTAATCAATCTTATTAGTGGCCAATTAACAAGAAGCTTTAATAACTAGACTCAATAAACAAACCAATACATCACACAAGACATAAGAAAAGTCAACTTATTAAATTATTGATATTGGTTTTCATCACAACCCTAGACAACATATTTAGTTATGACACATATCTAGGACTACTAAAGACATAAATAAATAAAACATCATACAACTAATTGAAAATTAAAAAAAAAAAAAAATTACAACAATGAAATAAAATGCTAGGGTTAGGGGATCCACTTTTATTATTTCAAATCTAGAAATCTCCCTTATTATAATATATAAATTTGCATTATATTACCAACCGACTATATAGGCGGTATCCTGATTAAGTAATATTTTAATTAATTCCAACCGACCATAAAGGCGGTATCCAATTAAGTCAGGTTAAAATTAATTTAATTAAGTCCAACCGACCATAAAGATGATATCCAATTAAGTTAGGTTTTAAGATAATTTATATATTATAAAATAAGGGAGATTAATCTAAATTATAATAATAAAAGTTTCACCTTTCACCCCAGCAGAAAGAAGTTACCTACTCATGTTTTTAAGTAAAACAAAGAAAGATTTATTACTTAAAATAAAAATTAAATACAAGAAAACTGAAATTAAACAAACAAGATATTCTCTTCACATTATTCTAAGGAAATTCCCCAGAAGAAAGTATGAAGAAAATCCTCTGATTTAGGCTGCTATTTATACGCTTCAAATCGGGCGCGCATCGCGACGCGACAAGTCTTCTGTGTCATGACGTGCGCTACAGTAAATGGCATCTGTCGGCAGACTGAATTATTGGCTTGGCATCATGACGCTGACGTCATGATGATGCAAGTGCTGATGCGTGTCGGCAGGCTGTATAATTAAGGCTCGTCGTGATGCAGAGAAGGTTTCGCGTCTCGATGCGTGAACATTAAATTTCCCATTTTGCCATTTTTCATCAGTTTTTCGCCGTTTTTGCTCTGATTTGATTATATTGAATCTCGAAATCTTATTTATCTATAAAATAACACAAAACACAAAAAAAATATTCACAAAACTCGAGAAACTATACAAAATATTAAGTAAAAGGGGCGGTAAATATTGATATATTTTCCGCTTATCACACCCCTAAACCTAACATTTTGCTAGTCCTCGAGCAAAACAAACAAAATAAAATACAATAAACAACTTTAAAATGAAATTAAACTAAGCCACTTTCATAGGGATCACAGTTGCATTTAGCGTATGCAACAAGCCTTTAATAGGTGTCCCTAGTGGACGAGTTGTAGTTTCGTGAGGGCTTACAGCGACGATACCCATAAATGTCAATCAAATGTACAATCAATAACACAAAACAAAATAAAAAGATAAACATATTAGTAACTAAACAAGTGAAATTCTTATCCAAATTAATAGTTGTTTTCTTTCTTTCTAAATTACCAAATAAGTAAATTCTCCGATTATTTTTACCATTCTCCATATACACAACCAACAAGGTATTAATCTCATCATTGTGCCCACAATATTCATAAGTATATTTGAAAAGAGAGTAATATTTTTGTCCTAAAGTTATATCAGAATTCACACCTTTTTGGCAATGGATTTTTTTTATAACATCTTCAATCATTGTAGCGAGCTTTGGGCCAGTGACTCCCAAACCTGTTGGTTTTAGGGCACTAGGTGTTAAGTCACCCCTACAAACTTAATTACTCGGATTTCAGATGTTAAAAGTTCTACTGTTTGATGTGAATAATCACTGCTTACTGAGGCTAGACATCCGGTTACTAAATATAAATTTTATTATTATTAACTCATGCTTTTACCGTTTGACGCGAACAGTCACTGCTTACTAAGGCAAGACGTCCGGTTACTAAGAATTTTTTTTCTTAATTATTCCATCGCTCTCAGGTGATTCTTCCAATAAACTAGAGCACTGAATATTACAAATTTTTCACTTACGACCTATGTCCGTATGTTACCATATATGTTGATAATACCTGTCAAATGAGCATATGAAGATCCAATTTAGTCAGTATAATGGAGAATTTAAGAATTTAAATAATTCAAAATGAAATAAACAAAAATTAACTAGTTACGAATTAGGCTGAGATACATCTCAGGAGTGGAAACTCCTTACACAGCTATCTCAAGCACAATTCCACCTGGTTAGTCAAGTTTAAACATAATTTTTTTTTTCAATTTTTTTAAATAAAAACAAGATACTAGTCAACTATTCCCCTCCCCCAAACCTAATTGAGACATTGTCCCCAATGTCTAAAAAGAAGAAGAAGAGTTTAGAAAAATAGTACCTGATTAGCGTGGATTTCTAAAAAGAAAACTAAAGGTTAAGATCCAGATTTATCCGACGCTTCTTACCACGATCATTATCAGAACAGTTCAACTTGGAAATGATAGGGTCAATATTTAGTTCAAACGTCAAGAGTTGGTCAATTAAGTTATTGGTTGTTCTGGCAGTGAAGATGATATCTTTTATGGGTTTTGAAAGGAACCCATTTATCCTGGCATCTTCAAGAAACACAAAAAGAATGTCAAAAAATCCATTAACATTAAATAGTCCAATTGGTTTCTGGTGTATGTTCAAGTTCGCCCAAGATATCTCTGTGGAAATTTCCTCCATCGTGCCCAAGCCACCTGGCAAAGCAATAAAAAGATCAGCACGATTTATCATTTCAACAAGTCGTTCGGACATACCTGATACGATGCATTCCTCTCTATTTGATTGTCCGATAAGATTGGCCTCTTTCAAAGGTTTTGGAATGATCCCCAAAACTTGACTACCTCATTCCTGTACGGCTTTTGAAACATACCCCATCAGTCTAAGATTGCAACCACCATATACTAAGTACATATTTCTCTTTACCATGACTCTACCCAATTCTTTCGCTGCCTCAACAAATTTTGGCTTTGTTCCAGAACTAGTCCCGTAAAACACACATATATTCATGACTCGTCTTCTTGAGGTTGTTTCCATTTTTTTTCTTTACTCTCTCTCTAATCTGGATGTGTTGAAGAGAGCAATGATGAGTTGAATTTATAGATCCTGAAAAAGGGTGAGTAATAATAGCACTAGTACCTGCCAAATGACAATCATTAGCTGAACAATAAATTAATCGTGAAAGTCAAAAAGTCTGGATATTGTCGGCGAAAATAAAAGAAAATAACAAAACAAATCACAAAAATTAGTTAAAGACAAAGAAATCAATAATATGTACAAGAAGTAACGGCTTGAACGACCTCTATGGCTCAGGGACAAGCTTCTCATCCAGTTTTCTTATAAATTGGCAAACAATGTTTTTTAAAGTCAGTTTCCCGAGACTCAATTGTTGTCTTTCTCTTCGAAATTGTATATGTAAATTACGAATTGCGTGATAGACATATCTACTGGGATGTGTATAAAGAGTCAATGATATATCATCTAATGACTTCTTACTCATGCCATCCCTAATGAATTTTATTTTATCTTCGTGATTTTCAGACACCATTCCTAAAGAACGAAAACGAGTATTGCATGTACAACGTGCATATTTATAACAAACACCTAAGCATTTAACTAATTTTTTCTTAGCATATGTGTTTTTTCCTAAACTAGGCAGAAATGAAATGAAAGTGTCAGATGACTCACCTTTCAAGCGAACTCGTGCTTCAATTATCCAACAAATATCACTAGAAATACCTTGGATAATGAGAAGTCTCATTCTTTCAATGTGTACTTTGTAGACTTTCATCAGAGAGTTTTGAGGGAGAGAAGGAAAATGCTTGTGAAGTTTTACGAGAGCGTCTTCCATCCTGTCTGTGACTTTTCCTACAAAAATTAAACACACAAAAATAAAACACACAATATCTCAATATATATACAAATTGCATGGGTTGCCTCACTGTTAGCGCTAATTTTAACATCGTCGGCTAGACATGCACATGACTGCCCAAACATTAGGCTGGATATGCCAGTGTGAGACTCTTTTTTTGTCACTCAAATGATTCTCCCTAATAGCGCTTGACACGTTAGCTGTTGACCCTGAATGTGTTGTTGGAGTTGAGGTTATGTATCTCAACTACTCCGTAGGGTAACATTTGGATAATCACAAATGGACCTGACCGTCATGATTTCAGCTTGCTAGGGAAAATTTTCAACCTTGAGTTGTATAACAACACCTGCTGCCATGGTTCTAGTTGTCTGCGCACTATTTTTTTATCATGCCACTTCTTGGTCTTTTCTTTGTACAGTTTGGCATTCTCATAAGCATGAAGGCGAAATTCTTCCGATTCGTTTAGTTGGTGGAGCCGTTTCTCTCATACTGCTTGAAGATCAAAATTCAGCTTTTTCAGTGCCTAATACGCTTTATATTCGAGCTTCACAGAAAGATGGCATGCTTTCCTAAACACCATTCGATATGGGGACATTCCAATGAGTGTCTTGTAAGCTGTCCGATAGGCCTATAACGCGTCATCCAATTTTGTAGACCAATCCCTCCTTGTTGAACCAACGGTTCTCTCCAGGATTCTTTTGATTTCTCTGTTGGAGACTTCAACCTGACCACTTGACTGCGGATGGTAAGCAGTGGCAACTTTTTGAGTAACTCCAAATTTGGCTAGGAGTGCATCGAAGTATCTGTTACAGAAGTGTGTGCCACCATCACTGATGATCACTCGAGGTGTTCCGAAGTGAGTGAAAATATTCTTTTTGAGGAATTTTAACACCACTTTGGAGTCATTTGATGGAAATGCTGTTGATTCAACCCATTGGGAGACGTAGTCTACTGAAACCAGAATGTGCAAGTTTCCATATGATGGAACAAAGTGTCTCATAAAGGTAATCTATCATACATCAAATATCTCCACTTCGAGAATGCTTTGAATAGGTCCTTCATTTCCCCTCGAAATATTTCTCGTTCTTTCGCACCTGTCACATTGAAGAACGAATAAGTGGGCATCTTTAAACAAGGTAGGCCAGAACAAACCTGATTGCAGCACTTTGGCCGCGGTTTTATCTCCGCTGAAGTGTCCGCCATATGGTGATGAATGACAATGTTGCAGGACACTATTGACCTCCTCATGTTGTACATAATATCGTAATAACTGATCAACACATTGTTTGAATATGTACGGCTCATCCCAGACATAATGGTTGACTTCTTTGAAGAATTTCTTTCTTTGCTAATGTGTCCATTCCAACGGTCATTTTTCCGATACTATGTAATTCACATAGTCAGCATACCATGGGACTTTCTGCTGCTTGATGGAAAATAACTGTTCATCCGGAAAAAATTCTTTGATTGTCAGCTCATTACCAGTTGTACCTCCATTTTCGAGCCTCGACAAGTGATCTACCACTTGATTTTCTCTCCCATTCCTGTCTCAGATCTCCATGTCAAATTCTTGCAGTAGAAGCACCCAACGAATCAATCTGGGTTTAACATCTTTCTTTGCGATAAGGTATTTGATTGCTGAATGATCTGTGTAGACTACCACTTTGGGACCCAGCAAATGTGAGCAAAATTTATCAAAAGCAAACACAAATGTGAGCAACTTCTTTTTAGTTGTTGTGTAGTTGAGTTGTGCTTTAATCAAAATTTTGCTGGCATAGTAAATGGTATGAAAAACTTTCGCCTTACGTTGTCCCAAAACTGCACCTGTAGCAAAATCACTGGCATCGTACATTACTTCAAATGGAAGCGTCCAATCCGGTGCTACTATGATAGGGGCAGAGACCAGCTTCTGTTTCAAGATCTCAAAAGCATGGTGGAATTCTTTGGTGAAGTGGAACGACACGTCTTTATCCAGTAGAGTGCATAATGGTTTAGCAATCTTGGAGAAGTCTTTGATAAATCTCCTGTAAAATCCTGCATGCCCAAGAAAACTTCGAATCCCTTTGACGGATGATGGTGAAGGTAATTTCTCTATCGTCTCGATCTTTGCTTTGTCTACCTCAATTCTTTTCTGTGAGATCTGATGTCCTAGGATAATGCCTTCCTGCACCATGAAGTGGCATTTCTCTCAATTCAATACCAGATTTGTATCTTCATATATTTGTAACACTTTTCCCAAATTCTGCAAGCAGTGTCAAATGAGTCTCCAAACATTGAGAAATCATCCAGGAAGACTTCCATGCTTTGTTCTATCATTTCTGAAAAGATAGCCATCCTGCAACGTTAAAATGTGGTAGGAGCATTATAGAGTCCAAATGGCATCATGCGGAAAGCAAAAGTAACATATGGGCATGTGAAAGTGGTTTTCTCCTGATCTCTGGGGCGATAACAATCTGATTGTACCCCGAGTATCCATCCGAAAAGCAGTAGAAATCATATCCAGCCAGTCTGTCTAGCATCTGGTTAATGAATGGTAATGAAAAATGATCATTCCATGTTGCTTTCTTCAGCTTCATATAGTCCATGCATACTCTATATCCAGTCACTGTCCTTATTGGAATCAGCTCGTTCTTTTCATTTGTAACTACAGTCATTCCTCCTTTCTTGGGTAGGCATTGCATATGACTCACCCAAGAGCTATCAGAGATGGGGTAGATGATGTCTGCGTCCAACCATTTGATGATTTCTTTCTTTACAACTTCCTTCATGATTGGATTCAGTCTCCGTTGATGCTCCACTGTGGCTTTGTACTCGCCGTTCATCAGGATTTTATGCATGCAAAATGATGGACTGATGCCTCGAATGTCTGTTATAGTCCAACCAATAACTCTCTTGTGCTCACGTAGCACTCTCAATAACTTATCTTCCTGCACCCATGTTAGCAATAAAGCAATAATCACAGGTAAATCAAAAGAGTTTTCCAAGTATGCATACCTGAGATGGTTTGGAAGTGGCTTTAGTTTCAGCTGCGGTGGTTCTTCAATCGAGGGCTTGATTTGCTCCTTTTTCGGTAGTTCCAAGCTTTCAACTTGTGGTTTCGATCTCAAACGAGAGGCTCCATCAAGATAGTTGATACATTCCAGAATCTCATCATCTAATTCTTTGTCAGTTATATTGGTGATGCGTGCTTCAAGTTTGTCAATGGAAAGCTGAATTGCATCTGTGTTCTGGATGATACTATCTATTATATCAAGTCTGAAACATTCCTCATCACTTTCGTCAATCGGGAATTTCATGGCTTTGAAAACATTGAATGTTACTTCTTGCTCCTGCACCCTCATGGTTAGTTCACCTTTTTGTACATCAATGATGGTTCGACCTGTAGCCAAGAATGGTCTCCCAAGGATGATGGGTCGTCTTTGTCTTCCTCCATGTCAAGGACAATGAAATCAGCTATGAAAATGAATTTTTCGACCTTGACCAGCACATCTTCCACTACCCCTCTCGGAAATGTGAGTGATCTGTCAGCAAGTTGCAGAGTGATTGAGGTGGGTTTTGCTTCTCCGAGCTGCAGTTTCCTGTAAATAGACTAAGACATCAAGTTAATACTAGCACCTAAATCACACAAAGCCTTACCGAAGTAATATTCTCCTATGGTGCAAGGGATGGTGAAACTGCCAAGATCCTTCAACTTTGAGGGAAACTTCCTCTGAATGATAGCGCTGTATTCTTCTGTCAATACTACAGTCTCGTAATCTCCCAATCTTCGCTTTCGTGACAGAATATCTTTCATAAATTTAACATAGTTAGGCATTTGCTCCAATGCTTATGCAAATGGAATATTGATATGCAGCTTTTGAAGATATCCAGGAATCGAGAAAATTGCTTGTCCAGTTTGTGTTTCTGGAGACGCTGTGGAAAAGGTGGAGGTGGATTAAATCTTTCTCGATCATTTTATTTTGCCTCTTTTTCCTCTATCTGTGGATCTGCTTCACTGCTTTCTTTTGGAAAATCCTCAATAGATGCCTTGACTCCAACATCTTTGTTGATTTCAGTGCCGCTTTTCAAAGTGATGGCTTGGCATTGCTCATTCCCTATGTTCCTTGGATTTGGTCCTGTGTTGCTAGGAATGGTACCTTGCGGTCTGTAACTCTGAGCATTGGCCAGTTGTCCCATTTGATTCTCCAGTGCCTTCAAAGATGCAACTTGATTTTGAACCACAGCTGCTAAAGCGTCGTATTTGGCTTCTTGTTTTTTCATCTGGGAAAGCACTTCTGCTATTCCTGGTTCTTTTTCATACTCTTAGCCTTTATTCTGCTGTTGGAATCCTGGTGGTGGATTATTTTTTTTCCCTTATATGTTGCTCCATGTGAAATTGGGATGATTCCTCCAACTTGGGTTATAGGTATTGGAATATAGATTGTTTCCTTGTCTGTTGAAGTTGCTGACATAGTTCACAGTCTCATCATATTGGTTATAAGATTTTGCCTCTGATGCTCCACCATATGGTGAACTTGTGGATCCAGTATTAACCTGCATGCTAAGATTTTCCGGACATTTACATATCTGATCCAGCTTGGCATTCAAAGCTGTGTTGGCTCATACTTCATGGATTCCTACTATTCGATGGATCATTCTCCTCTATGTTTGCCACAATGAATTATTGTTGGCCATTTCTTCAATTAAGTCTCAGGCCTGATCTTCTCTTTTTTCCGTTAATGCTCCTCCAGCAGCAGCATCTATTGTGGTTCTCATTAGTCCAGAAAGCCCATTATAGAAGGTTTGGACTTTTAGCCACTTTGCAATCTCATGGTGAGGACATTTTCAGAGCAATTCTTTGTATCTTTCACATGCTTCGCAGAGGGATTCTGAGTCATGTTGCACAAATGATGTAATTTAATTTCTTATTTTTGCTGTTCTGGCTGGTGGAAAGTAATTTGCAAGGAGCTTGGTGGTAAGAGTGTTCCAAGTTGTGATGGAACCTGCTGGTAGTGTATGGAGCCAAGCCTTAGCTCTGTATTTCAAAAAATATGGGAACACACACAGACACATTGCTTCTTCTGCTGCTCGGTTGTAATTGAATGTTCCATAAACTTCCAGGAAGTTGCTGATGTGGGCATTAAGATCTTCAATTGCACTTCCCCCGAACTGAACTGATTGCTGTATCATCTAAATGTATTTTTTGATATCACATGCATTTGCAGGTAAGAGAGGAAGTACAATGCATAATATGAAGCCGTCAACCACCAGAATTATTCCGTCTCAAATGGGAATTGGTTGTGCAACTTCCAAAGGTTCAGGTTCATGATTGTTCATGTTGATCAGTGCTTCTTGATCTTTTCGTTTTCCCTTCTCAACTGTCTGATAGTTCTTTCAATTTCTGGGTCAAGCAGACGGATTTCAAAACTTTTGCTTCTTCTCATATAATGTTTGAGAACCTGAAACACAAGAAAACAAAAATAATAAGTAAAAACAAATTAGATACAAGTAAAGTATCTAACCTCAAAATTAATAGTAAAAGATAAATAAGTCCCCGGTAATGGCGCCAAAAACTTGATCGGTGAAATCACACACATAACGCAAACGCACGTATCGCTCAAGTAGTATAAAATGTATCTATCCCACGAGGACTTAATACATATACTATCAATTTACGAAGCTAAATATCTACGAGTATCTAATTGATTCGATTGTTGGTTGATGGTGATTTTTATCTAAAATAAACAAGTAAATAAAACTAAGGTAGATTTCAAGATTAATTAATGATATGAAAATATCCAGGGTTGAGAATCTTACCAATATCTTTCTAAGGATGAGTTGATTACCTTATGCTTGTGTAATATGTCAGTTTATTAACCTGGAACACGAAGTTAAGCAAAAACCTATTCCGATGGTCAGATGCAAACACCCAAAGTAACCACATTAACTATATTCCTATGTTAATTAAGAAACTCAGAATTCATTAAGTTTAAATTCCAATTATGGTTACCCACGCCCGACACGTATATTCCTATATTGGAAGGAAATCTCTACGGTGAGTATGAGATCGTGAGCTATTGAGTGTACGGCTAAACCTAAAATCTCTTTTCCAAGTTCATTTTAAGTTTACCTAATCAATCTTGTTAGTGGCCAATTACCAAGAAGCATTAAGAACTAGACTCAATAAATAAACCAATACATCACACATGACATAAGAAAAGTGAACTTATTAAATCATTGATATTGGTTTTCATCACAACCATAGACAACGTATTTAGTTACGACACATATATGAGGTATCCTGATTAAGTCATATTTTAATTAATTCCAACCGACCATATAGGCGGTATCCAATTAAGTCAGGTTAAAATTAATTTAATTAAGTCCAACCGACCATAAAGATAGTATCCAATTAAGTCAGGTTTTAAGATAATTTATATATTATAAAATAAGGGAGATTAATCTAAATTATAATAATAAAAGTTTCACCTTTCACCCCAGCAGAAAGAAGTTACCTACTCATGTTTTTAAGTAAAACAAAGAAATATTTATTACTTAAAATAAAAATTAAATACAAGAAAACTGAAATTAAACAAACAAGATACTCTCTTCTTAGTATTCTAAAGAAATTCCCTAGAAGAAAGTATGAAGAAAATCCTCTGGTTTAGGCTGCTATTTATAGGCTTCAAATCGGGCGCGCATTATGACGCGACAAATCTTCTGCATCACGACGCGCGCTACAGTAAATGGCGGCTGTCGGCAGACTGAATTATTGGCTCGGTGTCATGACGTGTCAAGGCTTGGGCATCGCGACACTGACGTCATGATGACGCAAATGATGACGCGTATCGGCAGGCTGCATAATTAAGGCGCGTCGCGACGCGAAGAAGGTTTCGTGTCGTGACGCGTGAACAGTAAATTTCCCATTTTCCCATTTTGCCATTTTTCATTTGTTTTTCACCGTTTTGGCCCCAGTTTGATTCCATTGAATCCCGAAATCTTATTTATCTATAAAACAACACAAAACACATCAAAATATTCATAAAACTCGAGATACTATACAAAATATTAAGTAAAAGAGGCGGTAAATATTGATATATTTTCCGCTTATCAATCCACTTACAACCTATAGGTTTTACTCCATCAAGTTGGTCTACAAGTTCCTAGAATAAGTTGGAGTATATAGACTCCATCACGAGGTTCATGTCTTTGAGCCATTCCTATTTATCATAATCATCCACTGCACTATGATAGGCAATAGATCATCTATACCATCACTGGATGCGACAACTTGTGCCTCTTTATCTCATAGATATCGATCAGGTTGTCTATAACCCTCCCACTGCATTTAGGTGGCAGATCATTCTGATAAACTTACATCTGATGCCAAATGTCGAAGATGTTATGTTTTTGTCAACAGTTGTTGATGATGGTGTGATGGTCTCACCAACAAGTAACTCTTCAAGAAACACTTTACTTCGAGGTTTGAACTCCCTCATATAGTCATCCTCAAGAAATATAGTATTTGTTGACACAAACACTTTGTTATCTTCTGAACTATAAAAGAACCCACCCATAGTCTCCTTAGGATAGCCTACAAATAGACACACTTGAAAAGGTGGCTCTAACTTTATAGTATTGTTCTTCAGCACATATGTTGGACACCCCCATATGATAAAATATTACAAACTAGCTTTACGACCACTCCATAACTCTAAGGAAGTCTTAGGAACTGACTTAGATGGAATTACATTAAGGATATACATTGTTGTTTGCAATGCATACCCCTAGAATGAACTAGGTAGTGAACTATAACTAAACATCGATCTTATCATGTCTAGTATGGTCTGATTTCTCCTTTCTGCAATGTCATTTTGCTGTGGTGTTCCATTTGCTGTGAGATGGGATATTATCTTATGTTCAACTAAGAATTCATTGAAATCTCTGTCAAGGTATTCTCCTTCACAATCTGATCATAGAGTTTTGATTAAATTACCTAATTGGTTCTCAACCTCAGCACGATACTCTTTGAACTTTTCAAAATTATATGATTTGTGCTACATTAGGTAAATATACCCATATCTAGAATAATCGTCAATAAATATGACGAAGTATTCATAACCACCTCAGACTCTTATATTCATCGGTCCATAAATGTCCGAATGTATTAGCTCAAGTGGTTGATTGGCTCTTATACCTTTTCTAGTAAAAGGTCTATTGGTCATCTTTCATTCTAGACAAGATTCGCAGACTAGTAAAGTTCCAAGCTTTAACTGGTTTAAAGCTCTATTCTTTATCAACTTATCTATCCGGTCAAGGCTAATATGTCCAAGTCTAAGATGCCACAGATATGTGTCATCATGAGAAATTTTTTGCCGTTTTATTTTAGGTTTTTCAACCTTAAATTTTTCAGTGTTGAGCAATGAATTGTGTGTTAACGACCTGCACACATATAAATTATTTTGGGAGTTTGTTGTGCATATAGTTAATCCATTTCTACTAATAATAACCAAATTATTATTGAATGAAAAGAAAAAACCATCATCCAAAAGTTTAGAGACAGAAATAAAATTCCTGCAAAAACCAGGAATAAACAACACATTGTTCAAACATAATTAACTATCATTAAAAAAGCTTAAACTATAAATTCCCACTGCTATTGCTGAAATGGCATCCCATGTCCCGACCCTCATGGTATAGTCACATTCAGCAAGGTCAATTTATGAATCAAGTAGATGTCAAGAAGAACAAACATGGTTAGTGGCTCCAAAATCAACAATCCATATGGATTTATCATTCTCCAATAATAAAGACTCAATAACAAGTAAATCATATTTACCTGTGGCCTTTTTCTCTTTCAGCTCTGCAGGGTATTTAGGACAATTTCTTTTCTAATGCCCACCATTGTTACAATGGAAACACTTTCCTTTGGGCTTGGCATCCTTGGAGCTTTTCTTGTTCTTCTTCATGGGCTTTGTTTTAGCCATCCCAATGTTTTTCTTCTTCTTATTTATAGATTTAGAAGATTCGGTAATATTTGCCTCTCCACTGGCCTTATGAGGATCCACTAGCATGGAATCGTAATGGGTGAGCTCATTAAGTAGTTGAGTCAAAGTAAAAGATAACTTATTCATAATATAGTTGCTTTTAAACTGTAGGAAACTCTTCGAAATAGTTTCCATGATCATGGTCACCTGGCTACGCTCATCAATACGAGCTCCATGGGTTTCAACTGAGTTGAGATAGGTAATCATCCTCAAGACATGCTCTCAGACTGGGGTCACTTTTTTCATCCTAGCGGTCATCATTGAGACTATGGTCTCATGATTTTGCTGTTGGAGTTAGTGTTTGGAGCGCCAATCCGGATAATGTATAGTACATTATATTTTATTAATGGTATTTTCATTATGCATATTAGATTGATGTATAGATATGCTAAGAATGATATCGCCCTTAAAATAGTCTTGTAGTAATACTGGACACTAGGTGGTCCGACATTGGGATAAGTATTACTATTATAAATTATTCTTAAAGTATAAATATATTCCTAGTCGTTGGTTTTGAAATACGGTCAAATTCCTACAACCTAGAAGACTAGCACATGTCGTATATTGGAATTGGAGTTCCAATGGTTTAACCCGATGTACCATGAGTTTTGGAAACTCGTATAGACGTGTGGGTATTGGTTGGGCCAAAATACTGAATGACTCACATGTGATTTCTAATAGTTGAAAGTACACACCACCGTCAATAGGAATCTCCTCGAGTCGAGTAGCATATGTAATCCTTTGACTATATGATAACATTAATTTTGTGTGAGATCCTCCATACTATGATGACATATATGTCAGAAACCTTTCATGGTCTGGCCTCTAGATGTTCATTGGGTGTGGACCGATACACTCAGTAATCAAGTACGAAGCAAGATAGGATTCGTCGGCCCGTATGTGTACCATAAGGGGTTTTAGATATCCATGTGAGTAAGTCACGATTCTTAAGACTTTGGCCAAAGACGATCACCTAGGGTGGATCACATCAGTTGTAAAGAATTGTGGACATGTCGACAAGAGATGTGCGCCTCGAAAACTTGACAGTGTATTCTATGTTTCCTAAGCACAACTCGGATAGCCTACGATGGAGGGATTATTTAACATATGTGATGACCTCGACTTGTATAGTTCAGAAATGTCGTTCATGTTCTTGGAGAATTTGGAGGTGGCCGAATTGCGTATATATTAGCTAGGCTTATATGACTAACGTGTCTGAACTTAGAGAGTCCCAATATGAAGTGTACTCGTTGGGCACTTGGGTAGCCGATTATTTTTTATAAAAGATAATATTCGATATTATAATTATCAACTAAGATAATCAAGTATTAATAGCTAACATTGATTATTTACTTTGACCTAATTGGATGAATTGGATTAATTCAATAATTACACAAGGGCTTAATTGGAAAATCATAATTATCTCTACCATTTGATGATATTATGGTAATTGTAAGTATGTAATAATATGTGGTTTTGGCTTGATTTAATTGGATTAAATCAAAATGGAAAATATTTAACTAATCCGTTTCCTAATCCTTGTTTTGATTTAATTGGATTAAATCAAAGTGGTAGACAATGGAGATTAGTAACACCTAATTATACATATTTGGACAAATTAGATTAATTATCTCACATAAAAATTGATTACAACTTTTATTAATTAAAAATTGCCTAAGTTTTGCTATAAATAGCAAGCTTTATGAAGGTTTTAATCAAGAAATGCAAAAGCTTGAGAAAGCTAAATACAAGCAAGAATTAGAGAAATTAGCCTAAATTAGAGAAGTGTTTAGAGAAGCTTTGTGAGGTCTCTACAATATTTCATCTAGGAGAAATCAAGATTGGATCTTGAGGTGAAGCTTGCTAGCATTGGAATCAAGATTGGATATTGGAGTCAAGCTTGCTAATCCTTGGAAGTTCTCCAAACATTTTCACAAGGAGAAATAGATTGGATCTTTGAATCAATCTTGCTAGGTAAATTTAATCTTCTCTAAAAGCTATATTTTTCATTAGTGAGACATATAGTGTTGAATTATGTATTAGATACATAATGTTGAAATTAGGATAATTAATTTTGTTAGGATGTTTTGGAAGTATAAACACAATATGCTTGTAATTGGGTCAAAATATTTATGTTAGACATAGACATAAAATTAGAGTTTGGAACTCTAGATAATAGCTTAGAGCTAAGGCTACCATTCTAGAATCACTTGACCACCTTTAGGTGACCTAGAATTATTCACGAGTCACTTCATTGTGAGATTCTAAATTGGTTTATGTTTTGGATTCAAAATTTACGCAAGTGCGTATTTAGAATAAATTTATATTTTGTAAAAATATTTGATATTTTGAAAATTTTGATTTTTGTTCTATAACATGTGTTGATGTTAGTTTTGATGTTAAAATTAATTTTGGATGTTTTGAGAGTGTTTAGGGAAAGTTGAAAAGTTTTAGGGTAGAAAACCCTATTACCTACAGAGAGCTGAAGGTTGAAGAAAGAAACCAACAAAAAAATCAGTAAGCACAGTGCGCACGCGCACTGTAGCGCGCGCGTCAGCTGAATTTTATATTTCCCTATTTTTGAGTTTTCGGACTCCGATTTAACCCTGGTTTTTTCATATACACTCGTAATGGAATATAGTATTTCATTAAATTATTTAAAATTACACCTATGCTTGATATCCACGGGTTAGACCCACTTTTGCTGCGCATGGCACCGATCCAACCCTAGGGGTTCCACATCTGCCCTAACAGTTGCCACTTCGAAATTGCTCGAGCATGCCCTGTAATGACTGCATCATTCAGACATCCCTGCTAGCAAGTAGCAGTAGGATTTCTCATTGGCAGCGACCCATTTCTGATTAGGCATTGTACACAACTTGGCCAGAATTTATGGCTGGCTCAAGAGGACATTCATCCGTCAGGACAAATTTAAGGTCTTCACAGACCAAGATGACGTTCATGTTACTTTTCTATTTAACATAATTTTCTCCGATTAATTTGTCATTTGAGAGAATAGTGATCATTGGAGAAACCATGGCTGAAATAAAATAAATAAGCATGCATTTAATATCCATTCATCCCATATTAAAATCATCAAACATTTAGGCATAAAATTAAATATGATACATGAACCGTTTATAATAATTCAGAAACCTAAATGAATTACTATACCTGACCGGTGCGAAATCACACGCGTAGAACGCAAGCGCACGTATCATTCAAGTAGTATAAAAAGTATCGATCTCACGAGGACTTAAAACCTAGGCTATTAATTTTATGAGGTCAAATGATTACTAGTATCTAACAGATTGATTGACTGAGTTGTGACTTTAAACTTAAAAACAAGTAATTAAAATTACGTGAAAGTAAATTAAGTGAAATTCAATATTAAGAAACCATCCATGGTTGTGATTTCTTCCAAAATCTAATTAAAGATGAAGTGGTTATTTCATGTTTGTGTAATATATCGATTTACTAACTTGGAACACGAAATTATGCAAAAGCCTCTGTCGATGGTCAGATGCAAATACCCAGTATAACCCAATTGAACCATATGTCTATGTCACATTCTAATTGGTTGCTTTGATTCCCTTATCTGCTGACGTGGAATTTGGGATGATTAACTCAATAATTGGGCTGACGTGGTGACGACATGGCGATGATGTGGCGATGTGGATTATCGGCACCATAGGATTGCGACACGTGGCACGCAATGATTGGCTGATGATGACGTGGCTGACACGTGGCACATTGACTTGGCATGTTGCTGATTTGGACGCCTACGTGGCTGACACGTGGATGACATGTGGCGATGTGGATTTTCGGCACTATAGGATGATGACACGTGGCACGGTGCACGTTAGCAGATCTCATCTGATGTTGACACGTGGCCGACGCACGTTAGCATCCGGTGCATGGTAGCAGACTTCTCAGATTTTGACATGTGGCACGGCGCATTTTAGCATGAAGCGGCGCAAGTTAGGCGTCACGACGCGCCAAATGACATTTTGGCCATTTGTTGTCTTTTTTTACTGTTTTGGGCCCAAATCACCTCCAGAATGTCCTGAAACTTTATTTATCTATAAAATAACACAAAATACATCAAAATATTCACAAAACTCAGGAAACTATACAAAATATTAGGTCAAATGAGTGAGAAATAATGATACATTTACCACTCATCAATGCTACATAACTCTATCATCCTAGAAATAAGTATCGCCGTAGGATAGGTCAAATATTCCTATGATAGATCGAGACAATCTCAATTGATTAATATATGTGGGATAACTCTTATTCCTATATTAACCGACCACTATTTGATTTGATCAAAGAATTTTGATTAACTTTTTAATCATTCCTTTGTGAGTGTAGCCCGTTGTTTCGGAACCCTTGGACTTAACTAGTAAAGTGTCGTCGTAGGGTAGGTCAGTTCACTTAATACATCTAGAGTTCTTATCATATTAGAATCTTGATCGACGTTTTCACACGCGTATAACGCAAGCGCACGTATCGTTCAAGTAGTATAAAAAGTATCGATCCCACGATGACTTAAAACCTTTTGTTTTCAATTGATGAAGTTAAATGTTTACATGTATCTAATGGATTGATTGTTTGATTGGGCGGTGACTTTAAAACTTAAAACAAGTAAATAAAATTGCTTGAAAGTAGATTGAAGAAAAATTTAAATTTATAAAACTATCCAGGGTTGTGAATCATTCCAATATCTTTTTAAAAGATGAAGTGGTTATTTTACGTTTGTGTAATATATTGGTTTATTAACCTGGAACACGAAATTATGTAAAAGCCTCTTCCGATGGTCAAATACAAATACCCAGTATAACCCAATTAATCATATTCCTATGTTAACCAAGTTATCTGAATTCATTAAGATTAAGTTCAAATTATGGCTACCCCCGCCCGACTGGTATATTCCTATCTTGTAAGGAAATCTATTAAAGGGTTATCTATCCTCAATGAAGATCGTGGGCTATTGAGTCTAAGGTATTTAACCTAAAATCTCTTTTCCAAGTTCATTTTAAGTTTACCAGTTCAATTTTATTAATGGCCAGTTAATAAAAAGCATTAAGATTAATGCTCAATAAATAAACCTTTATATTACCCAAACTGTAATTTAACCCATTATAAACCGGTGATATTGGATTTCATCACAACCCCAGATAACTGGCTTAGTTACGACACATATTTACGGGTAGTAAAAACTTAAATAAAAGAAAAGACATAAAGTAAATGCTGGAAATTAAATTACTGGAAAGTAAATGCTAGAAAGTAAATTACTGGAAAGTAAATTACTGGAAAGTAAATGCTGAAAGTAAATAAAGTAAAAATACAATAAAGAAAATGCTGAGGTAAAAGGATCCACTTTTATTACTACTATTTTAGATATCTACCTTAATATAATATATTAACTTTGTGTGATAATTACCAACCAGCCATATAAGCTGTATCCTGATTAAGTCAAATTAATAATTAATTACCAACCGACCAACCAGGTAGTATCCATGCTTAGTCAGGTTAAAACCAATTTATAATTAATTACCAACCGACCAATATGGCGGTATCCTCGTTAAGTCAGATTTTAAATGGTTATTATATTATAATTAGGGGAGATTAATCTAAATAGCAATAATAAAAGCTTTACTTTTTACTCCAGCAAGGGGGAGTTACCTCCTAATTGCTTGAAAAGTAAAAACTGAAAAAGTAAAGAAAGGAAAGTAATGTGCGTAAAAGTAAATTGCGGAAAGTAAAAACTGAAAAATAAAGAAAAGAAAGTGCGAAAGCGGAAATTAATTACTGAAAGCTGTAAATAAATAAACAAGATACAATCTTCTTAGTTATTCTTAAGGAATTTCAAAGAAGAAAATATCATTTACAAATGAAATGGCTTGGTATTTATAGGCAAAATTTTGCCTCCACCAAATCCATTATTAATTGCTCCACTAATTGCTCCAACAAATCCATTATTAATTGCTATCATGTTTGGTGGGAGCTTGACTATTTTTATTATTTATTTATTTTTTTTCTTTGACAATGACTTTAATAATTACACATAACACACTTCCGGATGTTTCATCAATTTCGGTCATGAAATCTTGAGAATTCGAAATTATTTTGTTCTTCAAAGTTGTAGATCTTTGAGTCTTCTTAAATTTGGAACTTGAGTCCCAATATTTACCTTTATTTGACCCATATTTCGTCCTAAATGATTCCATTGAGTCCCAATATTATTTTATTTGTAAAATAAACTAAAACACATCAAAACGTTCATCAAACCCGAGAAACTAAACAAAATATTAAGTAAAAAGGGGCGATAAATATTGATATATTTTTTGCTCATCACACCCCAAAACCTGACATTTTGCTAGTTCTCGAGCAAAACAACAAAATAAAATATAAGAAACAATTAAAATTAAACTAAGCCACTTTCGTGGGGATCACGGTTGCATTTAGCATATGCAACAAGCCTTTAAACCCCTAGGTGTCTCTAGTGGATGAGTTGTAGTCTCGTGAGGGCTCACAACAATGATACCCACAAACGTTTGATAAAAGTAAAAAGATAGTAAAACTAATGCACACAAAACCAAAAAGACAAGAGAAAAGAGAATAAAGAAGTTAGTGACTAAACATGTGAAACCTCTTATCCAAGTTAGTATTTGTTTTGTTTCTTTCTAAATTATCGAATAAGTGAATTCTCCGATTATTTTTTACCATTCTTCATACACACAGCCAAATAAATATTAATCAACTCATTTTGCCCACAATAGTCACAAGTGTAGTTGAGAAGAAAGTAATATTTTTGTCCTAAAGTTATATCGGAATTCACACATTTTTTAAAAGCAATGAAATAATTTTCCTGATTTTTTTTTGATTTTTTTCCTGATTTTTGAATTTTTTATTTATTTATATACAATATCTTCCATCCATGTAACGAGCTTTGGGCCAGTGGCTCCCAAACCAGTTGGTTTTGGGGCACTAGGTGTTAAGACACCCCTACGGACTTAATAACTTGGACTTCCGATATATATATATATATATATATATATATATATATATTTGCAACATCTTCGATCCATGTAGCGAGCTTTGGGCCAGTGACTCCCAAACCAGTTGGCTTTAGGGCACTAGGTGTTAAAAAACCCATACGGACCTAATAACTCGGATCTCGGACGTTGTTTCTTTTTTTTTCCATCGTTTTTTATAGACTCCAATTAATCTAGAGCATTGAATATTACAAACTCGTCAATTACTTCTCATGTCCATATGTTACCATGCAATTTGATAATATCTGTCAATTGATCATATGAAGATCCATTTTAGTTAGTTTTATGGAGAATTCACAAATAAAATAATTCAAAAGGAAATAAAAAAAATTAACTTGTTCCGAAATAGGTTGAGATACGTCTCAGGAGTGGAAACTCCTTACACAGCTATCTCATACCAATTTCACCCGATTAATCAAATTAAAAACACAAAATATTTTAATAATTTTTGAAAAAAATTCAAAATTTTTGGAATTTTTTTGAAAATTTTGGACTAAAAAATAACAACATAAAAATAAAATACTAAAACTATTCCCCACCCCTAAACCTAAATGAGATATTGTCCCTAATGTCTTAAAAAGTAGAAGATGAGTTTATAAGATAGTACCTGGTAAGCTAAAATTCTACATCTAAAATGAAAATTAAAGGTTAAGATCCAGATTTATCCGATGCTTTTTACCATGATCATTATCAGACCAGTTAATCTTGGAAATGATAGGGTCAATTTTTGGTTCAAAGGCTAATATTTGGTCAATTAAATCATGGGCAGTTCTGGCAGTGAAGATGAGTTCTTTTTAAAGGTTTTGACACGAACCCATTCTCCAGGCATCATCAAGAAACACACAAAGAAAATCATAAAATCCATCAGCGTTAAACAGTCCAAGTGGTTTCTGGTGTATGTTCAAGTTCGGCCAAGATAGCACTGTAAAAATCCCCTCCAACGTGCCCAACCCTCATGGCAAAGCAATAAAAGCATTAGCACGGTTAATCATTTCCACCAGTAGTTCAGACATATCTGGCACGATCAGTTCCTCTCTGTTTGATGGTCCTATCAGATTTGCCTCCGCCAAAGGTTTTTGGATGATTCCCAGAACTTGACTGCCTCCATCCTGTACGGCCTTTGAAATGATCCCCATTAGTCCAAGATTGCCACCGCCATATACTAAGTGCATATTTCTTTCGACTAAGACTCGACCCAATTCCTGTGCTGTCGCTACGTATTGTGGCTTTGTACCAACACTAGTACCACAAAGGACACAGATATTTACAACTCGTCTTCTTAAAGTGGCTTCCATTTTTATGTATTTCTTTTTTAGCTCTGGATGCCTTCAATAGTACAATGTTGAGTTGAATTTATAACACCTGAAAAATGTGAGTAAAAATAATAGCACTAGTACCTGCCAGATGACAATTATTAGTTAAACAGTAAAATAAATCGTGAAAGATCAAAAAGTCTGGATCCTGTCGGAGAAAATAAAAGAAAATAACAAAATAAATCACAATTATTAGGAAAAGACAAATAGATATAATATTTACAAGAAAAATAGCGGCTTGATTGACGTCTATGCGTCAGGGACAAGCTTCCCATCCAATTTTCTTATAAATTGGCAAACAATGTCTTTTTTAGTCAGATTCCCGAGACTTAACTGTTGTCTTTCTTTTCGAAATTGTGTATATAACATGCGAATTTCATGATATACATATCCACTAGGATGCGTCTCAAGAGTTTTGGATATGTCATCCAAAGACTCCTTACTCAAGCCATCACTAATGAAATTAATCTTATCTTCACGGTTATCAGACACCATTCCTAAAGATCGACAACGAGTATCACAAAACATAAGAGCACATTTATAACAAACACACATTCTTTTGGCTCTTCTCTTTTTAGCATATGTGCTTCTTCCTAAACCAGGCAGATGTGAAATAAAAGAGTCAGAGGATTCACTTGCCAATTGGACTCGTGCTTCAATAATCCAACGAATGTCAGTAGGCATACCTTTGATCATCAATAGTCTCATCCATTCCAAGCGAGCTTTGTAGACTTTCATCAGAGAGTTTTGAATGAGAGAAGGAAATTGATTGTGAAGATTTGCGAGAACTTCTTCTATCCTGAAATCTGACTTTACCTACACAAATTAAACACACAAAAATAAAACACACCAGATCACAATATATACAAAAATTGCATGGGTTGCCTCCCATCTAGTGCTAAGTTTAAAGTCGTCAACTAGACATGACTGCCTGAATATTAGGCTGGATCTGAAAGTGTGGCACTTTCTTTTTGTCGCTCAAATGATTCTCCCCAGTAGTGTTTGACACGATTGTTTTTAATTTTGAATGTTTTGTTGGAGTCGGGATCACGTAACTCAACGTCTCTATCTGGTAAAACCTTGGTGATTAAGAATGGACCTGACCACCGATATTTTGGCTTCCATGGGAAGAGTTTCAACCTTGATTTGTTTAACAGTACCTTCTGCCCTGGTTCCAGTTGTATGCACACTAACTTCTCATCATGTTTCTTTATGGCCTTTTCTTTGTATAATTTGGCATTCTCAAAAGGCTGAATGTGAAATTCCTCCAATTCATTGAGCTGGTGGAACTGTTTCTCTTATGTTGCTTGTAGTGCAAGAATTGGCTTCTTCAGTGCGCAGTACGCTTTATCTTCAGGCTCCACATGTAATTGTCATGCTTTAAGTTTGTCAGCAGAATTTTGTATTGCATTGGAGGTCTGGATGGTACTATTTATCACATCAAGTCTGAAACATTCCCCCTTCTCGTCATTTGGGAAATTCATGGCTTTAAAAACATTGAATGTTACTTCTTGGTCTTGTACCCTCATGGTTAGTTCTCCTTTTTGTACATCAATAATTGTTCGACCTGTAGCCAAGAATGGTCTCCCGAGGATGATTAATCTGAATTCATTAAGATTATGTTCCAATTATGGCTACCCCGCCCGACATGTATATTCCTATCTTGTAAGGAAATCTATTAAAGGGTTATCTATCCTCAAGGAAGATCGTGGGCTATTGAGTCTAAGGTCTTTAACCTAAAATCTATTTTACAAGTTCATTTTAAGTTTACCAGTTCAATTTTATTAATGGCCAGTTAATAAAAAGCATTAGGATTAAGGCTCAATAAATAAACCTTTATATTACCCAAACTATAATTTAACCCCTTATAAACCGGCGATATTGGATTTCATCATAACCCCAGATAACTGGCTTAGTTACGACACATATTTACGGGTAGTAGAAACTTAAATAAAAGAAAAGACATAAAGTAAATGCTGGAAATTAAATTACTCGAAAGTAAATGCTGGAAAGTAAATTACTGGAAAGTAAATGCTGAAAGTAAATAAAGTAAAAATACAATAAAGAAAATGCTAAGGTAAAAGGATCCACTTTTATTACTACTATTTTAGATATCTACCTATATAATATATTAACTTTGTGTGATAATTACCAACCATCCATATAGGCGGTATCCTGATTAAGTCAAATTAATAATTAATTACCAACCGACCAACCAGGTAGTATCCATGCTTAGTAAAGTTAAAACCAATTTATAATTAATTACCAACCGACCAATATGGCGGTATCCTCGTTAAGTCAGATTTGAAATGGTTATTATATTATAATTAGGAGAGATTAATCTAAATAGCAATAATAAAAACTTTACTTTTTACCCCAGCAAGGGGGAGTTACACCCCATTGCTTGAAAAGTAAAAACTGAAAAGTAAAGAAAGGAAAGTACTGTGCGTAAAAATAAATTGCGGAAATTAAAAACTGAAAAGTAAATAAAAGAAAGTGCGAAAGCGGAAATTAATTACTGAAAGCTATAAATAAACAAACAAGATACAATCTTCTTAGTCATTCTTAAGGAATTTCAAAGAAGAAAGTATCATTTACAAATGAAATGACTTGGTATTTATAGGCAAAATTTTGCCTCCACTAAATTCATTATTAATTGCTCCACTAATTACTCCACTAATTGCTCCACCAAATCCATTATTAATTTCTATCATGTTTGGTAGGAGCTTGACTATTTTTATTATTTATTTATTTTTTTTGCTTTGACAATGACTTTAATAATTACACATAACACACTTCCAGATGTTTCATCAATTTCAGTCATGAAATCTTCAGAATTCGAAATTATTTTGTTCTTCAAAGTTGTAGATCTTTGAGTCTTCTTTATTTTGGAACTTGAATCAGCTCAATCCGATATCGGAGTAAAACGATATGCCCAAAATACGACATTTACGTAAAATTGGAATTTCTGAAACTGTACTTCGTTAGAACGCCCTTTCAAGTTTCCAATCTTCAAAATTAATATGTCAAGTCCAATTTTTGCCCTTATTTGACCCATATTTCATCTTAAATGATTCCATTGAGTCCCAATATTATTTTATCTGCAAAATAAACTAAAACACATCAAAATGTTCATCAAACCCGAGAAACTAAACAAAATATTAAGTAAAAGGGGAGATAAATATTGATATATTTTTTGCTCCTCAAATCTAAACTTGATATTGACCCAAAATGGACATCATTGACCGGCGTAAACACACATGTATAACGCAAGCGCACGTATCGTTCAAGTAGTATAAAAAGTATCGATCCCACGAGGACTTAAAACCTTTTGTTATCAATTTATGGAGTTAAATGTTTACAAGTATCTAATAGATTGATTGTTTGATTGGGTGGTGACTTTAAAACTTAAAACAAGTAAACAAAATTGCTTGAAAGTAGATTGAAGAAAATTCAAATTTATAAAATTATCCAGGGTTGTGAATCCTTCCAATATCTTTTTAAAAGATGAAGTGTTTATTTTACGTTTGTGTAATATATTGGTTTAATAACCTGGAACACGAAATTATGTAAAAGCCTCTTCCGATGGTCAATTACAAATACCCAGTATAACCCAACTGAACCATATGTCTATGTCAACCAAATTACCTGGATTCATTAAGATTAAGTTCTAATTATGGCTACCCCCGCCCAACAGGTATATTCCTATCCTGTAAGGAAATCTATTAATAGGGTTATCTATCATCAATGAAGATCGTGGGCTATTGAGTCTAAGGTCTTAAACCTAAAATCCCTTTTCCAAGTTCATTTTAAGTTTACCAGTTCAATTTTATTAATGGCCAGTTAATAAAAAGCATTAGGATTAAGACTCAATAATAAACCTTTATTACCCAAACTGTAATTTAACCCCTTATAAACCGGTGATATTGGATTTCATCACAACCCCAGATAACTGGCTTAGTTATGACACATATTTACGGGAAGTAAAAATTTAAATAAAATAAAAGACATAATGTAAATTGCTGAAAATTAAATACTGAAAAGTAATTTGTGAAAAGTAAATAAAGTAAAAAGTAAAAAGTAAAAGTAAAAAGTAAAAAGTAAAAAGTAAAAAAATAAATAAAAGTAAATTACTAAAAGTAAATTGCTGAAAATTAAATAAAGTAGAAGTACAATAAAAGAAAATGATGGGGTTAGATGATCAATTTTTATTACTACTATTTTAGATATCTCCCTTAATATAATATATTAACTTTGCGTGATAATTACCAACCAGCCATATAGGCGGTATCCTGATTAAGTCAAATTAATAATTAATTACCAACCGACCAACCAGGCGGTATCCATACTTAGTCAGATTAAAACCAATTTATAATTAATTACCAACCGACCAATATAGCGGTATCCTCATTAAGTCAGGTTTTAAATAGTTTATATATTATAATTAAAGGAGATTAATCTAAATAGCAATAATAAAAGCTTTACCTTTCACCCCAGCAAGGGGGAGTTACCTTCTCATTGTTTGAAACGTAAAAACTGAAAAAGTAAAGAAAGGAAAGTACTGTTCGTAAAAGTAAATTGTGGAAAGTAAAAACTGAAAGGTAAAGAAAAGAAAGTGCGAAAGCGGAAATTAATTACTGAAAGCTGTAAATAAAAAAACAAGATACAATCTTCTTATTTATTCTTTAGGAATTTCAAAGAAGAAGGTATGAATTTTACAAATGAAATGGCTTGGTATTTTTAGGCAAAATTTTGCCTCCATCAAATCATCCACCAAATCAATTATTAATTGCTCCACTAATTGCTCCACTAATTACTCCACAAAATCCATTATTAATTGCTCCACTAATCTCTTATCATGTTTGGTGATGATTTGATAATTTTTATTATTTATTTATTAATTAATTTTTGGCTTTGAAAATGATTGAAAATGACTTTAATAATTACACACAACACACTTCTAAAAGGTTCATCAATTTCGGGTATGAAATCTTCAGAATTAGAAATTATTTTGTCTTTCACAGTTGTATATCTTTGAGTCTTCTTTAATCTGGAACTTGAATCAGCTCAATCCGATATCGGAGTAAAGAGTTATGCCCAAAATACGACAGATGCGTAAAACTGAAATTTTCAAAACTGCACTTCGTTGAAACGCCCTTTCAAGTTTCCAATCTCCAAAATTGATAAGTCAAGTCCAATTTTTGCCCTTATTTGACCCACATTTCGTCATAAATGATTTCATTATGTCCAATATTATTTTATCTGCAAAATAAACCAAAACACATCAAAACGTTCATCAAACCCGAGATACTAAACAAAATATTAAGTAAAATGGGCGGTAAATATTGATATATTTTCCGCTCATCACACCCACAAACCTAACATTTTGCTAGTCCTCGAGAAAAATAACAAAATAAAATACAAGAAGTAATAAAATTAAACTAAGCCACTTTCGTAGGGATCACGGTTGCATTTAGCATATGCAACAAGCTTTAAACCCCTAGGTGTCCCTAGTGGACGAGTTATAGTCGTGAGGGCTTACAGCAACGATACCCACAAACGTTTTACAAAAGTAAAAAGATAATAAAACTAATGCACACAAAAGCAAAAAGACAAGAGAAAATAGAATAAAGAAGTTAGTGACTAATCAGGTGAAACTTCTACTCCAAATCAATAGTTGTTTTGTTCATTCTAAATTACTGAATAAGTAAATTCTCCGATTAATTTACCATTCTTCATATACACAGCCAGCATAATATTAAACAACTCATTTTTGCCCACAACAGTCATAAGTGCAGTTGATAAGAGAGTAATATTTTTGTCCTAAAGTTTTATCAGATTTCACACCTTTTTGCAAGCAATAGAATAATTTTTCGGATTTTTCTGATTTTTTTTCTTTGATTTTTTTCTCTATTTTTTATTTATATACAATATCTTCCATCTATGTAACGAGTGTTGGGTCGGTGGCTCCCAAACCAGTTGGCTTTAGGGCACCAGGTGTTAAGACACCCCTACAGACTTAATTACTCAGACTTCAGATATATATATTTTTGCAGCATGTTTGATCCATGTAGCGAGCTTTGGGCCAGTGATCCCAAACCAGTTGGTTTTATGGCACTAGGTGTTAAAACACCCTTACAGACTTAATAATTTGGATCTCAGACGTTTTTTTTTTTACTCCATCACTTTTTGAGATGATTCCTCCAATTAAACTAGAGTACTGAATATTACAAACTTTTCAATTTTAGCTCATGTCCGTATGTTACTATGTATGTTGATAATACCTGCTAACTAAGCATATGAAGATCCATTTTAGTCAGTTTTATAGAGAATTTACAAATTAAATAATTCAAAAGGAAATAAACAAAAATTAACTTGTTCCGAATTAGGTTTGAGATACGTCTCAGGAGTGAAAACTCCTTACTCAGCTATCTCTTACCAATTTCACCTTTTTAGTCAAAATAAAAACACAAAATATTTTTGTAATTTTTGAAAAAATTTCAATTTTTTTTGTATTTTTCGAAAAATTTTGAAATAAAAACAACACACAACTAAAAACAAGATACTAATCAATTAATTCCCTCCCCCAAACCTAAATGAGACATTGTCCCCAATGTCTTAAACAGTAGAAGAAGAGTTTAGAAGATAGTACATGGTTAGCTGAAATTCTACAGGAAATTAAAGGTTAAGATCCAGATTAATCCTACGCTTCTTACCAAGATCGTCCTCGGACCAATTTATCTTTGAAAGGATAGGGTCAATTTGAGGTTCATAGGCTAAGATTTGGTCAATTAGATTTGGAGCAGTTCTGGCAGTGAAGATGAGTTCTTTTAAAGGTTTTGACACGAACCCATTTCTCCGGGCATCATCAAGAAACACACAAAGAAAATCATAAAATCCATCAACATTAAACAGCCCAATTGGTTTCTGGTGTATGTTCAAGTTCGCCCAAGATAACACTATAAAAATTTCCTCCAGAGTGCCCAAGCCACCTGGAAAAGCAATAAAAGCATCATCACGGTTAATCATTTCTACCAGTCGTTCAGACATACCTGGCACAATCAGTTCCTCTCTGTTTGATGGTTCAATAAGATTTACCTCCGCCAAGGGTTTTGGGATGATTCCCAAAACATGACTGCCTCCTTCTTGTACGGCCTTTGAAACGATCCCCATAAGTCCAAGATTTCCCCCGCCATATATTAAGTGCATATTCCTTGTAGCTAAGACTCGACCCAATTCATGTGCTGCCTCCATGTATTGTGGTTTAGTACCAACACTACTACCGCAAAACACACATATGTTTTCAACTCGTCTTCTTGAAGTGGCTTCCATGTTTTACTCTGGATGTCTTCAAAAGTGAAATGATGAGTTGAATTTATAATACCTAAAAAGGGTGAGTAAAAATAGCACAAGTATCTTCCAAAGGACGATTAGTAGCAAAATAGTAAAATAAATCGTGATAGTCAAAAAGGTCTGGATCCTGTCGGAGAAAACAAAAGAAAACAACAAAACAAATCACAATTATTAGGAAAAAGACAAAGAGATATAATATGTACAAGAATTTACAGCTTGATTAACGTCTATGCGTCAGGGACAAGCTTCCCATCCAATTTTCTTATAAATTGGCAAACAGAGTCTTTTTGAGTCAGATTCCCAAGACTTAATTGTTGTCTTTCTTTTTGAAATTGTGCATATAACATGCGAATTTCATGATACACACATCCACTGGGATGTGTCTCAAGAGTTTTAGATATGTCATCCAAAGACTCCTTACTCAAGCCATCCCTAATGAAGTTAATCTTATCTTCGCGGTTATCAGACACCATTCCTATAGAACGACAACGAGTATTACAAAACATACGAGCTCATTTATAACAAACACACATTCTTTTGGCTCTTCTCTTTTTAGCATATGTGCTCTTTCCTAAACCAGGCAGATGTGAAATAAAAGAATCAGAAAACTCACCTGCCAATCGGACCCATGCTTCAATAATCCAACGAATGTCAGTAGGAATACCTTTGATCATCAGTAACCTCATCCGTTCCAAGCGAGCTTTGTAGACTTTAATCAGAGATTTTTTAGGGAGAGAAGGAAATTGCTTGTGAAGATTTTCTAAAGCTTCTTCCATCTTGAAATGACTTAATCTGCAAAAACTAAACACACCAATTAAATCACCTAATCACAATATATACAAAAATTTGCATGGGTTGCCTCCCTGCTAGCGCTAAGTTTAACGTCGACAGCTAGACGTGACTTCTCGAACGTTAGGCTGGATCTGAAAGTGTGGCACTTTCTTTTTGTCGCTCAAATGATTCTCCCTAGTAGTGCTTAACACGCTTGTTTTTAACCTTGAAAGTTTTGTTGGAGTCAGGATCATATATCTCAACGGCTCTATCTGGTAAAACTTTGGTGATCACAAATGGACCTGACCACCGTGATTTTGGCTTCCATGGGAAGAATTTCACTCTTGATTTGTTTAACAGTACCTTCTGCCATGGTTCCAGTTGTATGCGCACTAACTTCTCATCATGTCTTTTATTTGCCTTTTCTTTGTACAATTTGGCATTCTCAAAAGGCTGATTGTGGAATTCTTCCAATTCGTTGAGCTGGTGGAACTTTTTCGCTTCTGTTGCTTGTAGTGCAAGAATTGGATTTTTCAGTACGCAATGCGCTTTATTTTCAGGCTCCACAGGTAATTGACATGCTTTAAGTTTGTCAGTAGAACTTTATCTTTCATCAGAGTTCTGATCGATACTATGTATCACATCAAGTCTGAAACATTCCTCCTTCTTTTCATCATTTGGGAAATTCATGGCCTTGAAAACATTGAATGTTACTTCTTGGTCATGTACCCTCATGGTTAATTCTCTTTTTTATACATCAATAATGGTTCGACCTGTAGCCAAGAACGGTCTCCCGAGGATGATTGGCACGTCTGTGTCTTCCTCCATATCAAGGACAATAAAATCTGCAGTGAAAATAAATTTATCAACCTTGACCAGCACATCCTCAACTACGCCTCTTGGGAATACGAGCGTTCTATCAGCAAGTTGTAGAGAGACTGAAGTGGGCATTGTTTCTCCAATCTGCAGTTTCCTGAAAATAGAAAAAGGCATCAAGTTAACACTTGCACCTAAATCACATAAAGCCTTACCAAAGTCATGTTCTCCTATGGTACAAGGAACAGTGAAACTGCCAGGATCTTTCAACTTTGGAGGAAGTTTCCTCTGAATGATGGCGCTGCATTCTTCTGATAATGCTACTGTCTCATAATCTCTCAATCTCCGCTTTCGTGAAAGAATGTCTTTCATAAATTTGGCATAGCTGGGAATTTGTTCCAACGCTTCTGCAAATGGAATATTGATATGCAGCTTTTTGAAGATCTCCAGGAACCGAGAAAACTGCTTGTCCAATTTTTCTTCTGAAGACGCTGTTGAAAATGTGGAGGTGGAATGATATGTTCTTTTTCCTCAATCTGTTGCTTTGTTTCTTTTGGAACTTCCTCAGCAGTTGTTTTGGCTCCAACATCTTTGTTGATTTCAGTACCACTTTTTAATATGATGGCATGACATTGCTCATTCCCTATGTTCCTTGGATTTGGTTCTGTGTTGTTGGGAAGGGTATCTGGCGGTCTGTAACTCTGAGCATTGGCCAGTTGTCCCATTTGATTCTCCAGTGCTTTAATAGAGGCCGATTGACTTTGAATTAATGCCGCTTGAGATTGAAATATAGCATCATATTTTGCTGCTTGAGAGTCGTGTTTTGCTTTTATCTTTTTCAAGTGGGTCAACACTTCTGTTATTCCTGATTCATTTGTCTGCTCCTGGTCTTTGTTATGTTGTTGGAATCCGGGTGGTGGGTTGTTCATTTGCCCATTATTGTTGCTCCATGCGAAATTGGGATGATTCCCCCACCCTGGGTTGTAGGTGTTGGAATATGGATTGTTCCCCTGTCTGTTGAAATTGTTGACTTAGTTCACCGTTTCTTTAGGTTGAATTGGTTTTGGTGCTACTCCATATGGTGAACTTGTGGTTCCAGCGATGTTCACAACTTGCGTGCTAAGTGTTTCTAGACATTTGCATATCTGATCCAGCTGGTATTCACTGCTGTGTTTGCTCCAACTTCATAAATTCCTGCAATTCTTTGGATCATGCTCCTTTCTGTTGGCCATAAAGAATTGTTGTTGGCCATTTCTTCAATTAAGTCTCAGGCTTGATCTTCTCATTTTTCCATCAAAGCTCCTCCAGCAGCAGCATCAATTGTGGTTCTCATTATTCCAGAAAGTCCATTGTAGAAGGTTTGGACTTGTAGCAACTTTGCGATCTCATGATGAGGACATTTCCGGAGTAAATCTTTGAATCTTTCCCAAGCTTCGCAAAGGGATTCTGAATCTTGTTGCATGAAGGATGTGATGTCATTCCTTAACTTTGCAGTTCTGGCTGGTGGAAAGTATTTTGCAAGGAATTTGGTGGCTAGAGTGTTCCAAGTTGTGATGGAACCTGCTGGTAGTGAATGTAGCCAAGCTTTAGCTCTGTCCTTCAAGGAGTATGGAAAAACACGCAGTCTCATTGCTTCTTCTGATGCTCTATTGTAGTTGAAAGTACCGCAAACTTCCAGGAAGTTGCTGATGTCGGCATTAGGATCTTCAGTTGCATTTCCCTCAAACTGTAATGACTGCTGAATCATCTGGATGCATGTTTTGATGTCACCCGCATTTGCTGGTAAGGAAGGAAGTACAATACAAGAAATGAGTTCGTCAACCACCGGAATGGTTCTGTCTCGAATGGGAATCGGTGGTGCAACGTTCAAAGGTTCAGGTTCCATGTTGACTAAAGCTTCTTGGCCTTCTCGCCTTTCTCTTCTCAACTGTCTGATGGTTCTTTCAATTTCTGGGTCAAACATTCAATTTCTGGTTCGTCTCATGTAGTTTCTGAAAACCTGAAACACAAGAAAACAACAACAACAATAAGTAAAAAGAAATTAGATACAAGTAAAGGTATCTAACCCCTAAACTAATAGTAAAAGATAAATAAGTCTCCGGCAACGGCGCCAAAAACTTGACCGGCGTAAACACACACGTATAACGCAAGCGCACGTATCGTTCAAGTAGTATAAAAAATATCGATCCCACAAGGACTTAAAACCTTTTGTTATCAATTTAAGGAGTTAAATGTTTACAAGTATCTAATAGATTGATTGTTTGATTGGGTGGTGACTTTAAAACTTAAAACAAGTAAATAAAATTGCTTGAAAGTAGATTGAAGAAAATTCAAATTTATAAAACTATCCAGGGTTGTGAATCCTTCCAATATCTTTTTAAAAGATGAAGTGGTTATTTTACGTTTGTGTAATATATTGGTTTATTAACCTGGAACACGAAATTATGTAAAAGCCTCTTCCGATGGTCAATTACAAATACCCAGTATAACCCAATTGAACCATATGTCTATGTCAACCAAATTATCTGGATTCATTAAGATTAAGTTCCAATTATGGCTACCCCCGCCCAACAGGTATATTCCTATCTTGTAAAGAAATCTATTAAAGGGTTATCTATCCTCAAGGAAGATCGTGGGCTATTGAGTCTAAGGTCTTAAACCTAAAATCTCTTTTCCAAGTTCATTTTAAGTTTACCAGTTCAATTTTATTAATGGCCAGTTAATAAAAAGCATTAGGATTAAGACTCAATAAATAAACCTTTATATTACCCAAACTGTAATTTAACCCCTTATAAACCGGTGATATTGGATTTCATCACAACCCCAGATAACTGGCTTAGTTACGACACATATTTACGGGAAGTAAAAATTTAAATAAAATAAAAGACATAATGTAAATTGCTGAAAATTAAATACTGAAAAGTAAATTGCTGAAAAGTAAATAAAGTAAAAAGTAAAAAGTAAAAGTAAAAAAGTAAAAAGTAAGAAGTAAAAAAAAATAAAAGTAAATTACTAAAAGTAAATTGCTGAAATTAAATAAAGTAGAAGTACAATAAAAGAAAATGATGGGGGTTAGAGGATCAACTTTTATTACTACTATTTTAGATATCTCCCTTAATATAATATATTAACTTTGCGTGATAATTACCAACCAGCCATATAGGCGGTATCCTGATTAAGTCAAATTAATAATTAATTACCAACCGACCAACCAGGCGGTATCCATACTTAGTCAGATTAAAACCAATTTATAATTAATTACCAACCGACCAATATAACAGTATCCTCATTAAGTCAGGTTTTAAATAGTTTATATATTATAATTAAAGGAGATTAATCTAAATAGTAATAATAAAAGCTTTACCTTTCACCCCAGCAAGGGGGAGTTACCTTCTCATTGTTTGAAACGTAAAAACTGAAAAGTAAAGAAAGGAAAGTACTGTGCGTAAAAGTAAATTGTGGAAAGTAAAAACTGAAAAGTAAAGAAAAGAAAGTGCGAAAGCGGAAATTAATTACTGAAAGCTGTAAATAAAAAAACAAGATACAATCTTATTATTTATTCTTTAGGAATTTCAAAGAAGAAGGTATGAATTTTACAAATGAAATGACTTGGTATTTATATGCAAAATTTTGCCTCCATCAAATCATCCACCAAATCAATTATTAATTGCTCCACTAATTGCTCCACTAATTACTCCACCAAATCCATTATTAATTGCTCCACTAATCTCTTATCATGTTTGGTGATGATTTGATAATTTTTATTATTTATTTATTAATTTATTTTTGGCTTTGAAAATGATTGAAAATGACTTTAATAATTACACACAACACACTTCTAGATGGTTCATCAATTTCGGGCATGAAATCTTCGGAATTCGAAATTATTTTGTCTTTCAAAGTTGTATATCTTTGAGTCTTATTTAATCTGGAACTTGAATCAGCTCAATCCGATATCGGAGTAAAGAGTTATGCCCAAAATACGACAGATGCGGAAAACTGGAATTTCCAAAACTGCACTTCGTTGAAACGCCCTTTCAAGTTTCCAATCTCCAAAATTAATATGTCAAGTCCAATTTTTGCCCTTATTTGACCCAAATTTCATCCTAAATGATTTCATTATGTCCCAATATTATTTTATCTGCAAAATAAACCAAAACACATCAAAACGTTCATCAAACCCGAGATACTAAACAAAATATTAAGTAAAAGGGGCGGTAAATATTGATATATTTTCCGCTCATCAATCATCCATAGGGGATGAAAATAAAGTTGTCTCAATGTGTCTTTTGAATCTCACGTTTTCGGACTAACAATGGAGATTGCGGGATATATTATCGATCTATCATGCAAATATTTGAACTCCCCTTCGCTGGCACTTATTTATGGAATGATAGGTTTCTGTGGCATAGTAATCATTTTTAGGTTTCTGGTTCATTATACATGGTACATGCAACATGTTTAATTTTATGCCAAAATATTTTTTTATGATTTTAATGTGCGATGAATGAATGTTAAAATGCATGTTTGATTTATTTTTCAGCCATGGTTTCTCCTATCATATCAATCATCTCAAATGATAAATTAACCGAGGAAAATTATGTAAAATGTAACATAAACGCCATCATGGTCTGTTAAGACCAAAAGTTTGGCCTAACGGATGAACGTTCTCGAGATCTGTCCTAAATTGCTGGTCAAGCTATTCGTGATGCTTACCAAATTTGGGTCGCGACTAATGAGAAAGCTCGCTGCTACTTACTACCAGAGATGTCTGAGGTTCTTGCTGCAAAGCATGAACTAATGACTATAGTATCTTTGATGATGGAGTCATTACGGGACATGTTCGGGCAGCCTTCGAAGCAACAACATCATAAGGATATGGTCCTAGCAATGACCGCATTGATGAAGGAATGAACATCCGTCTGAAAGCACGTCTTGCGGATGATGACCTATATTAATACGGCCAAAATTCATAGAGCTCGTATTGACAAGCGTAGCCAGGTGACTATGATCATAAAAACTCTTCCAAAGAGTTTATTGCAGTTTAAGAGTAACTATGTTATGAACAAGTTGACTTTTACTCTTACTCAACTGCTTAATGAGCTCACCCATTATGAGTCCATGCTGGTGGATTCTTATAAGTCCAATAAAGAGGCAAATGTTGTCGAATCTTCCAAATCTACTAAGAATAAGAAGAAAAACATTGGGAAGGCTAAGACAAAGCCCATGAAGAATAACAAAAGAAGCTCCAATGACGCCAAGCCCAAACGAAAGTGTTCCATTGCAACAAAGATGGACATTGGAAAAGGAACTGTACTAAATACTTTGCTGAGCTGAAAGAGAAGAAGGTTGTTGGTAAATATGATTTACTTATAATTAAGTCTTAATTAGTGGAGGATGATAAATCTGCATAGATTGTCGATTCCGGAGCCACTAACCATGTTTTTTCTTCTTTGCAGTTACTTGACTCATAGAGGGACCTTACGGAAGATTACTATACCATGAGGGTCGGGACATAGGATGTCATTTCAGTTAGAGCAGTGGGAGTTTTTAGTTTAATTTTTTTAAATAATTGTTATTTAAAGTTGGGCAATGTGTTGTTTATTCGTGGGTTTCGCAGGAATTTGATTTATGTTTCTAAACTTTTGAACGCTGATTTTTTGATTTCATTTAAAAATAATTCAGTTATTACTGCTAGAAATGGATTAACTATATACACAAGAAACTCATAGAACGACTTATATGTGTTAAAATCGTTAACAAATAGTTCACTGCTCAACACTAGAATGTTTAATGTTGAAAAATCTAAAATAAAACGGTAAAAGATTTTTCATGATGACACATATTTGTGGCATCTTAGACTTGGTCATATTAGCCTTGATCGGATCGATATATTGATAAAGAAAAAATCTTTAAACCAGTTAAAACTTGGTACTTTACTAGTCTGCAAATCTTATCTAGAAGGAAAAATGACCAAGAGACATTTTACTGGAAAATATTTAAGAGCCAATCACTCACTTGAGCTAATACATTTGGATGTTTATGGACTGATGAATGTAAGAGCCTGAGGTGGTTATGAATACTTCGTCATATTTATTGACGATTATTCAAGATATAGGTACATTTACCTAATGTAGCACAAATCATATACTTTTGAAAAGTTCAAAGAGTATTGTGCTGAAGTTGAGATCCAATCAGGTAAAACGATCAAAATTCTACGATCAGATCGTGGAGGAGAATACTTTGATAGTGATTTCAATGAATTTTTAGTTGAGCATGAGATAGTATCCCAACTTGCAGCGTCTGGAATACCATAGTAGAATGATATTGCAGAGAGGAGAAATCAGACCCTATTAGACATGATGAGATCCATGTTTAGTTACAATTCACTACATAGTTCATTCTGGGGATATGCATTGCAAATATCAATATATATCCTTAATGTAGTTCCATCTAAGTATGTTCCTAAGACTCCTTTAGGGTTGTGATGAAGTTAGTTGATGATATTTCGCATATGGGAGTGTTCAGCACACGTGCTGAAGAATAAGACTATAAAGTTAGAGCCAGGTTCTCAAATGTGCTTATTTGTAGGCTATCTTAAGGAGATTAGGGGTAGATTCTTCTATAATCCAGAAGATAACAAAATATTTATATCGACAAAACACTACATTTCTTGATGAGGATAATATGAGAAGGTTCAAACCTTGAAGTAAAACGATACTCAAGGAGTTACTTGCTAGTTCAACCAGTACACCATCATCAATAATTATTATAAAAGCATTGCACATTTGACATCTAAGCATCAGATGCAAGTATATCAGAATGATTTACCACCTAGACACAGTGGGAGGGTTGTGCGATAACTTGATCGATATCTAGGAGTTGGAGAGGCATAAGTTATTGCATCTAGTAATGGTGTAGATAATCCACTAACCGATCATAGTGCAATAGATGATTTTGATAAAGAAAAATGACTTGAAGCCATGAACCTCGAGATGTAGTCGATGTACTCCAACTAAGTCTAGGAACTTGAAGACTAACCTGATGAGGTAAAACTCATAGGTTGTAGGCAGATCTACAAAAGAAAGATGAGAGCATATGGGAAGGTTTAGACCTTCAAGGCTCGGGTAGTGGCCAATAGTTATACCCAGAAAGAGGGAATTGACTATGAGGATACTTTCGCGCTAGTAGCCATGCTCAAATCTATCTGCATTCTTCTTTCTATTGTCGCATATCATGACTATGAGATTTGGAAAATAGACATCAAGACATCATTCTTAAATGGAAGTCTTGATGAGTGTATTTATATGGTACAACCAGATGGGTTCATTACCCAAGGCCAAGAGCAAAAGTTTGTAAACTGCAAAGGTCCATTTATGAACTGAAGTAAACATCTCGATCTTAGAACATAAGATTTGATATCACAATCAAGTCTTATAAATTTGAGCAAAACGTCGATGAGCATTGTGTATACAAGCATGTTATTGAAGGTAAAGTGGTTTTTCTCATTTTGTACGTCGATGATATTTTACTAATTGGGAATGATGTAAAAGTATTGTCAAATGTTAAATCCTGACTAGCTAACCAATTCCAAATGAAAGATTTGGGATATGTCAGTTATGTACTTGGGATCCAGATTCTTTAGGATTGCAAGAGATAACTGTTAGTTATGTCTCAGGCATCCTATGTCGACAAGATCCTTGTGCGCTTTGGGATGCAGATTTCCAAGAAATGCAACTTGCCGTTTCGACATGGAATTCATTTGTGGAATGAACAGTCTCTTAAGACACTTCAAACAATTGAGTAAATTAGACATATTCCATATGCCTTAGCAGTTGGTAGTCTCATGTATGATATGTCATGCACGAGACTGAACATCTGCTTTATAGTGGGAGTTGTGAAAAACATTCTCAAGTATCTTAAGAGAACGAGAAATTATATGCTTGTGTATTCTGGTGAGGATATGATCCTCAGATGATATACAGACTCCGATTTTCAGACGGATGAAGATTCTAGAAAATCGACATCCAGATTAGTATTTACCCTAGGTGGTGGGGCTATTGTGTGGAGGAGCATAAAATAATCTTGTATTATTGACTCCACCATAGACGTTGAGTATGTAGTAGCTTGTGAAGCAGCTAAGGAAGCAGTCTGGCTTCGGAAATTCTTAGCAGATCTAAAAATTGTTCTAGAAATGGAAAAACCATCCACACTTTATTGTGATAATAGTGCTATAGTGGCGAACTCCAAAGAACAAAGAAGCCACAAAAAATGGGAAGCATATAGAGAGGAAATATCATCTCATCAGAGAGATAGTGTAGAAGGGAGACGTAATTGTCATAAATATAGCATCTGTAGAGAACTTGGCTGATCCATTTACAAAGACATTATCGGCTAAATTATGTGAAGGTCACCTAGAGGGTCTTGGATTATGTGACATGTCTCATTTACTCTAGTGCAAGTGGGAGATCGTTATGATATATGACATATAGCTTCATGTAATATATAAATAGAATTGTTTGTTTAAATAAAAGATGCATTATTCAGTTATCAAATTGTTGATTTAAATCGCACATTATATATTATCTTATATACCCTAAATTACTTAAATATGTTCAGGCTTGGTGTTTGAGTGTCATACGCAAGAGGATTCAAGTTTTAAAACAGTAATTTAAAATAGTCAGTAGAGAGCAAACAAAACAGGTACTTATTTATTCTATAGCTACAGTCTATTCTATAAATATGTGATGACCTTGATCTGAGATCATTTATATGGTGACATGAGAATGAAGGAACCTTATATGATGTGATCATATGGGAATAAACCCAGACATAAATAGATTTCTTATAATATCCGTTAAATAAATAAATTTATTTCAGTCTACTAGATTGTGATATTTAGATTGATCTGAATTATGAGTGTACTACGAAATCCTTCATGGCAGGCTATGTCCTTTGATTTACAAATGTGAGGTTGGCGAAGGAATCCCGACCAATAGCTACGTACTTTAGGGACATAGTTTGGTGTGTGACTGATGACATTTTATATAGATATGAAATTCACTCATTGCGAGAAGTAGATGAGTATCTTCCTTAAGGGTTGATTCGGTACTTGAACAATTAGAGTGCTCAAGTCTTTCTATTACGAATAGAAAGATTAATATTCATAATAGTTATGAATAAATCGTTCATCAGAGAATGAATGGTACTTAAGGTAAAAATAATTAGAGGGGTACCCAACTCTAATTATTAGATACTCGTGAAGGGTTAGCCTTTATGTAATGACTATATCGATGAACACCGATATAGTTCGACTTATTTTAAATATATGCAGCGACAAAAGTGCAGTTTTAGGTTTCTATTGGAATAACCTAAAGTTAATAATTTGGAATATTTAATTAAAAAGTTTAATTAATATTCTGGGATTACTGGAGCTCGGAACTGTAGGTCCATTTGGTCCATGTGCTAGCTCGATATACTGTAGAAAATTAAATATAATTGGATAATCCAATTATAAACTCACATGTATTATAATTATTAATATGATTAATAATTAATGTCACACTTGAAACTTTATATTATATTTAATATAATATTTTCTTTAAATAAATGATTATGAGATAATCATTTATTATTTTTAAAAAAGTTTGTAAATATTATATTATTTTTTTATAATTTATTATATCATTTTTGGAATTGAATGGTTTAAAATTTGATTTTAAAACTCATTATTACAAGAATGGTAGTTACTTCTTATTTATTTAGTAACACATTTAATGTCATTATCATGACATTATCATGAAATTTTTGGTGTTACACTTGTGCTAGGGTTGGCCGAATATTGCTCAGGATTTGGGGTTGATTTTGTAATTTTTGTTATAAATTCATCTAACCTAAACCCTAAGTATAAAATGAAAAGGTTGTTTTCATTTTTGGCTAATCTCATTCTCACCAAACCCTAGCCTCCTCATTCTTTATATTCTCTCAAGAGTTGAGACAAAAAAAATGTGTAAGATCCAAATGACCGGCGTAAACACACACGAATAACGCAAACGCACGTATCGTTCAAGTAGTATAAAAATATCGATCCCACGAGGACTTAATTCCTACTGTTGTTATTAATTATTGATACTATTTATTTACATGCATCTAATTATAGGGAGAAGGGAATTGATTGCTTTTGGTTGGTTGAATGTGGTTTTGCAAAAATAAAATAAAAACAGACTCAAAAGAAAATACTAAGGAAAATAAAATAAAAGACTCAAAGATCTAGGGTCGTGACTCCACACAATATTATTAGAAGATGAATTGATTCTCTTATTTATGTGTAATAAATTAATTTGCTAACCTGGAACACAAAAATATGCAAAAGCCTCTGTCGATGGTCAGACGCAAATACCCAGTATAACCCAATTGAACCATATTCCTATGTCAACCAAATTACCTGGATTCATTAAGATTAAGTTCCAATTACGGCTACCCACGCCCGACAGATATATGTCTATCCTGTAAGGAAATCTATTAAATGGTTATCTATCCTCAAGGAAGATCGTGAGCTATTGAATCTAAGGCTGAAACCTAAAATCCCTATGTCTAGTTAATTTTAGATTTACCCCATCAATCTTATTAATAGCCAGTTAACAAGACACATTAAGCTTAAGACTCAATAAACAAACTAAAGAACTACCTATAAAAAGAAAATCAATTATTAAGTGTGTGTATTGTGTTTCATCACTTCCCTAAAATAAAAAATAAAATGCTGGGGCTTGGGGATCCACTTTTACTATTTATAATTTAGATATCTCCCTTAATATAATACAGAAATTAAACATGATATTACCGACCAGCCATAAAGGCGGTATTCCTTATTAAGTCAAATTAAGTCCGACCAGCCATAAAGGCGGTAATATTATTTGAACATAAACCAGCCATATAGGCGGTAATTACCTGTCACCTAAAAACCAGCCATATAGGCGGTGCCACATTATGTCAAATAAATAAAACCAGCCATTAAGGCGGTAATCTTTTATATTTTGAATTATAATTTCCATATTATATTTAAGGGAGATTAATCTAAATTAAAATAATAAAAGCTTCACCTTATCCCCAGCAGAAAATTAACTACAAAACATTAAAGAAAGGTAGAAGAAGAATTACTACTTTTCTGAAAATTAAAAAACATAAATTAAAAATAATATTTATATATACAAAAATAGATGCTTCCTATAAAACCAGGGAAAAATTCCCAAGGAGAGCACACCAAATGAAGTGACGAAGAGCCGAATTTATAGGCAAAATCTGGTTCCCGCGTCGCGACGCCAAGAGGTCACGCGTCGCGACGCCACATACAGTAACTTGGTCAAACGCGACTTTGACCACGCGGCTGTCGGCAGCAATAATTGTGACACGTGTCACGCGCTGATTCGTCGGCTCAGATTCTTATCCGATGACATGGCACTGTTCATGACGTCATTGCTTATGTCACGCTGACGTGTGGAGGGCAATTGTCGGCACCGTTAGATCGTGACACGTGGCACCGGTGCACATTAGCATCTCCGTTGTGATGGCGACACGTGGCACGGCGCAAGATAGCATGATCGGCGCATGTTAGCAAGCGGCGCATGTTAGCAAATTTTCTGATTGGTCCACGTGTCCACGGTGCACATTAGCAATTCCGGCGCATGCTGGGCGTCGCGACGCGCAAGGCTTCAGAGTCGCGACGCTGAAATGACTATTTTGCCCTTTTTGTCCAATTTTGTCCATTTTGCCCCAAAATTGTCTCCAATGCTTCCTAAACTTTATTTATCTACAAAATAACACAAAACACATCAAAATATTCTCAAGACTCAAGAAACTATACAAAATATTAGGTTAAATGAGTGGGAAATAGTGATAGTTTTACCACTCATCACCAAAATGTCCTGATTGATCCTAAATGAATCCTGAAACCAGACATCCCAAAAACATACAGATCATGTACTTAATTCTTCAAGGTTATAGAAGACAGACTAATCAATTAAAATTGAGCTTTTATTTTACCAAAAAATTTCTTGAAACATCCCCATCTAGAGATTTTTCCATAATTTTTTGTGAGATTCTAATTCGAGAGATTGGGACAGCTGAACGAGAAATTCAATTGAGATTTAGATTGACAAGAATCAGATGACATTTTTAGATCTAATCACTACATTTGTATTGTCTTTCTTTCTTTGTCTTTTTTTTTTCTTTTGTCGTTTATTTTTTTTTTCCACTTGTTTATTATTATTATTGTTATTATTATGATTATTATTGTTGTTGTAAGTATTGCATTTGTATTTTTAAATTTTAGCATATAGTCTGCATTTAGGTTGCATGAGACACTGGTCTCGATAAACTAACGGTATATTAAATAGAAAGTCTCCACCACCTTCATCGTTAATCAAAATGGCCGAGAACCAAAATGAAAATCCACCTGCCCGAAATGAAAATCCAGTTGATCAGGAAGAAAATGAGTCTCATCATGTCGATCTTAATCATCCTAGGACACTGAGACAATTCATGAATCCCACTAGGACATGATCATCATCTTACATTATTTTTCCCCCAGATGCAGCACGTTTCAATTTTAAGCCATGTGTCATCCAACGTTTACCCATATTTCATGGTCTAGAATAAGAAAATCTTTATCAGCACTTAAGGGAATTTAAAGAGGTATGTAACACTTGCACATACCAAAATTACATCATGAATATAATTCGACTCAAGTTTTTTCCTTTTTTTTTAAAGGATAAAGCTAAAATTTTGTTGCAGTACCTTAGGCCAGGATCCATCAGAACATGGGTTGATTTGTAAGAACAAATTCTGAAAAAAATTCTTTCCCCCTCACATGACAAACTCCTTTAAAAGGAGAATCACAACTTTCACACAAGAGTCGGAGAAAACACTTTATTAATATTGGGAGAGATTTAAAGAGATGTTGAATGTTTGTCTACGTCACGGGTTTGAAACATGGAGGCTGGTTTCCTACTTCTACGAGGGTTTAACACCCCAAGGTAGACAAGTAGTGAAAATGATGTGTAATGGTGAGTTTAGGGATAAAATCCCAAAATGCACTAGATTATTTAGAACACATAGCTGAGAATGCACAACAATGGGATACAGTTGGCACTTATGAGTCGCTTGTAAAACTACAGCCATCTGGTAAAGGTATGTTTAGCCTTTGGGAAGACCATGACATTTCTGTTAAATATGCATCTTTAGCTAAAAAAGTCGAGGCATTAGAAATGAGGAAGAATGATCATGTCAAGTCAATTCAAGAATTCACATGACATATCTGTAGTTCAAATGAACATTTCACACAAGTTTTCCCAACCTTACCAGCCCTATAAGAATGTCTGCATGACCAAGTCAGTTCTATAAACACTTTCAATAGACCAAATCCAAACCCATACTCCCAAACCTACAGTTCTGGTTGGAGAAACCATCTAAACTTCAATTGTAGGAATGATAACCAAGCACAACCATTGCAACAACCTCCCTAAGTACACCAGAATTTCCTAAACTCCCAGAATTATGCACCATATGTTCCACCGCCTAGGAAAACCCTTGTGGATACCTTGCATGCATTCATTGAGAAACATGAAGCCACCAATAATAAAAATGTGCAAACATTGATTGATTTGAAAGATACTTTCTGCTAAAATCACATTTGCATTTACCATTAATGAGAAAGGAAAGTTTTCTGCACAACCACATCCAAATCCTAAGAGTCATCAAAACCCCCAGGAGGGTAGTTTTGGTAGTCAACACATATACCAAGTCAAATATGTTATTACTCTTCGTAGTGGTAAGGTCATCCACAAACCTATTTTTGAATCTCGCGAAGCTGAAAATAAATCAGATTCAGAGGGTAAAGAATGAACCATTACCTATCGTTGATAATAATAATTTTTCTCATGCACCTCAATTTCCTCAAGCATTAAAAACAAGGAAATTGAACCATTCCCCAGAGATATATGAAATATTCAAACAGGTAAAGGTCAATATTCCTTTGTTAGATGTCATCCAACAGATATCATCTTATGCCAAATTTCTGAAAGACTTGTGCACCATTTAAAGAAAGCATCAGGTAAGAATGAAAGTTTTTTCAGCTGAACAGGTAAATTTCATTCTCTCAACCAATAATGCATTAAAATACAAAGACCATGGTTGTCCAATTATTTCATGTATTATTGAAAATAAAAAAATTGAACATGTTTTGCTTGATCTTGGAGCCAATGTAAATTTACTTTCATTTTCGGTTTACCAACAACTTAAAATTGGCGAGTTAAAACTAACCTCAACTACTTTTTTACTTGCCGATATATCAATCAAGGTACCGAAATGAATTGTGGAAGACGTGTTATTATAAGTCGATAAATTCATATATCATGTGGATTTTATTATCTTGGAATCATGAATTTTTCTTTGGGCAATATGACGTTGGAGCTTAATATTTTTAACATGTGCAAACAACCATATAATGAGGACAGTGAAAATAAGAGCATGGAACTAATTGAACCAATTATGGAGGAATATATTCATGGGAATGAATCTGACACTATGAAAATCTGTACAGTTAATTTTCTTAAATCAAGTACGCAATTAGATTCAGATATTTCTAATGATTTTTCTTTACTTGATTCTACACAGGTACTGGAAGACGATAGAGGGAAACAACATTTTCAGGAACTATGAATACTTGAAGAAGAGAAACATGAAGAAGCACAAATTGGAATTAAAGACTTTGCCTGAAGGATTGAAATATACATTTCTTGGAGATAAACAAACTTACCATGCGGTAATTTCTTCTTCTCTTACAAGGGATCAAGAATGTAAATTGTTAAATGTATTGAGAGAACATAAATAAGGAATTGGATGGACTTTAAAAGATATAAGACATTAATCCTTTAAAATACGCACGCAGAATATGTTTCAAAGATAATGTCAGGACACGCCGACCACTTAAAAAATTATTAAATCTTTACAAGAAAGAAGTAGTTAAAACATGAGTTCTTAAATTTCTTGATTCATTTATCTCTTACATACCTGGTATGGAGAAAAACACATATGCTAAGAAACATATAGCTAAACAATTAGGTGTTTGTTATAAATACGTACATTGGACGTGCAACACTCGTTATCGTTATTTAGGAATGATGTCTAATATTTGCGAAGAAAAAATTCAATCCATTAGAGATGACTGGAGTAAGGAGTCATTAGATAAAATATCATTGACTCTTAAGACGCATCGTAATAGATTTGATAGATTGATTCGCAACTTACATACATAATTTCAAAAAGAAAGACAACAATACAGTCTCAGGAATCTGACTTTAAAAGACCATGTTTGCTAATTTATAAGAAAATTGGATAGGAAGCATATCCCTGACCCATAAAGGGCGTTAAAATCGCTACTGGACGTAAAACCAGAGGAAGATGTGAGCCACAATCACAACTATCAATATATATCATTTACTGTTTTGATTTCCTTTTATTGTTTTATTTGTAATATTTCTTTTCAGTAACAGTGTTGTAAATTCGATTGTCAATTCCACACTATCCAGGCGATGTCTTGTAAACTCTACTTCTTCTTATTCAGACATTGGGGACAATATCTCAATTTGGTTGAGGGAGGGGATAGTTGACTAGGTAGTTTTTGTTTTATATTTCATTGTTGTGTTTTTCTTTCAAAAAAATAATTTCATTTTTGTGGTTTTGTTTTATAAATTTTTTTTTAATGTTGTTTTTGCTTTGTTGTTATTTTGTGTGCAAAAAAAAATGTTGTGTTGATTTTCTTTTGTGTTTTTCAAAAAACAAACTACACACAAACTAACAATAAATTTTTGACTAACCAAGTGTAATTGTTGTTCAGAGGTGACTGTGTAAGGAGTTTTCGCTCCATAGATGCATCTCAAAATAATTTGTAACAAGTTATTTTGTTCCTGTAACATCCCGCCTTAGCAGCGATGTTACCGGCAGGAGACAGGCTAAACCCATCTCCATGAGCCTCTGATTCTGACGAAAATTTTGGCATGATGTATTCGTAACATCATGCAACATGGCTTATAGCCAGCATCCATATACAACATGAACATAAAATCTCGGCCTCAGGCCGGTATCTCAACATCAATGTAATCTAAGGGCCCAACTAATATACGATGTAGACATAAACAACTGGGCTCCATGCCCGAAAATGCGTATAAATAAAAACTTTCACAATTTAACCAATACAGACTTATACTCTTTACAACTGCACTTATACAACTAGACTCTGATACTCCCAAGACCTGGTGACTGGCTGACTGCAACGCTGCTATCCGGCTCCTCAAGCTCTAATATCTGTGGTCGACTGATCAGGTCACAACAACTCCAAAACTCCAACACCTGTGATGTGAGTCATGGAATGACTCAGTAAGTAATTATGTTCTTTCCTTAAGCGATAAACAAGTAAGTCTTCTTAGTCTTTTAATAATCTAAACTGTTTTTATAATCACACATAATTGCCAGTTCCGAGTGAACTGTTAAAACTCTTATCTGTGTTCAAACATTACCACTTGTTACTAATTTCTTTTTCTGAATCATACTCACATTACATCTTGTTTCCTACTTACACTTACATATCTATAATATAGTCCTCACATTCGACCATTCCATTTATTATATTAAGTCATGTACGTTTCCGCTGCGTTACTCTGATATCTTTCCTCTTTCCTATCTACTCTTTAGTAATCCAGTTTAGGTAATTATTTAACTTCCTTTCTTTCTTTCTTTCTTTATTTTGAAATATCATCAAATCGATTATTATAAAATATTCTTTCTATTAAACGCTTAACATACTATTATCAACCTTGAATACATGTTTGCGTAACCACATTATTATTGCCCCCGTGTTTCACAAAATGCTTCTTCGATGTAAACATACAACGCATACAATCATCAATCATATATACAGCTAAATGTAACCATGTTATCATGCATCAATGCCATTTAAGCACTTCTAATAACAATCATAAATCATAATCAATATGCATAGTATAGTATGTATATTATGCTCTACCTTAACTTGCCTTGTTTATCCCACTGTAGTCATTCACACCACACATATATATATAAGAAAATCATGTTATGATACATTAGTGCTTACAAAATACCCATTCTAGGTAAACTTACAATACATACAAACATCAATTTTATGCACATAGATATAATCATGCTATTATGCATTAATGCCCATTATATGCATTTCAAATGATAACCAGAATATATGACTTATATGCATGATTTATAAACTAAGCTCTACTCTAACATGCCATGCTTCTATAAAGCTTGAAAATCCTTTTTCTGAAATATCTTTTTCTGAAAAATCATTTCTGAAAACTTTTTGTGAAACTTATTTTTACTTTTTCTTTCCAGAAAATCTCATTGAAAACTGTATTTGTAGACTGAAATATGTATCTTAGAAAACCGTTTTCTGAAAATCTGAAATCTTAAAACTCCTTTTCTTGAGAAACTGATATCTGAAATCTGAAATCCTTTTTCTGAAAACCAAATCTCCGCCCGAAGGCGCATCTCCGCCCGAAGGCGCATCTCCGCCCGTAGGGCATCTCCGCCCGAAGGGGCATCTCCGCCCGAAGGCGCATCTCCGCCCAGGAATGTACCATCTGAGCGCTGAGGATCTAGGAGCGTCCCCCCAGTCCTCCACATGTGCACATGTGAATAAATCCGTCAATTCCAACAATGTACAACTGGGATGGGTCAAATCCCAAATCCCGAATCCATATGATATCCGTCAATTCCAACTGTATCTCAAGTTACATACTGGGGTGAGTTTTTACCTCATGCCCCGAAAACCATAAAAACCATATTTTGTTTCTCAAAACTATAAGAAACCCTTTTTTTCAAAATACATTCCTTTTAAAGAAAACATTTGAAACTTTTCCTTAAATCTCTTGAATTCCAAAAACATTATTAGCTTTAACTCAACTTCTGAAAATCATAACAAATAAATATGCATATGCATTTCTTATACTATCATACATGTACATGCATTCATTCGTGCATATCTATAATTAATAGCATGCGAATGCTATGCTTTTTATACTTTCATCTTAAGTAATATATGCTTAAATATCACCAAAATAATGTGCATATACCATACACGCTCACACGCATATTCATATCCATCTACATATTTAACCTCTTACACTTGTTATTTCATATATATACAAGCAAAATCAACCACACACAATTTATCAAGAAATAAATTCACATATCATACTTCTCAATACATTTCTTTACTCGCAGTTTCATCCAGATTTTCCAATAGCCATATGTCATATATCAATATTTATATAACACCCAGCTTTACTTGTATGAATATCTGTATGTTAATTCATCATCACATTCTTCTTAAACATCAAAACTATATTCATACTTAATCATATCACACGGCTGTATGTTTTTAACAATAGTAAAATCCTTGACCCTTAATATTATAACTCTACATGCGTTTTATTTGAACTCACATCCACAAACCTAACTTACGCATCACACTTTACCATATCATAAAGCTATATATATATTAACATTTTCACAACTCAAGCTATAGTATAGATTCGGCCATATTACCAAGGAAGAAGATGCTAAAGTTTATTCTTTATTCAAATAATTTTGTGCTATAAACTTTTCCAGATATATAAACTATCTTAGATAATCACCATTGTTAATCAATAACCACCCCAAAAATTCCACATATCTTATATCATATATCATTATATTTAAAAAAAAATCTCATTCCAAAACAGCATCGAAGAATTTGGCTATAAGCTTCTGGCTATCACCGTTAAAACATTCTAATATTATCACGTATCTAAACATCATTTCAAACATTCATTTTCAAAAAGGAAACAAAGTTACATCTCCTATTATCATAGTAGCAGTTTCGATCATCTCCTAGACATGAGAAAAATTAGGCTTTTATTGTAATAATCTTTCTTTTATTTCGTTGCTCACTTTTAAAATCCCCGAATCAGCCAATTATAAGAATTGTTCCCTAAATTTCAGAAACCCCAAATTCTTGGGTTATTATTGCCGAATTCTTCTTCTCATCTAATTGATCCAATATCCTTCATTTCATCCAAATACTTAATCTAGGATAAGTTTTACATACTTCCAATCCATCATTTCACCCAATTTCAGATTTTAATCTCAACTTAATTTATCAAATCAGTCAATTTTTAAAGAAATGAAAGCATAGTATACTTACTATTTTCAAAATTCACCTTCTTCTTCATCTTCTTCTTCTTTCTCACGATCTCTACTGCTCTAGACTTTCTTTTTCTTCTTTCAGCCTTCGTCCTTTTATCTTTGCCCTGCTCTCGCTCTCCCTTTTCTGATTTGGATCTTACTTCTGTTTCTTCTTCTCTATTCTCTCTCTCTCTCTCGCTTCTCTCTTCCCCTTCCTTCCTCGCCTCGTCTCTTCTCCCTCTCTGTTATGCTTCTGTCGTGACTTTTTTTTTTTTTTTTTTTTTTTGTGTGTGAATCCTATCTGAGCTGTGTGCGTGTGTTGTTTAACTAAGTGTGTGTGTGGTGATTATATTCTACACGTGTGAGTGAGTATGTATCACACATGTGTGTGTGTCTAGAACATAGACAATTATTATAGAAATATCTAGAATTTATTATTTACACTAGTGTGAAAATTTTCAATTTGATCCTTCAAGTTTAGTTATTAGTACTTTATGACTAATTTATTGAAAAAGTTCCCATTTTACTGTAAAAATAAACATCGCGCTCTAATGCGGCCTCACGTGCGAAAAATAAAATTAATGCAGTTCGCTAAAATAACTCGGGTCGTTACAGTGTCATTCTTTTTGAATCATTTAAATTTATGAATTCTCCATAATATTGATTAAATTTGATTTTTATATGCTCATTTGACAGATATTATCAACATACACAGTAACACATGATCGCGGGTCGTAATTGAAAATTTTGTAATATTCAGTTCTCTAATTTGTTGGAGTTAGCACCTAAAGGCAATGAAATTTTTATTTTTATTTTAAAAAAAAAACTAACCATGCTTTTAATTAGTAACCAGAAATCTTGTCTCAGCAAGCAGTGATTGTTCGTGTAAAACGGTAAAGCTTGAGTTAGTTTTAAAAAAATGATAATAATCAAATTTTTACTTAGTAATCAGATATCTTGTCTCAGTAAGCAGTGACTGTTCGCGTAAAACGGTAGAGCTTAGTTTGTAAAAAAAATTGTGTATAAGTTTGATTTCGTAGCCTCTCTAACTCGAGCAATTAAGTCCGTATGAGTGTTTTAACACTTACTGCCCCAAGGCCAACTAGTCTGTGAGTCACTGGCCCAAAGCTCGTTACATGGGTTAAAGAGAAAGCTTAAGGAAATTGGACATTTCTTCTTTTTAATATCTGAGATCCGAGCAATTAAGTTCGTAGGGGTGTCTTAACACCCAATACACTAAAGCCAACTGATTTGGGAGTCACTGGCCCAAAACTCGTTACAAGGATTGAAGATGTATTATTTAAAAAAACTATTTTTATATAAATAAATTACCATTGTCAAAAGGTTTGAACTCTGATATAACTTTAGGATAAAAATATTACTATCTTTTCAACAAGACCTGTGAATATTATGGGCACAATGAATTGATTGATACTTTATTTTATGTGTGTATGGAAGAATGATAAAAAAAATACAGGAGAATTTACTTATTTGTTTATTTAGAAAGAAAAAAAATAATTATTAACTTGGATAAGAATATTTTAAATTTCCGCTTAAATTACTAAGGACTAGTAATAAGCTGGTTGAGGGGTGTGATGAGTATTAAAAAGTGAACACTTAATAAAAGAGAAACTAATCATTTTATACTTATAATTTCATTAATCTCCTTAATTTAGCACATTTGTTAAATAATAATTATATTTATATTTTATTGTGATTTTTTATTTATTGTATAGGTAAAATAATACTTCGGAAGCTCAATAGGAAAAATGGATATGAGATCTGAATTCAAGGACTCGGAAAATCCAAAAAGAGCGTGACAGCTAGATTCAAATCGGACTTAGAAAACATTCACCGTGTTTAGATTGACGACAAAATGAACTTATGATGTATTTATCCACACATGTATTTTATTATTATTATAATATATATATATATATATATATATATATATATATATATATATAAAATATATTTTGGAGGACCCACCAAGATTTTATATAAAAAATATTTTATATATATTATACTGGAGGTCCCACCAAGATTTTATATATATATATATATATATATATATATATATATATATATATATAATATTATAATATATTATTAAAAAAAAAAAAAATACCAATCCACCTTTAGGTGGATTGGCAATTTGATTTGGAAAATGTATGCAACTTGATAAAATTGGTTTGTCATGTTGCATTTGTCCTCTATGCAATTTATGCAAATTAGTTGAAAGAGGATGCTCATCACCTCTTTCTCTCTGCCCGGATTCTACAATTTCACTTTGAAAATTTGTGAAGGGATCCAGCTCTTGTGTGTTTTATTTTTGTAAGCTTTTATTTTGGTAATTTTGTTCTTTCAGTAATAAAATTAGAAGTGTTTTTATTCAAATTATGAGTAGGTAATTTTGCCCTGTTGGGTTAATGGGTGAAGTTTTTAATATGAAAATTTAGATTAATCTTATTTAGATTATAATATATAAATTGTAATCTAATAATTAATATTTAATTTAAATCTGGAATAATTATTGACAAATTTTGTTACCACCTATATGACTGGTTTTATTTATTTGGCATAATTGAGTACATAACTGGACTTATTATAGACAAAAGCTATCACTGTCTTTACGAGTGTTTTTAAATATTTTGGCGAAATTAATCCCCGAAATAAATTAATTGGGTAATAATGACAATTTATATATTATAAAAAGTAAAATTCTAAATTTGAAATATTAAAAGTGGATCTCATGACCCCATCATTTTTTCTTATTGTTGCAGTTTAATTTAAAATTTTCAATCACTCAAACAATTCAATCTTTTTCTTTTCACTCAAATTATTATTTTATCCTATTAAATCTATTCTCCGTGGATCGACATCGGTCTTACCGAGTTTTTTTTTACTTCGACACTCTTATACTTGTAGTAAAAGAACCAGTTGTGAGTGTGTCATCGATCCCGGTGCCTAAAGGCTTTTCCGTTGCACGAGGAATCGATTCTTACATCAGTGACTCTCTTAGGCATCTTCAGCTCAACATCCTCTGACTACACGGTGCTTGGTCCCATTAGGCATGTCATATTCCTTCAGGTCGCGATTACTGGTGAGATTTTTATGATAAATTTTCAGTCGCATGTGTTCTATGAAAAACATTTAGTATTGTACGGGCCAAATTTGGGCCTAGGAGTAAAATCGTCATTTCACTTTCGGACCAACAACATTGAAAACCCAAAGGCCTGAAACCAATTACCAACCATCCATCAGTCTAAAGAACCCAAAACCCTCCAAGAAGGCCCATTTGTAAGTTAATATTGGTCCAAATGATCTCATAAGCCTATACCCAAGAAAATGTCTGATCAAAATGGCCTTCTAACTTATCAGTTACCAATCTAAAAAAAGCTTGAACTCATAACTCCCCCCCCCACGAATTAGCCATTTTAAACATCCAACGTACAATCAATTAATAGTTTAAATAAGCACACCTCTCAAGAGCATATAAAAGGAAGAGGTAATCCACAACAGAGGGAAAATTTATTTTTTCTAGAGCTTGAGCATTCTCATTTGGCTCTCAAAGCATTTCATCCCTGAAACACCAACCCATCACCCTCACGGTAGTCAACGGAGGTCAAGGTAAACTTTAACTTTGTTCTTCCAACACTATTCAGCTCGTCACTACCACTGACTTGGGCGTCGGAGTGCACACGACATCCACCACACCGGTGGGTAGGAACCTCATGCTCACTCTATCTTTGTTATGCAGGATCGCTAGCGCCCCATCCTACGAGTTCTCGATTGTGGGCCTCAGGCGAAATCCGGCTCCCACAAGTATCAACAAGTCGTGTTTTCAAGAAATGGATGTTTCAGTACAGTTTAGTTGAATTTTCCAAAACGTAATACTTTATGTTGTTTTTCTTCTTTTTAACGTTCACTTATTATGTCGTTCCAACCACTTACTCCCCTACAGTTTTAGTTATGGATGTAAGTTTAGCACCACCCATTGGTGGCATAGATCCAATCTCTAAATACTTAGGCTCAGAGGAGATGGATACCAGTTGAAGTCTTAGGAATGCACAGTCATGAGTCCATATATGCATAATTGACGTGTTAGGCCAAAGGGCCAAATAGTATTGCAGGTAGAATAATTGATATGTATGTAAATATATATAAATTTAATTAAACAGATACAGCTCATGGGTCAAGTGTATATTGATGGTATGCATGTTAGTAGAGAATTATGTAAATGTGTACAGTCAGCAGTGCAATTTTAACTTAGCTCATGACATGTCACACAAAATCAGGGCAGAGGCTTACGGAGATGGTATCACCATTTTCTGTTGGTCGCATCCCAAAAATCCTGGGATGTGACATGCACACGCAAATAAAGACGGTTAGATATTAAGACTATGGTTTAAATAAACTTGATCAAAATATCACATCTATAACCATCACTGCGGCTGAGCCACAACCTCAAAAGGAAGACAAACCTCCATAAGATAAAAACCAAAGCCAACAATTTTGTACAGATAATTCATTCTATTAATAGTCTTTGACAAAGTTCTTCTTTACCAAAGAGCTTGACATGATCTCTGGATTGCACATCAATCCTATCAAATACTGACCTTGTAAACAAATTCAATAATAAAATGTAAGATCTTGTGTATTTTTGAATTAAAAAGGAAAAACACACTTAATTTGTAAATTCAGATAAAGACTTGCGAAAATAAATAAATAATCTTATAAGATTATTTAGTAATTAATATGAAACAATGTATCATTAAATTCATTGAATTTTAAAGTGTTATTAATAGTTAATAAGCAATTAATAAATAATAATTTAATACACCAATGAAATTTATTTATAACATGTTAATCAAATTTATACAAAATTCCAAACCATCTTTTATATTTTTATTTCTTTCTTTAACTAAAAAATAAGATAATTCTTCCACACAAGTGACAATTAATTCATTTCATCTGCATTAGTACTAACATATTAACATCATTCCCATTTTATTCATAGCTACAAATATAATAACAAAAATAAAATGGGATTGCAATTGAAGTTCAAGAGCCAACAACAATAAGAATTAGTCAATTAATACTAATAAATTTAATAATTGTATAATAAAATTCATTAAATTTTCAAGTGTTATTAATAATATATAGATTAAAAAATAATAAATTAAGAATTAGTAATTAATATGAAATAATATATAATTGAATTTATTGAATTTTCAAGTGTTATTAATAGTTAATTATCAATTAATAAATAATAAATTAAGAATTAGTAATTAATAATTTAATAAACCAATCAGAGCTAATCATTTCCCTTGAATTAAAGAGAAAGTTTTATAAGATTTTGTTTTTATAGTAGTGTATATATATACACAATTAGACTCGGGTAAGGCTCGTGTGAACTTTATGTGGAGATAGATAAAGACAAAAAAATCTTATATTTTTGGATTTTTTATGTACTATAAAATTTGGAATGAGATGTGACGGTATATATATAGATAAATAATAATAATCTCCACTATGTACTTTTTGTATTATAATTAAAAAGATGGCGAACACGCGCCTAGAATCGTATAGAAACAGTCAAAACTCAAAAGCATCAAACGACTGCTCCACAATCCAACCACGTTACATGACTCAACCCAACGGCCCATAACCCGCCACGTCATCATTTCCCAACTTTCTTGCTAACCAAATGCACGCCTCTACAGCGCCCAATAAATACCCTTTTTCGTCATTTCCCCATTTTCCCAAAAACCCACCTACGGGGAAAAAAATTATCGTACTCGTTCGTAATCCAAAAATAATGGCGACCGGTCTAATTCGGCGAGCGATTTCAGCTTCCCGCGCGGCGGCTCATCCGGCCAGGTTACTATCGACTCGGCTCCACGCGTCGGAAGCGGGGGCGCAGAAGGTGGAGCCGAAGGCCAGCGCGAGCAAGAACATGAAGAAATTTCAAATCTACCGATGGAACCCCGATAACCCGTCGAAGCCGGAGCTTCAAGAATTCGATATCAATCTGAAGGATTGTGGGCCCATGGTTCTCGACGCTCTTATCAAAATCAAGAACGAGATGGATCCTTCTCTAACGTTCCGTCGATCTTGCCGCGAGGGTATTTGCGGCTCGTGCGCGATGAACATCGACGGCTGTAACGGACTGGCGTGCTTGACGAAGATTTCTTCGGGATCGGATTCGACGATAACGCCGTTACCGCACATGTTTGTGATAAAGGATTTGGTGGTGGACATGACGAACTTCTATAATCAGTATAAGAGTATTGAGCCGTGGCTAAAGAGGAAGAGTCCGGCGCCGACGCCGGCGAAGGAGATTCCGCAGAGTAAGAAGGATAGGGCCAAACTGGACGGGATGTACGAGTGTATTCTGTGCGCTTGCTGTAGCACATCTTGTCCCAGTTACTGGTGGACTTCTGAGGCTTATTTGGGCCCCGCTGCTTTGCTTCATGCTAATAGGTAATTGCTTTCCTTCTTGATACTGAAAGTTTTGATTTTTAATGATTTGAGGATCTTTGAAAATTATTAATGGATTGATACATGGGATGCTCAAATTTCATAATTGTTTAGCTGCATGGGAAAAGTTGTTTAGGTTTTAGAATATGCAAAGGTAGAATCTAGATACCTTTTGCTATCAAATCTAATTGAAGTAAAACATCTGCGAATGTTTTGATTGCAAAAGTTTTACTTTAAACTTATTGTATTTAGCGTATAATTACAGAGGTTCAGACAAGTATGGTAGTTCTGAAAGTTTTAGTGTGTTTGGCGGCATGGAGTAACACCATTTGTACTGGATTTAAGATCTATTAGGGCGTCCATTCTTAATACAATTCTCTGATCCTATGCGTGTTCTAAAATCCGGTCTAGGCGGCCGTTAAGCATGTGCTAGGCGGCCCTCGATAGGAAAATTGTAGATCTACGGAAAATTTCAGCTCTGAAGTGATCACTTGCGATTCTGTTCAAGGAGAAGTGGTTCGTGCGTCAAACTACATTGCTGCCGGTGGAGCCGCTGTCCACGGCAGCCAAAAACCCAAAATTTCCCAAATTTCTAAACCCTAATCTCAATTTGCTAAACCTTAACCCTAAACCTAAATCAACCCAAATTTCCAATCACTAATTAAAATTTTGAATAAAAAATAAAACTACCTAGTGCCGCCTAGCCAGTTTGCCTAGGTGCCTCCTAGAAGGCCTAGGTGCTAGGTGCTTCCCCACCATACGTCTAGTGCCTAGCATTTTTTAGAACCATTTAAACAGAGGTACATAGGTTTTGATTGATGTTCAAGTTGGTTTTTTAATTACTCGTCCTACTGTTTATAAGTTGAAGTGATTTGTCATGTTTATTGTTCTTTTTACTTCAACTTCTACTCATATTCTCTATTTCAGACTGTGAAACTTGCTTAAACTAGCTTGAATGCCGGATAATGGTGAAAACATAGTATTGAAATTAATATTTTTTGTATTACTTGTCATCTGGTAAAATTATTCAAAAACCTAGTGAATTTTCAACTTTTTATAGCCTTTTTTTGCTGCATAGCGCACAATGGTTTTTTTTTTTTTTTTTTTTGGAGGACTAATATTTGCGTATATAATAAGAGACGTTTTATTTTGGCATTGATGTGTGCCATGGCATTCTTATGATACACCTTCTATATAATTTGCGGAAGTAATTACATATACTGGTATCCATAGCAGCATCACTGAGCCAGGGTGAGGTTCCGTTTTCCCTTCTTTTGGTTGGCAATGTTTGATGCATTATTTTTGTTTTTCATTCTATTAAGATTGTTATTATCATTTTTTATCGTGACCATTATTTACCTGTAGTTAGAGAACTTTGTAACTGTGTTGGTTCGTGCAGGTGGATAAGTGATAGCCGTGATGAATATACCAAGGAACGTCTGGAAGCAATAAATGATGAGTTTAAGTTGTACCGCTGCCATACAATATTGAATTGTGCCCGTGCCTGCCCAAAGGGCTTGAACCCAGGAAAGCAGATCACACATATCAAGCAGCTTCAGCTAAGCAGTTAGTTACTCTGGGATATTTTTCAAGACCTGCCAACTGTTTTGAGTTAATAATTTGCACATTGATTGTATTAATCATCCCGCTTGTACTTGATTGGGATCAAAATTTGAAGCTTCTTGTCTTTTTTTGCCGAATAAAAAATAAAACTTGTTTGTGTATGTTATCGATCCCATTTGTGCTTTCTTCTTGCATTTGACTTTACATTTACACAGGTGAAAGACAAACTGAATTAATTAATCACACTGATATTTAGTTGCCTGAGTAGTGAGTTCCCCAAGCCAAACATACTGTTTTTGGCCGCAAGATAATTAGCTGTTTGCATTGTGCTTTCTGGTTTCGATGAGCTACTTGTGTTATGTATACTTGCCACCCTTGGCCATTCACAATTGCAACTGATAGAGCATTGTACCTCTCTTGGCCATTTAAATTTTACTGTAATGGGAATCAACATTTTGTTCAGTTCTTACTGTCTTTTTGTTCTTTTTCTATGATGAATGTTTATGTTTATGTTTATGTTTATGTTTATGTTTTAAGTTTTGACTTTCAAGCATTACTGAAAGAAATTAAGCAGCTTTGGACTTTGAATCGAGTAAACCTCATGTTGCGTAATTTTCATGAGTCATGAATATATATGTCCAGTGGGCCAGACGGCACAGACATGGCATGCTTCTTTAGGGCACGTGTGGGCTGTGACGTGTCTGGATTTTTAGGCATGCGGAACATCGAAGCACAACAACATATTACACTACTACACTTGCATCTTTTTTAGATAAAGAAAATTAAATTGATAAGATTAAATCTTATGATGTTTTGTTTGATCTCAATTGAATTGAATTTGTATCATTAACTTATGTTTTATTAAATTTTAAACTATTAGATATTATCATTTAATTGTATGTTGTTTGTTACATTTATTAGTTTCATGTTGTCCAATCAATTTTAAATTCTATTATCATTTTTTAATGTACCTCAATTTAATAAAAATATTCTTCCAAAAATAATACACGAATTAATGAAAAATATTGTAATTGTCTAATTTTTATTTTATTATTTTATTTAAAATATTTTGATTATAAGCTATTTAAATTAATTTATATATTTTATAAGTAAATAAGGCTAGGGTATAGTGGTAGATAATATGTACTTAATTCAAGTTTGAAGTATATTGGTTTAATATGTAAGATTTACAAACACTAAAGAATTTTTTTTATTAAAATATAAGTGAGCCGACACGTAAGCAAGGATTACGACACAGAGACGCGAACTGAACTTGTGATGCCTCGTGTCAATGGGTTTGATGGCAAGTTGGCAACGATAACCACTTTTTATTTATTTATTTATTTTTATTTTCTTGCGTATGATGGATTTTCTTTCTCTCTATTTTCTTTGCCTAGCATTAGCAATAAAAAATCAATAAAATACAAACTATAAGACAAACCGTCTCACTAGTGCTGCCATTAAATCATATATCCTTCAACTAATAAATAAATGAAATGAAGAAAAGAAAAGATAGCAAACTTCTCTCCAATATACATCAGGCAACAAAATACTAATAAGAACAACATACGTCCCTACATTAGTGTTGGCAATGGACAGTGACGGGACGGAATTTGTTAATCTTGATTTCGTCCCGTTTACGAAATCGGGATGAAAAATCTATTGGAAAATGCTTATGAGTACGCATTTTGAGGCACAATTTCAAGCATGGTCCATTTCATGTTAATGGTTGTTATTGAATGATTCGGATACTCCTCCGTGAGTAGTTCGAAATGGTATATTCATATGCTTAAAATGGTGCTCGGGTGAATGAGAAATTGTTGCTCAAAGTTCACCAATTGGTGTTGGAAAATAAAGAGAAATGTGTTTGTCCCACATGGGAAAGCTAATAGAGAGAAGTTGTGTTTATATATGATTGCTCATATGTAGATGGGTAAGAGTTATAAGGATATATGCTCTCTTTACGTGGGCGCGTAGGGGGTGCAAATCAAAATCCGATCAGGCCTGACTTGTGTGCACCCGCGCGTCCTGCGTACACGAATGCCGGACCAAATTGTGCAGGCCCGGCCCAGCCAAATTTTGCAAGTCTATTTATTTTTTCCAAGCCTTTTGAAGTTCCATAACAGTTAATTTAATTCTATTAAATTAATTTGGGGGTTACTTCAAGTTAATGGTCTCTCATTACTGTGATTTAAATGGCATATTTATAATTTGGGGGTTACTTCAAGTTAATGGTCTCTCATTACTGTGATTTAAATGGCATATTTATTTTCCTTCTATAAAAGGCAGTGAGGGTTTTTCGTTTTAAAGATAACACACAGAACGCTCAACACAGATCAGAGCATTTTGTTTTCTTTTGTTTTTGGAAGAGTTCAAACACTTTAGTGGTTCGTTGGATACGAGTTCGGTGGTGCACTTACTCGTTCGTTTTCCGTTGCATCCTGGGAAATAATCATCTCACGTTCTACTGCATCATCGGTAGGGGAAGAATTTGTTTTAAGAATATTGTTGACATCAACAAGCCTCGGAAAGAAGCAGTGGTTCGGTTCGGTTCCATCTCTTCAGGATCAGTCGCCTTCATCAGAAGCTTCTTCAGGGCTTCCTCGCGTTCAGAGGTTCGGTCAGAGGCTTCTTCAGGGCTTCCTCGCTTTCAGAGGTTCGGTCAGAGGCTCGCCTTCATCGTCATAGTCAAACTCAGAGGCTCGCCTTCGCGTCAGACCCTCGCTTCCATCTTCGTCAGGGGCTCATCGCATTCAGAGGCAGAGGCACAAAGATCACATTCAGACTTCAGAGGCAGAGGCTTATTTCAGAGGCAGACGCATCGCTTCAGGGTTTGCCGTCAGACGCATCTCTTCAGGGTCTGCCATCAGGGTTTGCTCTGCTCGTGTGGGTCTGTTCATCAGGTTCAGAGTCTGCTCAACATGGTCTGATTCAGTAGTCAGACGTAAATTTGGATTTCCCTATTAAACACTTGTACTACAAAATCATCCCGTTATATTTTTTCAGGACAAAAAACGTATCGATTTCATATCGTATTTCGTTAAATCTCGTCTCATCTCATTAAATATTATCTCATTCCGCTAAATTCTGTCCATCCCGTTATCTTAACCTGTCCCGCTTGATTTTTTGGAACAAATTTTTAAACACATCCCGTCTGTTTTTAAAACATGACATACAAATATGTCTCTAATCCCGACCTAAACAAGACGAAATCCCGTTTGAAACGGAACGGGATATGGAAAATTACCATCTCTACCCTATATATTATCCAGACCCAATCAACAAAAGATTATCTAAATTTCTCACAAAAATCTTAGTCACACCTGTCATGGAAGAATTCTGATCAAGTATAATAAATAAATATAAAAATTCAAGCATATTTACCTCCTAATTAATATTATTGGGCATAACTAGGTATGGCAATTTTACCCGCAAACCCGCAAAAACCCGCCCGCAATAGGTAGGATTTGGTAAATATATTAGTAGGTGCGGTGCGGGTTTGGTAATTTAAAGCAGAACCCGCTGCGGGTGCGGTGCGGGTTTGGTATTTAAGAAAAAAATGCGGGTATCCGCATACCCACAATATTATTTTTTATTAATTAATATTTTTAGGACAATAAAAAAAAACATTCATATAAAAACAACTAACAAAACCTAAACCTAAAACACTAATCCACAGTTCCACACTCCCACTCAGCCGCAGCCCGCAACCTGCCCAACTGAAGATTTTTTGCATGACTATTATTTTTTTTTTTAATCACACTTGTTAATAAAATTATAATACAAAAATTTGGATTAAGTTCACATGATCAGAAACGGAAGAGGAGCAAAATAAGCTAGTGTTTGCTGCAACTTCAGTAGCTTTCCTGTTTCTTCATTACACTTACACCACTTGAGCTTTGTAAGCATCACTTTCATTACATTTAGCATAAAAAATATAATCAAAGGTTTGTGATTACTTTTTAGCTTGTTTTCGATTGAGTTGGCTAACTTAAATCATTATAATTATGAAGGGAAGAACTCGTTTTAATTATGTTTATATGAAAAAAAATAAACATATGGTATTGAGTCTTTCATACATTATGTTATCTATGTACTGTATATACATACATTACATGTTGTATATGTCAAATGAAAAACAAATGTGAAAACTACAGATAGCAATTAAAAATAAATTATTTAATTAAAAAAATTATATTATTAAGAACACAAAGTAATTCAATATTTTAAGAACCCGCAAAAAATCCGTTTGGTACCATTGCGGGTTTGGTAATTTATTTTTATATGCGGTGCGGGTTTGGTAATGAAAATTAAAACCTGCAACGGGTATGGTGCGGGTTTGGTAATTTATTTACATATGCGGGTGCGGGTTTGGTAATGGAAAACCCGCACCATACCCTACCCACTGCCATCCCTAAGCATAACCGCTCAAGTTACTATTTGATCTTTTACAAAGATACCCATAATCATAAATCATGAATCATGGATTAGAATTCCCAAGAGTATCATGTAAAGCAAAAAGATATGATATGACAAGGTTTGAAAAATATTTAAAAAGATATGAAGGTAATTAAAGTATAAAAGTTTGGACATGATTGTAAAGTATGAGTGAATTTATCTATATTAATAAGTGGTAAAAAGAACTACTTATTTAGATAATATTCTTTATCAACCATTTCGCTTGTCCTGGCATATTTCTCTCAAGTAAATTGAATTTGAATCTTATTTCCTATTATTGGGGTTCTGGAAAATATTTATAATTCTATCGAGGATACTAGTGTAGTAAATTTCCTAAATATGAAAATTGTAATATAAATATTACAAATATTTCGGTAGTTACAAGGAAATCCGAATTAGGCTTAATTTCAGCCCGACAGACCCTATCGGCAGACCCTGAAATCAGACCCTCACGTCAGACCCACAGAGCAGACCCTGAGAGCAGAGACAGACGCTGAGAGCAGAGGCAGACGCTGAGAGCAGAGGCAGACGCTGTGAGCGGACCCTGAAATCAGCCACTGACGTTCCAATAACCAAATCGGAAACGAACCAGCAAAGAAGATCATACCCAGAGCTTCACTGTTCCGAGGCTTGTTGATGTCAACAATATCCTTAAAACAAATTTGTCCCCTACCGATGGTGCAGTAGAACGTGAGACAATTGTTTCCCATGATACAACGGAAAACGAACAAGTAAGGGCACCACCAAACTCGTTTCCAACGAACCACAAAAATGCTTGAACTCTTCCAAAAATAAGAAAACGAAAACAAAGAAAGCTTTTGTGTGTGTTGTATGTCCTAGCTCTCAAAAACGAAAGCACCACTTCCTTTATAAAAGAAAAATAAACATGCAATTAATCACATGAGTGGGAGACCTTCCATTTACTTGTAACCCATAAATTAATTTAATAGAATTAAATTAACTGTTATGGAACTTCAAAAGGCTTGGAAAAATAAAGAGACTTGCAAAAATTGGCTGGGCCGGGCCCGCACAATTTGGTCCGGCATTCGTGTACGCAGAACGCGTGGGTGCACACGAGCCAAGCCTGTTTGGATTTTGATTTGCACCCCCCTGCGCGCGCACGTAGAGAGAGCCTCTATCCTTATAACTCTTACCCATCTACATATGAGCAATCATATATAAGCACAACTTCTCTCTAATAGCTTTCCCATGTGGGACAAGCTCATTTCTCTTTATTTTCCAATACCAATGGGTGAACTTTGAGCAACAATTTCTCATTCACCCAAGCATCATTTTAAGCATATGAATATACCATTTCGAACTACTCACGGAGGAGTATCCGAATCATTCAATAACAACCACTAACACGAAGTGGATCATGCTTAAAATTGCGCCTCAAAATGCTTACTCATAAGCATTTTCAACAATCCTCCACATTAATGAAATTGGCGAAAATGTCAAATAAAAATATTTTTATAAAATATTTTATTTTGACCTGGAAGAGTTCAACGGTTCAACACCTGCATATGATAGGTAGGCCTCAGCCTTTAAACCTTCCATTGTGAAAATATATCTCATTTACTGGCTGACAGTGGACACGATGTCATTGAACTGTACTAACGTTCATGTAAATGGAGAACATATATCACACATATATTTTACCTAACACATCAGAGTTCTCATTTTTATGTTCATTTTGGCCATGAACATCAACCTGGTTCTGCGAGAGTTTCTAAGAATTGAGCCCCGTACAATTCCCTTTGAAGCGGCCCCACTTCTCTCTCACATAGGTGATTTCTTATTTAATAGTATCTCGTAATACTCTGCTCGGAATCCCGACGCATAAGAATCATTAAAAGCCTTTGCTTAACCTCTATCCATACGAGCATCACTGTTTTATTTCACCATAGGAATGGACTATAGGGTAACCCCCCACAGTGAACCAATTATGTCTTTTACGAGTAGGTTGTCCCATTGAACCTAGATCTTGGGATCTCCAGTCAACAAGGTTGGGTTTTCCTTCGTAATAAACATTTATCTAATGGGCTTTAGTCTCATTCCTCTCAATGATTTCACAACTAACTCTATGTTTAACCCTTTGGTTAGCGGATCCGCAATGTTATCATTTGACTTTACATAGGCAATCGAAATAACTTCAGTAGAGAGTAATTGTCTAACGGTATTGTGTCTACGACGAAAATGTCTAGACTTACCATTATACATATTGTTATGTGCCCTTCCAATTGCAGATTGACTATCGCAATGAATGCAAATTGCTGGCACTGGCTTAGGCCAACTTGGAATATCCTCTAGAAAATTTCGAAGTCATTCTGCTTCTTCAACATACTTATCTAATGCAATGAATTCCTGATTCCATTGTAGCTCTGGCTATCACAGTCTGTTTGGAGGATTTCCATGATATAGATGCACCTGCTAGTGTAAACACATAGCCACTGGTAGACTTTGAGTCTTTCATGTCAGATATCCAATTAGCATCACTGTATCCTTCGACTACAGCTGGATATCTATGATAGTGCAACCCATAATTACGAGTAAAACGTAAGTACCTGAGTACTCTTACTATTGCACTCTAGTGATCAACCCCTGGATTACTCGTATATCTGCTGAGCTTGTTTACTGTACATGCTATATCAGGCCTTGTACAACTCGATAAGTACATCAAACTCCCGATCACTCTAGAGTATTCTATTTGAGATATACCATATCCCCTATTCTTTGATAGGTGTAGACTCACATCTAAAGGAGTTCTAGCCACAGCAGAATCATCATTGCTGAATTTACCAAGAATCTTGTCCACATAGTGCGACTGATCAAGAAAAAGTCCATCTGGACTTCTCGAGATCTTTATTCCCAGAATGACATCTGCTAGACCCATGTCTTTCATGTCAAACTTGGATTTCAGCATATTCTTGGTAGTTTTCACCATTTTAACATCACTCCCGACAATCAATATGTCATCAACGTAGAGACATAAAATGACATAGCCAACTTCTGTCTCTCTGACATAAACACACTTATCACATTCATTGATTGTGAAACCATTTTACAACATGGTGTCGTCAAACTTTTTATGCCATTGTTTCAGAGCTTGTTTTAATCCATACAAGGATTTTACTAACTTACAAACTTTCTTTTCTTGTCCTTGAGCTATAAAGCCTTCAGGTTGTTCCATGTAGATTTCTTCATCTAAATCTCCATTCAGAAAGGCTGTTTTCACATCCATCTGATGTACCTCAAGATTGCGCAAAGCTGCAATCGCTAGTATCATCCTTATGAAATTTATTCTCGTTACAGGAGAATAAGTATCAAAGTAATCAAGACCTTCACGTTTTCTGTAACCTTTAATTACAAGTCTTGCTTTGTACTTGTCAATTGATCCATCTGCCGTCATTTTTTTTTTTTAAAATCCACTTGGACCCTAAAGGTTTACATCCTGGAGGAAGATTCACTAACTCCCACAAAGCACCATCAGCTGACCTTAGGCATAATTTCAGCCCGGCAGACCCTGAAATCAGACCCTCACGTCAGACCCACAGAGCAGACCCTGAGAGCAGAGGCAGAAGCTGAGAGCAGAGGCAGACGCTGAGAGCAAAGGCAGACGCTGAGAGCAGAGGCAGACCCTGAGAGCAGAGGCAGACGCTGAGAGAAGAGGCAGACCCTGAGAGCGGAGGCAGACGCTGTGAGCGGACCCTGAAATCAGCCAGTGACGTTCCAGTAACCAAATCGGAAACGAACAGGCAAAGAAGATCAGACCCAGAGCTTCACTGTTTCGAGGCTTGTTGATGTCAACAATATCCTTAAAACAAATTCGTCCCCTACCGATGGTGCAGTAGAACGTGAGACGATTGTTTCCCAGGATACAACGGAAAATGAACAAGTAAGGGCACCACCAAACTCGTTTCCAACGAACCACAAAAATGCTTGAACTCTTCCAAAAATAAGAAAACGAAAACAAAGAAAGCTTATGTGTGTGTTGTATGTCCTAGCTCTCAAAAACGAAAGCACTACTTCCTTTATAAAAGAAAAATAAACATGCCAATTAATCACATGAGTGGGAGACCTTCCATTTACTTGTAACCCCCAAATTAATTTAATAGAATTAAATTAACTGTTATGGAACTTCAAAAGGCTTGGAAAAATAAAGAGACTTGTAAAAATTATTTGGGCCGGGCCCGCACAATTTGGTCCGGCATTCGTGTACGCAGGACGTGCGGGTGCACACGAGTCAAACCTGTTTGGATTTTGATTTGCACCCCCCTGCGCGCGCACGTAGAGAGAGCCTCTATCCTTATAACTCTTACACATCTACATATGAGCAATAATATATAAGCACAACTTCTCTCTAATAGCTTTCCCATATGGGACAAACTCATTTCTCTTTATTTTCCAACAACAGTGGATGAACTTTGAGCAATAATTTCCCATTCACCCAAGCATCATTTTAAACATATGAATATACCATTTCGAACTACTCACGGAGGAGTATCTGAATCATTCAATAACAACCACTAACACGAAGTGGATCATGCTTAAAATTGCGCCTCAAAATGCTTACTCATAAGCATTTTCCAACAAAAAATGTGCTTAGGCATGATCTTTTTTAGGAAAAGATACGACTCTTAGAGTTGAAATGTCTCTTTGGAGGGTCATGACTCCTAAAGGAGTGTACATTTTGACATAAGGATACCTTTAGAAGGTAACCCTTCATGTCTATAAATAAAGACAGATGGTTCTCATTTTTTTTTTTGATTGACTCAAATTCTTTTTTACATTCTCTTAGAAAGTCTAAGATTCTTCCATATTGAGAGAGTTCCACCATTTTGTCCAAGTTCGTGTTCTTGATTCAAGGAGTGCCCCTAAATCAAGAAGTTACCAAGAATCCTGGGAGAACATTAGTCACAATATCCGTAGTGCACCGAGGCGGGGCTAATAAGTTCTTAAGGATAGAGAATTACTCGTCTTGGTATTCTTATCTTCTTCAACACATTTCCAGATTTTTCTTATTTTTCAAGTTCCATGTCTATGTTTTATTGTAGTGATTGAGTGATGCATGCAAAATTTGATTAACAACACATATACCGCCAACAATTTTAAGAACTTATTATGATTTTGTGTTGTAAAATCAGAAATATTGCATGATTCACGCATACGACATAAATCACAAATACAATGAAATTTGCTGGTGACTGTTGGTCCTTGTATGCATCATGCTGCATGTGATCATAAAGCCCTCGTGGGTGACTTTGAATATGGTTTCATTTATCTGAGTATAGGCTATAGCAGTTATTAAAAAAAATAAAAAAATTCCTTTGCATTGGCCTAATTATTTATTTTCTTGTCTCTCTCGAAAAAAAAATATATTATGCCCTTTCGCTTTTTGAAAAAACAAAAAACAAAAAACACAAACTTTTCATGATTTAATCGGAGCCAGTGTATTTAACATATTTGTTGGCTATCGTGGTGATGAATTGGTATTGAGGAAAAATAAATATATGTTTATTCAATGTAAGAGTAAATACAATTATAAATTATTATTTTTCTTCTTGATTCACGCATAGAAGTTTAAAATGAAAGCAATTCTTTGCAATTGTTAGGATGTAGTTTGACACGGAAATTTTTTTTTTATTTATGAAATCTGCAATCTGGAATTGTATGCATGCTTTTGTTGAATTTATTGCTGTAATTTTTGTTTTTCGTACTTAGTGTGATGAAACAAAGTCATGTGTACACATTGTATGTTTTGTGAAATCAAAGGGTGTAAGAAAAATTGTGTCCTATTAGATTTTATGGAAGTTATTCATTCAACCACCCACAAATGAAATTATATAATAATAATAATAATAATAATAATAATAAAATAATTATTACTGCATAATACTTTTTATTATTTAAATACAATAACATCTAACACACATGATTCTTGTAATTTGACATGCGATGCAAGTGGGTTTGGTGAATAGTCATGACTCTTCACATGGGATGCGATCTGATGAGAAAAAAAAATTTAATATTTGTTGCAAAAAAAATTGAAATTGACGTGACTATGCATGTATTTAAAAGAAAAGAAAAATTGTTGTCAATAAATCCATTAAATGAATAATTTTGTAGTTTGCGTTTTTTGCTTGCATTATTAATAATATAGACTTAGATTTATCTATATAATAGTATAATATACATGTTAAAGAATACACAATTAACATTATAGAATATATGTAATTATATTAATTTAGTAAAATCATATACTGAATTTTATAAACTCGGTAGTATAGGTTTACGTTAATGATAGGATATTCAATTATCACAAGCATACATCTATTTTTATTGTGATAAAGTTGAAAGTTATTTGTTAATTATATGTTGTATACCTGATTGAGAATTAAAAGTTTAAGTTATACACAAGTAATTCAATCCAAGCTTGATTGAATTTTATATTTATATTTGTAATATTATTATATTTGTAAATTAAAGTGTAACTCTAAGATTGAATACCTAATATTTTATATTGAGAAAATAATTAAGGGAATTCTGTCAAAAATACGATAAGAGCCTAAGTGGGCAGGGATTTAAGTGGTTACACCAGACCCCCCCTCGTCCTCTGGGAATTTTCCTTTATTCACTTATCGTAAAAAATTTAGTCATAAATTCAACGACTTGTGTTATTTGGTACTACTGTCCAATATAACAACAAATGGATTCTTAGTGTATCACTTGAATAAGATTATACGATTGATCGTTGTGTAATTTGTCTTTTGTAGACTTATTGATTAATGTTGATTTTTCAGTTACACATGGCTAGTGGAAATATCACAGTACCGGTCACTCATGGCGAGAAACCATATATATTTGGTGGAGCAAATTTCAAACAGTTGCAGAGCAAAATGTTGTTATACCTGACAACTTTGCAGTTGGCTAAGTACCTCAAAGATCCTCCGGAACCTATGGAGGGAGAAACAGAAACAGCCAAGCAACTGCGAGAAGATACATGGTTGTCAAGCGACTTCTTGTGCAAGAACTACCTCTTGGGAGGACTTGACAATACCTTGTACAATGTGTACCAAGACATGATTTCTGCGAAGATTCTCTGTGAATCTCTCAAGAAGAAATACAAAACTGAGGATGCCGGGTAAAAGAAATTTGCCGTTGGTAGATTCATAGACTACAAAATGGTAGATTCAAGAACGGTTATGTCTCAATTGGGTGAACTACAATTAATCATTCATGAAATATTGGATGAATGAATGAAACTCTGTGAGATGTTTCAAGTTGCCACAATCATTGAAAAGTTACCTTCATCATGGAAGGACTTCAGGAGCTATCTGAAACACAAAAAGAAACAGATGAGTCTTGAAGACCTTGAGGTTCGATTGAGGATCGAAGAGGACAACAAGAAGTCCCAGAAGGCCAGCTACAAGACTATGGAGTCTAAGGCTAACATCGTCGAGGGTGTAAAGGGTATCAAAAAGAGAAAGAACAGTGGAGCTAATTCTTCCCAAGCTAACAAGAAGTTCAAGGGGAAGTGCTACAACTGTGGAAAAGACGGTCATATGACAAAAGACTACAGAAACAAGAAGTCTCAGAACAAAGGCAATTAAAAGAAAAACGAGGCCTATGTCGCTGAAGATGAGCAGTTAACTGATGAGATCTCAGATATGAACCTCTCAGCAATTGTGACAGAAGCCAACTTGGTTGGGAATCCGAGAGAATGGTGGGTTGACACTGAGGCTACTCGTCATATCTGTGCTGATAGCAAGATATTTTCCTCGTATCAGAAGGTCGATGGTGGCGATCATCTGACAATGGGAAACTCGTCTACCTATATAGTGGTTGGACAAGGCACAGTGGTTCTGAAGATGACATCCGGAAAGGAGCTTACATTGAAGAATGTTCTGCATGTTCCTGATATTCGGAAGAACTTAGTCTCGGGCTTTCTCCTTAGCAAGAATGGCTTTAAGCTTGTATTTGTTTCTGACAAGTTTGTATTGACCAAAAATGATGTTTATGTAGGAAAATAATACCTCACTGAGGGCCTTTTCAAATTCAATGTAATGACTGTCAGTCGACACAGTGCTAATAATAAAGCTACAACTTTCGCTTATATTATTGAGTCACAAAATATATGGCATGAGAGGTTAGGACATATTAATTGTGATACAATGCGTAAACTAATTAACATTGACCTTATACCTAAATTTGCAATTGATAACCAACATAAATGTGAGGCATGTGTTGAAACAAAATGCATAGAACATCATTTCATTCCATAAAACGAAGTTATGAACCCTTGGAACTTGTACACTCCGATGTGTGTGATATGATATTGTGCAAACAAGAGGCGGTAAAAAGTACTTTGTCACTTTTATCGATGATAGCACAAGATTATGTTATGTGTATTTGCTGAGGAGCAAAGATGAAGCTATTGAGAGCTTTATACACTATAAGGATGAAGTTGAAAATCAACTTGGCAAAATGATCAAAAGAATCAGGAGCGATGGAGGTGGTGAATATGTGTCACCATTTGGTGAATATTGTTTCAAACATGGAATTATTCACGAAACTACTGCTCCTTATTCGCCTCAACAGAACGAGATTGATGAGCGTAAAAATCGAACGTTAAAGGAATGATGAACGCCATGTTGACAAGCTCTGGTTTACCCCAGAACTTGTGGGGGGAAGCCTTACTTTCCGGGAACTACGTTCTGAACAAGCTACCTCACAGAAGATTGGACAAGACACCATATGAATTGTGGAAATGTCACGTACCTTCCTACAAATATCCAATTACCATGCAAATTTAGGCCACCTCTATTGAATTTCTAGAAAAAGCTTTATGTTTCAAGATCTATTTTTAAAGACTCAAAAAAAAGCCAAAACAAAAAATATGAGCCTTGTATTTCACCCTTGACCAGAACTACTACAAGAAGAACAACCTTGACATTTTTTTCACTCTCTTCACATTTCAAGAAGAACCAAGTGCTAACCAACACCAAAAAAGACTAGAAAGGATAATACAAGCCCTAAAAATTCATTTAGTGAAGGGAATACAGTGATTAAGGTAAGGAAAATCTTTACCTAAATCTAAAAAGTTTAGATTTTGATAACTTGATGTTAGATTATTGTTGTTGGCATGTTATTGTCTATGTTTACGTGATTGTTGAATTAAAGATTATGTGAGAAATGCGCAAAATGAAGTAACCTTATATGTTGAAATAAGTTAGGGTTTATGAGACTTTTAGGATGAGATTGAGATTAGAGAATTATAGTGATGTTGTTGTTGTGTGTGCGCTTTAATTCATTGAATTGAAAGGAAAATGAAAACTTTTGTGATGTGTAGAATTCGGGCAGGCCATGAAGTGATTATGGGCTATTTTTTAATGTATTATGGACATTGGAATTGTGTTGTTATGCATTGGTGATGTAAAAGTAGTGATGGAATAACTAAGGTTTTGGAAATGGTGAAGGTTTGGCATTTCGCGCATCAAGGTGTTCGACAACATGCCAAGCCCGGAGTAGCTTAATAAATTAAGCATGTTTTGTGAGAAATAAAGAGCATTTATAATAGTGAAAAATATGTTAAGGGTTGCTGGAATGAATGTATTAGATAAGGCTAAGAATTGAGGAAGTTAGGCGGCATAGTTAGTTTACAATGGTTTTGAATAGGTCATAAAGAATTGCTTATAAGTCAAGTTTCTGATGTCCAAATGAGAACCATAAAATTCTAAGTAAACTAGACATATAAGAGAGTAACATATCCAAAAATCAAATTTTTTGGATTTAAGATGAAGGCAAACCGAATTTTTGAAGTTGGGTGACCTGCTGCCACTGCACCCAGTTTTTCTATTTGAAAACCCTTAAACATCGGTTTACAACTTGAGTTTTCGAAATCGAAACTGAGATCCATAAAATCCAACATAAACTAGACTCACTTACGTCCATCCTAAAAAAATTCCAGATCCCGATTCAATCCATATTAATTATGCAAATTTCCAAATTTAACCATTAAACGGTGAATTTTTAGTAGCAAGATTAAGCTTAAGTTTATGCACCCGCACTTGCGTAACTTCGAACCTAGGTCCATAAAATTTGTAGGTACCCTAGATATTCCTAATTTCCAACAATATTAAGTGTCCATCCATTACCTATTCTTTTGTTCCTTGCGAAAGTATTATGAGTTGTAGAAACTGTTGGGGTTTTGGGTGATGGGCTAAGCGGAAGCGCGGTTCAGGCGAAATCGTAATTTAAAACTTTTTCAAATTACCGAATAAATTATTCAATATCTAATATGAATAATTTATTCATATTTCACCTAAACCTATTTATTCAATATCAAATATCAATATAAATAAGGCTGAAACGTCGCAAAACTTTTACGAAAACCGTTTTTCCGCCAAAATAACGCAAAACGCATTTTTGACCGAACCGACCACCCGACAATTATGGGTGTTGGGGTAAGCGCAGCGGAAGGGTGCGGCGGAAGGGGAAAATGGTTTTTAAAAACATTTTAAAATTTTTCGAGCGAATTAATTAATATCAAATTTTTTAATTCACTCAAATATGTCTACATATATTATTTATTAACATTTAATAACATAATATATTTCGTGACACGTCGAATTATTTTACAAAAATGATTTTCGACAAATAATACGCGTAATGGGCAAACGGTCAAACCGGTTGACCAACGGCCGAGCCGGGCCAACCCGCTCACTTGGGCAGACCTCGGGCAGCTCTCGGGCAGCCCAAACATTGCCCAGTTCGCAGATTTCACAGCCGTCACATGGCGAGCCCATTTCGACGCGATTTCGCCGTTTTCTCGCGTTTTCGCCCCGGAAAAATTTCCGGAATTTATCCACCACCCAATACACATCCAATATCATCCAAACATCATATTTTTCATGAAAAATATTCTGTTTTTAAGCCATGAAACCAGATCTGATCCAGAAATATTTTTACCCAATTTTCATGCCATAATTCAATTTATTCACAAAATTAATCCAATTAATTTACACCAAATTAAATCACCACATTATAAAGTTTCAAGAACAATTTTAGGCAACCATGGAGTGGCAAAATCACTCTAGAATGGCAATTTCAATTTTAGAGATTAATTCACTAATTAATCAAGTTACACATGCTATAATAAAGAAACTATTAAGGTTAATTGATCAATTGACATCAAGTTTTTTGTTCCAAACATATATCCAAGATACATATTTTTTAAAACATACAAAATACATATCTCATATATATTTTCATGCTTTAAGAAACAAAATTAAGAAAATATAAATTGGAAATTATAAATTACCTTAATTGCAATTTCCAATTCCTCCAATTTTTTTTTTTTTTTTTTGATATAAATTGATTTCCAAGAACCCTAATCCCTTTTTCTTTATGTTTCTCAACACATGAGAGTGAACAAAAAGCTTAACAAAATGGAACAACTTCCACTTTTATAATAAACCCTTACTGCCGATTTTTTAGACCAATTTTGGTTAAATTAATAAAATAATTTGGCCAATATTTTGACACCTATTAAACCTTATCTAATAAGCCATTTTTATTTTTATTTTGTTAAATAAAAAAATCCATGTGTCAAATACACATGGTTTGACAAATAAAATTTTGCCAAGTAAAAGAATATTCAAGTAATATTCTTCAATAAATTAAATTAATTAACAATTTAATTAATTCATTTAATCAATTAACAAAATGACAAAATAAATATATGGAGAAATATTCCAAGAATATTCTTCCATTAAAATATTATTAATAATTAATTAACAATAAATTAATTAATAATAACAAAACAAGTGTCAAAATCCAATAGGGTAATAATGTGTATCTAATCTAAATTATGTATCGCATACAAATACATATTATTTAATACGCATGTGTATATTATAAATAATCCGAATCATCCGTAATTAATTGCACAAGTGCTCAACGAGTACATTTTATATTGTGGGACTCTCTAGGTTCAAGTTTATCTATCACAGAAACCATTTCCATGTCCGTAACTTGTCCACTCACAAATTACGAGGACCACAGATAATCAAGTTGAACCATCCAAGTCGAAGTCATCGCATATATATAATCCATCTGTCATAGGTTATCCGAATTGTTCCGGATATATAGATTAAACGTCAAATCTCCGCTATGAACAATTCATGTGTCGCGACATAATTATGATTCTTAATAAATATTCGGAACTCATTTGCGAATAATACCTCGGCCAAGGATTTCAAAGAATCACAAATAGGACATTTAAATCCAGTACACGGGACTGAAAGATCCTCTCTGGATACATCACAGGATATCATGAGTATCAGTCCATACCCAACGAACAGGCGGAGGTCTGATCTAAAAAGATCGTTGACGTGATTGTTATTAAAGTACGGAGGATATCTCACATATCCACAGTGGTATCTCAAGTCAAATGAGCTAATATGCTATTCGACTCGTAAAGATTCCTATTGACGTTGGTGTACCATCTATCAGGAATCTTTAAATGAGTCGTTCAGTATTTATACAATAAATATCTACGTGTTTATACGAGTCTCCCAAGACTCATGGTTTACTGAGATAGACCATTAGAACAATTCAAATATACGGCACGTACCGGTCTCACAGATTTACTAACCGACCAAGTATGTAAACCTTGACTAGGAACTATTTTAAGAATGAATCATATTGTGATATTTCTCAGTAACAATTGCGGCACTTTTACAATTATATCACAACTATTCATTCTAAGTTCATTTACGCATTTACCATATAAAATTATATTGATGAAAATTACTCAATTTTATTCATAATAAAATATAAAGTACATCATATTTACAATAAATACAATAAAATTTGGCGCGCCGAGCACGAACTCTAATATTTTCTCCCACTTGCTCTAGTGCCAAATTTGATGGTATCTAATACCCATCGCCTCTACATGTCTATCATATAGCCTCAGAGGCAGGGCATTCGTAAACGGGTCTGCTATGTTGTCCTCTCCAGATATCTTGCATATGGCAACATCTCCTCGAGCGATGATCTCACGAATAATGTGGTACTTCCGTTCCACATGTTTCGATTTCCGATGTGCTCTAGGTTCTTTTGCTTGTGCAACGACACCACTATTATCACAGAACAACGGGATCGAATCCTCGATGATTGGGACAACTCCCAATTCAGTGATAAATTTTCTAATCCATACAGCTTCTTTTGCAGCATCTGATACTGCAATATATTCCGCCTCAGTGGTGGAATCAGCTGTTGATCCTTGTTTGGAACATTTCCAACTGACTGTAGCATTATTAAGAGTAAATACAAAACCTGAATTAGACTTTCTATCATCAGGATCTGACTGAAAGTCAGAATCTGTATATCCTCTTATCTGTAAATCACATTCTCCATAAATAAGAAACTTATCCTTAGTACATTTTAGATACTTAGGATATGTTTAATGGTCATTCAATGGTCGTTACCTGGATTTGACTGATATCTGCTAGTAACGCTTACTGCATGGCTAATATCAGGTCTCGTACATAACATGACATACATAATGCTTCCTAAGCATGATGCATAAGGTTGGCTAGACATTCTAGCCTTTTCATCTTCCGTCTGAGGACACATCTTCTTCGAAGATGAATGTCATGTCGAAAAGGTATATTAGCAATTTTACAATTGCTAAAGTTATACCTTTCTAGGATCTTATCTATGTACGAAGATTGTGATAACCCAATCAGCTTCATTTCTCTATCTCTATAGAGTTTTATACCAACTATATAGGAAGCTTCACCCAAGTCTTTCATGGAGAAGTTTTTACAGAGGTATGCTTTAACACCCTGCATCATTCCAATATCATTTCCAATGATCAGGATGTCGTCCACGTAAAGTACTAAGAACACAATCATACTCCCACTAACCTTCTTATAAACACAAGGTTCTCCTTCATTTTTGAGAAAACCAGACAATCTGATTACCTCATCAAAACGAAGATTCCAACTCGCAAAGCTTGTTTAAGCCCATAAATGGACTTCTTAAGCTTACAAACCATGCCAGAATTTTGGCTGGAGACAAAACCCTCCGGCTGTTCCATATAGATTTCTTCATCAAGAAATCCATTAAGAAATGTCGTTTTGACATCCATTGGCCAAATATCATAGTCATGGTAAGCAACGATAGCCAATAAAATCCTAATAGACTTTATCATCGCTACTGGCGAAAAGGTTTCATCATAGTCCACACCTGGCCTTTGAGTGTAACCTTTAGCAACCAGTCGGGCATTGAAGTTTTCAACCTTCCCATCAGGCCCGCACTTCTTTTTGTAAACTCATTTACAACCTACGGGAACAATTCCTTCAAGAAGCGGAACCAAGTCCCAAACTTGATTCTGATGCATAGAGTCCATTTTAGAATTCATGGCTTCCTGCCATTTATCGGAATCAATGTCTAACATTGCTTCTCTATAGGTATACGGATCAGTCTCCTCCACGAGAAGCACATCGAGACTTTTGTCTTGTATCAAATACAAGCGCTCAGGAGGTCTCGATATCCGAGTAGACCTACGGAGAGTGGAACTAGAAGGTTCTACTTCTGTCTGAACTTCTGATTCCTCTGTCGGTCTGTCATCTATAGGTTGTACTTCATCAAGTTCAAACCTTCTATGGTTACCACCTTCTGCCAAGAATTCTTCTTCAAGAAATCTGGCAAAACGAGCTACGAACACATTTCGATGCTCGGGATCATAGAATTGATATCCTTTAGAATTCGAAGAATATCCAACAAACCTAACTTTTCACCCTCGAGGTAAAAGTTTATCCTACTGCGTCACTTTGACGTATGCAGGACAGCCCCAACCCTAATATATTTAAGGTTCGATTTCCTACCAACCCATATCTCGTATGGAGTAGTGGGAACAACTTTAGAATGAACCCTATTCAGCAGATGCGCAGCAGTTAGAAGAGCATACCCCCACAAAAAGTAAGGTAGATCTGTAAAACGCAACATCGATCGGACCATATCCAATAAAGTCCGATTTCTCATTTCAGATACTCCATTGTGCCGTGGAGTACCTAAAGGAGTATATTGAGCGAGAATCATATTCTCTTTAAGATATTTGGTGAATTCACTACTCATATATTCACCGCACCGATCTGATCGAAGGCATTTGATAAATTTATCAGTTTTTTTTCTATTTCGTTTCGAAATTCTTTGAACTTTTCAAAGGTTTCTGATTTATGTTTCATCAAATAAACATAACCATACCGTGACAAATCATCCGTAAATGTCACGAAATAAAAAAAACCACTATGAGCAGTGTGACTTATAGGATCACATACATCACTATGTACGAGCTCCAATAAGTCAGTGGCTCGATGTCCAACACCAGTAAATAGGGCTTTGGTCATTTTACCCTGAATACAAGATTCACAAGTCGGAAAAGATTGTATGGTTAGATTCTCAATCAAACCATTCTTAACCAACTGGGTTAGACGTCGTACACCTATATGACCTAACCGCATATGCCACAATTCAGTATCAGTTATATCAGATCTTTTACGTTTATTATCCCCAATATCATAAACATATCTAATGGCATGCAAAATATAATGACCTTGCGAATTTGAACATTTGTGTAACAAAACATCATTCATATCATATATATACATAAACGATTCTTAATATATACATGATATCCTTTTGTATCTAATACAAACATTGATATAATATTAGCTACATATTCAGGTACAAAAACACAATCTGTCAAAATGATGCTGCATTTGGAGAGAAGAATCTCATATTCGCCAACGGCTGCTGCAGATAAGGAATCTACATTTCCAAAACGAAGCTGCATCTCGCTTGGATCAAGCATTCTACTGACCTTCAGCCCCTGCAACGAATTGCAGATGTGAGTAGGACTAGCAGAATCTAAAACCCAACCAGAACCAATGGCTTCACAAGCCAAAGAGATATCAATGATAGGGAAAATAAACATACCTGATGCATAGGCTCTCTCCCGTCTGACAGAAGCTATATAGTCTGGACAATTACGCCTCCAATGTCCAATCTTGCCACAGTGGTGGCACTTGTCCTCAGCTGCTTTCTTCTTCTTCTTGCTTGGCTTCACTACCTTTCATTTGGGAGGAACATCGGAGCCAGTCTTCTTTGTCTTTTTCTTCTTCTTCTTTCCTGATCTCATAGATTGAGAAGAAGAAGAATTAGGCAAAGAGGACTTTGAGATGAGTGTCGGCACACCCTTCTTGATGTCCTCCTCAGCAGTCTGAAGCATCCTATGCAACTGACTGTATGAACAACGAATACCATGTATGTTGAAGCTCATAATGAACTGGGAATATACTGGTGGGAGTGAGCCAAGAATCAAATTCCTGCCCAATGTCTCATTTAACTGAAAGTCAAACTTTCTAAGCTGCTCCATGAGATCCATCATATGCAGGACATGTGGACTCACAGGCTTGCCATCAGCCAAACGAGCGTGAAACAATTCCACAAAAATTATATACACCACGGTCTGTTCCTGGTTTAGAAAAAGCTTCCGGAGATGAGTTATTATGCTATAGGAGTCATGCATATCAGCATATTGCCTCTTTAGATCAGAAGACATAGAACAGAGAATTAGTTATTTGACTCTCAAATCATCATCCTTCCATTTCTCAAATACCTCCCTCTCTTCAGGTAAAGACTCTGGTGCAATATCCAGTGGTACTGGACTCTCCAGCACATAACCCAACTTCTCGGACCTTAAGACAATCTTAAGATCCAATTCTCATTCACTAAAATTCTCAGGACCAGTTAATTTGTTCGCGTCCAGGACACGAGCAAACGGATTAGCGGAAGTAGTAGCTGCCATCACAAACTTTACAAAAGAAACAGGAGTTAGCAGATAAAAATAATTTCATCAATATCACAAAACATCCAACATATCATGGATTTTTAATATAAGGATGTCCTCCCACTAATTTACATGAATTGATAATCCCCAAACAAAATACGAGAATTCAATAATTAAATTAAATTCTATAGCAGGAAGTAGACCTCACAAATATATTTGACACACAGCTTTGGCACATTGTGCCCAAATACATTTGAAAGTAGGTAACAATTACCAATCACATCCAATGTGACTCTTTAAAATAGGTCATGAATCGTTTCTGATCCTCACTGCTGCTTTGGCATCTATTGGATGGGGCGTATTCAAGGCAATACTCGCCAATGTACATATCCAAGGTACTAATGCATCACACTCACTGCTTTGGCATCTATTGGTATGCACGTTTGCTCGAATTTGTTTCTTATCAAATAAGTTTTACCGGTATAAATAAATTTTCATTTACCATAGCCGCACTGCTTTGGCAGATACAACCACGGTATCAGGAAAAATATTTATATCCGTATTGGCGAGACAGACCTATTAGTATACAATACACTCACAAATAAAAGGCCTTATTATAGGGATTTTACAAACACAGTCAAACAACCAAATTAATTGATCTAATAAATTAATTATTAAGCATGTGTAAAATAAATTGAATTAAATATCTAATATTTAAGGCATGAAAAATTATTTTGGATGTGGGATCAGACTCTCTGATACCATTTTGTTGGGGTAAGCGCAGCGGAAGGGTGCGGCGGAAGGCGAAAATGGTTTCTAAACATTTTAAAATTTTTCGAGCGAATTAATTAATATCAAATATTTTTAATTCACTCAAATATGTCTAAATATATTATTTATTAACATTTAATAACATAATATATTTCGTGACACGTCGAATTATTTTACAAAAACGATTTTCGACAAATAATACGCGTAATGGGCAAACGGTCAAATCGTTTGACCAACGGCCGAGACGGGCCAACCCGCTCACTTGGGCAGACCTCGGGCAGCCCAAACAGTGCCCGGTTCGCAGATTTCACAGCCGTCACACGGCGAGCCCATTTCAACGCGATTTCGCCGTTTTCTCGCGTTTTCGCCCCATAACAATTTTCGGAATTTATCCACCACCCAATACACATCCAATATCATCCAAACATCATATTTTTTCATGAAAAATATTCTGTTTTTAAGCCATGAAACTAGATCTGATCCAGAAATATTTTTACCCAATTTTCATGCCATAATTCAATTTATTCACAAAATTAATCCAATTAATTTTCACAAAATTAACCATGGAGTGGCAAAATCACTATAGAATGGCAATTTCAATTTTAGAGATTAATTCACTAATTAATCAAATTACACATGTTATAATAAAGAAACTATTAAGGTTAATTGATCAATTGACATCAAGTTTTTTGTTCCAAACATATATCCAAGATACATATTTTTTAAAACATACAAAATACATATCTCTTATATATTTTCATGCTTTAAGAAACAAAATTAAGAAAATATAAATTGGAAATTATAAATTACCTTAATTGCAATTTCCAATTCCTCCAATTTTTTTTTTTTTTTTTTGTTTTGATATAAATTGATTTCCAAGAACCCTAATCCCTTTTTCTTTATGTTTCTCAACACATGAGAGTGAAGCAAAAAGCTTAACAAAATGGAACAACTTCCACTTTCATATAAAACCCTTACTGCCGATTTTTTAGACCAATTTTGGTTATAAAATAATTTGGCCAATATTTTGACACCTATTAAACTTATCTAATAAGCCATTTTTATTTTTATTTTGTTAAATAAAAAAATCCATGTGTCAAATACACATGGTTTGACAAATAAAATTTTGCCAAGTAAAAGAATATTCAAGTAATATTCTTCAATAAATTAAATTAATTAACAATTCAATTAATTCATTTAATCAATTAACAAAATGACAAAATAAATATATGGAGAAATATTCCAAGAATATTCTTCCATTAAAATATATATTAATAATTAATTAACAATAAATTAATTAATAATAACAAAACAAGTGTCAAAATCCAATAGGGTAATAATGTGTATCTAATCTAAATTATGTATCGCATACAAATACATATTATTTAATACGCATGTGTATATATAAATAAATAATCCGAATTATCCATAATTAATTGCACAAGTGCTCAACGAGTACACTTTATATTGTGGGACTCTCTAAGTTCAAGTTTATCTATCACAGAAACCATTTCATGTCTGTAACTTGTCCACTCACAAATACACATATATCTACTCATATCGTATACAATTTGTGTAAAATTACACTTTTAATTCTCAACCAAGTATGCAACACACAATAAATTTTTCAACTTTATCACTAAGTGTATGCTTGTGATAATTGAACAACCTAATAATAACTTAAATCTATACTACCAAGATTATAGTGATTCAGTATATGATTAACTAAGTTAATATTAATATAAGTCTTTGCAGATTATAACAATTTCAGGACTATTTCGTTAGTGTCGCGTTCGTATCTACGTTCGAACGAGACTGTCCAATGTGTGTACGTTCGTGTTGCGTTTGATAACGCGTTCGAACGAAGTGTTCTAGAGAGTTCACGTTCGTGTAGCGTTTGATAACGCGTTCGAACGGAATGTTTCCAAAGAGTTCACAATCGTATAGCGTTCGAACGGAAAATTATTTCGGAGATATAGATTAAACGTCAAATCTCTGCTATGAACAATTCATGTGTCGCGACATAATTATGATTCTTAACAAATATTCGGAACTCGTTTCCGAATAATACATCGGCCAAGGATTTCAAAGAATCACAAATAGGACACCTAAATCCCGTACACGGGACTGACAGATCTTCTCCGGATACTGATACATGATATCGTGAGTATCAGTCCATACTCAACGAACAGGCGGAGGTCTGATCTAAAAAGATCGTTGACGTGACTGTTATTAAAGTACATAGGATATCTCACATATCCACAATGATATCTCAAGTCAAAGGAGCTAATATGTTATTCGACTCGTAAAGATTCCTATTGACATTGGTGTACCATCTATCGGGAATCTTTAAATGAGTCGTTCAGTATTTATCCAATAAATATCTACATGTCTATACGAGTCTCCCAAGACTCATGGTTTACTGAGATAAACCATTAGAACAATTCAAATATACGACACGTACCGGTCTCACGGGTTTACTAACCGATCAAGTATGTAAACCTTGACTAGGAACTATTTTAAGAATGAATCATATTGTGATATTTCTCAGTAACAATTGCGGCACTTTTGCAATTATATCACAACTATTCATTCTAAGGTCATTTACGCCTTTACCATATAAAATTATATTGATGAAAATTACTCAATTTTATTCATAATAAAATATAATGTACATCGTATTTACAATAAATACAACAAAATTTGGCGCGCCGAGTACCAACTCCAACAATGGGGACTACCTAGATCAGCCCCATAGTGTCAGGGCAGTCATCACTCGGTTGGCTCAAAATCCACCCGGTAACGCCGTTTTTGGCCGTTTTTGCTTATTTCAACTCGGAAACACTTTCCGGTAATTTTTCCAACTCCCAAAACACATCCATTACATTCATATGACATCAAAATCATCACAAAATTTCCAGTTTCATCAGATCTGATCCAGAACCGAAATTTAACAATTTTCATGCTTTAAATCCAAATTTTCAAGATTAATCTAATTAATCAAGACACCAACCAAAGTCACCATATATGAACAACCCAATAACAATTCTAGGTTCCATAAGAGTGGTCATAACACTCTAGAATAGAAACTCATCAACAATTGATCAAATTGGACAATAATTACACTAATTACTTCCAAAACTACTTCACACATGCAATTCACTTCCATCTCGATCATCCACAAACCAAAGCCCCAAAAAATTCAGATTTGAAGGAACCCTAGAATATTTATAAATCATCAAGAAACAAGAAATCAAATTTCTAAGCTTAGGGTTAAGTAGATTACCTTTTAATCTCTTGAAATTCCAAATTTTTTTCTTGATTTTCCTTCAATTCTTCATGGATTTATCAAACAATTTTCAAACCCATTTTTCCTTGGTGTATTCGGCCATGGTGTGTGGAATAAGGAAGAAGAAAACAACTTTTTTCTTTTAAATGGGAATGACCGACTTTGGCCTTAAGAATGGGTATTATTGTCTTTTGACAATTTAATCAATATTAAATAAATACTAAGCTTTTTGGTAACCAATCAAATTGATATACATTTAGCCTAATAAATTCATGCCATGTGTTCAAATAATAATTGGACAAATTTCATAACATTTATGGAAAAAAGTTTATTAATTAATCATTTAAATATTTAACAATTAAATATCCAAATAATTAATTAATGTAATTATTATATATATATATATATTTTTATTTACAATAAATAACAAATATATATATTTATGGCATGTGTCAAAATCTCATTTGATGAATAATTAATGTGTATCTAATTGTATTATGTATCAAATATAAATACACAATAATAATTATCGGACAAAATCCCCTAATGCATTTGTTATCGTTTAACCGATTAAACGATCCGAATTAACTCATTTAATCCGATGAAATATTATGAATAATATGTATTATTCATATCGAGTTGCCCAAGTGCTCAAAAAGTACACTTCATATTGTGGGACTCTAAGTTTAGGTTTATCCGTCACGAAATCCAATTTCGTGTCCATAATTCACCTACTCATGAATTATGACGACCACAAATAATATCGCTAAACTATGCAAGTCGAGGTCATTGCATACGAAAATCCCTCCGTCACAGGCTATCCATATTATACTTGGGATATAGATGAGAACGTCAAATCCATTTGGTATAATATAGTCGACTTTCAATTTACGATCTCTAAATAACACTCAGAACTAATTTCCGAAGTTATACCACAGCTAGGGGTGTTCACGGGTCGGGTTTTTTTGTTTTTTTGATGACCCGATCGGGTCGGGTCAATCGGGTCAGTTGACCCGAAACCCGAAATTTAAATGCATGACCCGCGCGGGTCGGGTCAGAACGGGTCGGGTCAAAAAACTGCAGGTCAGGTCGGGTCATTCTAATCTGTAGTCAACATAATATATATTTTTTTGATCCAATTTTTACAAGGCCAGTACGTAGCTGAAATGGCAGAAGCTTTGAATAAATTGCTGGGAATCTTAGGTTCGATTCCCAGCGCCTGCAGCCATTTTATTTTTTAATGAGAAATAAAAATTCGAAATAGTAGAAGGCAAGATTCGAACTGAGGACCTCTCGAAAACCAAGTACACATTTTGCCACTCAAGCAACAATAACTTCTTGATAAATTCTTATCATAAATATATTTATTATAATTATAAATATTTTGTTTAAAAAATAATAATTCGAAAGTGGTTGCAGTAAGGATTCGAACCTGGACCTATTGCAGACTTAATGAAGCCCACTACCATTTCAGCTAAACTTATTACCTGTTACAAATGTATCATTAAAAATATATATATATATATTATATTATCATTTACTTCGGGTCGGGTCGGGTCCAACCCGATTTTTCTGAACTAAACCCGTGACCCGACCCGAAATGTCGGGTCGGGTCCAGATTGACCCGAAAATGACTTTTAAAATTGCTAAACCCGACCGGGTCGGGTCGGGTCATTGCGGGTAGGGTCGCGGGTCGACCCGACCCTATGAACACCCCTAACCACAGCCATGGATTTACTAGATCGTAAACACGTGAGGATGACTATGCCATGTACACAGGACGATGACGAATCCTCTATTGATACGTACTGGATAACATGAGCACCAGTCCACACCCAACGAACAGGCGGAGGTCTGATCATGAATAGATCGTTGACATGAATGCCACCAAAGTGTGGAGGATAACTCATATATCTTACTGTGGTATCTCAAGTCGGAGGACCACTATGCTCGCTCAACTCGTGAAGATTCCTATTGACGTTGGTGTACAATTTATTAGGAAATCTTCAGTGAGTCATTCAGTGTCTTATCAAATAAACACCTACATGTCTATACGAGTCTTCCGAGACTCATGGTTCACTGGGATAAACCATCGGACCAAGTCACGATATACGATATGTACTGGTCTCAACAAATTTTACTAACCGACCCGTGTTACTAAATCTTGACCAGGAACTTTATTTAAGGATATACAACTAATAGTGCGCTTCACAATGTCAATTAAAAACTACGTTGTAACTGCGCATTATACTGTAAATCCTAGGGTCTTTGTCTAATATACACGTATCACTAAACCAGATTCAGTTTCGATCTAATCATAATCAGATATCTAATCGTAATTAGATCGAATAAGTGTATAAAAGACAATGATGCTAGCACTAAATTAGTAATATTGTGGAAAATAGAATTGCTTGTATTCATGAATCGGACATAAATACGATCCGGATTGGCACTCCGAGCACCAACCCTAACAGAAACTAACTATTGCTTTGACTTTAGATTGGCTCCAGGAGTCCCGACGTTCGTCCATGCCGTGAAGCACTCTAGACTCATCATAACACTGTGATTGGAGTACTTGATTTCACTTTTGATTGATTCATTTATTTCTTTATTTGATGATGAGTTACTGATTTCATACGAGCTATATTTAAAGTTTATTGATTTACTGATTTCAAGTGATTTAAGACAAGTTTGAGATTTTTTTTATGAGATATATGTTTTGAGCACAAGTAGTTTTGAAAATTTTTGTTATCAGATATGTTTTGGCGATAAGATTTGATTTTGTTAGCTATGAATTACATATTATTTTTGGAATTGACGGAAAACTATTGGAATTAATGGATACAGCAGAGAACATATGCACATGTAGCATTACAGATACGGGACCAAGGAGACATCGATACGTAACGTCCTTAGATCCCTTCTTGTCTCAGATGGGATATTCCTGAGTGTAGTTTCAGTGACTTGGGGGACGGTGATATGTAACTTCCAAAGACACTAGTTTAGGCGTATGAGAGGACGACCATACGTAATGCCCTTATGCGTCAGGTTGTCTTAAGATTTCCTATAGTTTTGAGATTTCAGATTTTAAAAGTGTTGTTTTCAGACAGAGATTTCAAGCAAGAGATGGTTTATACTTTTATTAGTTTCAACAGTACTTTATAGCATAAATGGTTTTATAACTAATTTACTAATCCCATTTCTATTTTCTTATAGCTCCACTCACCGAGTTCACTATGACTCACCCCCTCACTTCACAGTTTTGCAGGATCTTCTAGCTGGTGAGCCATAATTATCTTTTGGGGACGTGGATCATGAACAAGAGTAGCATTGCAGTCACTAGATGTCTTGGTCCGCTATGTTAGGCATGCATTCATATAGAATGTAGTTTTGGTTTTTGATGTATGACGTTGTAATAGTTTGGTATCATATATATATATATATATATATATATATATATATAATGTGGTTTATACGTTAAGTTGATTTCATGTGTTGTGTGTGTGCATATTGATGTGATGTTTAGTCGTTATCATATGAATTGAGTCTTTTAATAGTGATAGTCAAAGACTTAGGTGACAGTGAGATTTGCTGTCTGCCGGTAACCTCTCCAGATCGGGGATGTTACATAGTAATTATTACATGCTATGAAACTCCAAGAAATGTAAATTTCGTTATACTTGATGAATGAATAGTTTCTATATAGACGAGTCTTAGTTCACCAACGGATACAATCGTTATAGCCTTATAAGATAGTGGTTAGTTGCATAGGCGGCCTGGGTTGTCCTGTGTTTTGGGATCCTATACAAGTTCTTAAAATGGAATCACATGAATAAAAAATAATATTAATATATATACACACACCATAATAAAAATTGAAATATCTTTATAATTGAGGTCATAAAATTTAAGCTAAATTTTATGCCTAGCAAACCACCAGTGTGGACTGTCTACCTCTGGTTAGCTATCAGTATATTATTGGATGGAGTTGTATCAGAAAATGATTTATCAATGGGTGATTATCGCTTTGTTGTTACAGTTAATGACGTCGTAATGCAAATGTCAATGTACGTATACTTCTGCTTTCAAAGACTCAAACCATTCAGTGTTATTTTTGTCCATGAATATAACGATGGTGGTGATTCAGGTAGCATTGGATGCACCAAAGATGAGCACAATGAATTTGTTGTGTTGCTTCATATCTATTCAGGTCAACAAAATTCAGCCAAACCATTATTTTTGCAATTATATATAACATTATCTTTCTGCTGTGTTTACCATATTTCTGCTCTCTTTAAAGGGTTAGTAACAGAAGTTAGTTAGGTGGTTTGGGGTTCAGAGACTTGTCTTCTTTCAACCAAGCACTCATGGCTAAGCAAGGTTGGAGGGTGATTCAAGAGCCAAATTCATTAGTTGCTCGAGTTTTAAAAGCTAGATATTTTGCTAATTTGGATTTTCGGAGTGCTAAAATTGGCTCAAATCCTTCATTTGTGTGGCGCAGCATTCTGTGGGGCAGGCAATTACTGGATAAAGGTTTAAGATGGAGAATAGACAATGGGCAGAAAGTTAGAGTTTTTAAGGACAGTTGGATTCCAAGACCAAACTCCTTCAAACCAGTTATGCCCTCAACGTTAGAGGTGGATGGATGCGTGGCCGATTTGTTGGAAGGGAACCAGTGGAATGAAGATGTTCTTAGGAAGAATTTCCATCCATTTGACGTAGATGCTATAGTGAATATTCCGCTGCTAGGAAGATTAAAGGAGGATCATCAGATTTGGCATTTTGACAAAAAAGGGTCAATATTCGGTGAAAAGCGGGTACCAACTGGCATGGATAGATAAACTTGGTGATGTCCCTAGTAGTTCGGAAACCAATGATGTGTATTGGAAATTCATTTGGGGTAGTCGGCTTCCTGAGAAGGTTAAGCTATTCTTATGGAGAGTGGCAGTTGATTTACTGCCCACAGCTGAAAATCTTTGGACTAAGAAGGTGGTGAAAGATCCCCGATGTCTCAGATGTGGAACAGCAATTGAAACACTCTTTCATGCTATTTTCCAGTGTAAGCATGCGCGGAGAGTTTGGAATTTGTCTCATATATTCCCAGGTAGTAAAGCTGATAAGAAGATAGGTTTATGGAGATGATGGCTCAGCTAGCTAAATCAAAGGAGGCGGAAGAGTTGGAAATGTTCTGGGCTATCTGTTGGGTTGTGTGGCAAGCGCGAAATAACCAAATCTTTGAAGGGAATGCTGAAAATCCTTCGAGATCGTTTGGAATAGCTCAAGCGATGGTGGATTCTATAGAGCTACTATCTATCTCCAAATTTGATTAATCGCCTAAGAGAGTCCGGATGAAAATTACATATGGAAAACTCCTCCAGAGGGTTGGATAAAAATGAACTCAGATGCGGCAATAGGGGAGTGCAAACTCAAAGCAGACCTGTGGGTGGTTTTTAGAAACTCGGAAAGGGAGGTGTTATGTGCAGCTGTGAAAAGTGTAGGTTTTAATGGGGATGTGCGGGTTGCAGAAGCCGAAGCTATAAAGTTTGGGCTCCAAGTCGCGGCAGAAATGAATTTTCGACAGCTAATTGTGGAATCGGACTGTTCCCAAGTAGTATATTTGATTTTTAACAGAAAGGGCACGATGTCAGAGATCCTGTAGATTATTGATGATATTGTTGAGAAGCTAGGCTGTTTAGATAGGTTTTTTGTTGGCCATGTTTCTCGTCTCTGTAATTTTATTGCCCACGCTCTTGCTAAGTTGGCAATCAGCGAAGTTTATCCTGTTATTTGGAAAGATAGTTTTCCTTCAAACATTAGGTGTATATTCACCTCGTTTAAGTAAGCAATGAATTTCTGTTTTTCTTCAAAAAAAAAAAAAAAAAAAACAGAAGTTAGTTTGAGGGGTGTGCCATCTCAATGCTAGTGATGTACTTACCATATTTCTAGTTGGACACATTTTGGGTGGGCTTACAATCCACAACTAAAACAAAACCGTGAGAGTAGATGTAACCCAAAGTGGATAATATTTGACTAGTGGAGCGTGTCATTACAAATGGTATAAGTCTCTCTCAACTAGAAGTGTGCGGATGTCACATCCAAGGAATACGCTAGGGATGGATATAGGTCATGTGCTTATAAGTAATGGACTCTCTTGACTAGTTGATATCATTTTGGGTGCATTTGGGTGGATTTACAATACATGCAAAGAACAAAACTGTGAGGATAAATATCAAAACTAATGGACAGGTCATAATAAGAGGAAAGTGTTATGTTATGAAACTAGAAGGGGAAAGTGTACCTATCCAATTGAATCTGGGTGTGAGTGTTTCTTAGACAACCTAGAGGAGGAATCTGTAATTTCCCCCAACTTTTTAGTCACCCAACTAATAGCTAATCTTTTCATATTATATATGATTTTTGATAGGGGAGAAGCACAGTGATAGTCCCAGTATGCTCCAAGAATGCAATAAGGAGATTGTTGATGATATTCACTTCTTATTTGATACAAGATTCTCAACTCACATCATTGTCATGATTCATTTTGTATCACTTAATGGAAAGAAAACAATCTACACCCAGCAGAGACAAAATCCATGTGTTCAAGCAGCTATGGAATGAACCATTCATTTACTCATAAACATATAAATTATAGAGAAATCTTTAGTTTACAAGCATATAATATTTGGTTAGGTGTTTCATAACCTGTAATTAAGCAGTGGAACAACCCATATAAACAAACTGCTTCCAATGAGGAAGCTTCACCTGCCCAGCAGCTACAACAATGAAGAAACTGTTAGCATTAACTTGGTTTTCTGTCTTCTTGATCTTCACTGAAGTTGCTACCATTACCAACTTTGTTCATGCAAGTGCTCGTCTTTCATTTGGCGCGAAACTTCAGGAACTTGAGCCTCCTCCTCAGTATGTTACAGTTATAGGTGATGTAGTTAACCCCCAATCATCCCGATTGACCTGTGAGGGATGAATGGTATACTCAACAATGAATGAACACAATATAATATACAAATGTAGGAAGACAGTTTGATAATAATGAGGTTTTTTTTTTTCTCTTCTTTCTTCTGTAGGGTGCAACAATGACTGTGATACAGCTTGTTGCTACTGTAACATCGAGAAAATGCCGCCTTTATGTGAACAATGCTGCCAAGAAGACCCTTGAGTAACTGCCATTGTGTTCACAGGTATCATCTCTTAGGAAGCATCACAGAGAACATTTCAGAAACTTTTAAAGGTTAGGTTCTTTCTTTAAACTGAATTTCCAAATTTTCCCATATGCTGGGACTTGGACAATTGCTGTAGCCTTTTCAGACATGGAAAAATTGAGCTGGCTCAAGCTTCTAAATGATTTATGTTGCACATAGTTAAAGTGTAATTACAGATCTTATGTACCCAGTAAAAGATAAATTAAAATATATACATTTAGTCAATTTCCATGCATGCAATACTCCAGCAACACTGGCATTAACCATCCACGTTATGTGTCGCTATGCTGCTATTTTTCAGCTGGAAAAAAAATGCACGTATTGCATTCCGAGTTTACAGAGTTCTAGCAAAGGCACCCATTTTGCAGAAACTTGCTATTTGACCGTAAATAAAAAAGCAAACACCTTGCACAGTGACTATGAAATTATTCAACACAAGGAGTATCTGAATGTAACTACTACTCGCATTCAATTATTTCAACTACCAAACAAATCATCACAATATTCGATACCAGTTGCAGGATTCTAGATATACAACGGCCAACAGGTAAGTAAACAGTGATATAAAAGCTAGCCAGCTCTTGGAACAATAATTTCAATGAGAACAGATGATATACAGTGATTAATTCCTTCTCGAAAGTCCAAGGAATACAGTAGCTGACGAGATTTGAACCCTTAAATCAGCGATATCAATGTCATGTCCACCTTCAACCAGACCCCATTTGTCCACCTGGAAAGTGAGGGAAAAAAAGAGAGCTTCAGAAAGGCAAGTGGAGGCTACAGTGAATGACACAAATTTGAACATTTTTGTTACAGACAATAGTTTACTAATGACTGTGCCTCCAGTGGGGCTGTGATTGTGTGTGTGACAGAGAGAGAGTAAGAACCTGCAAATCTTCTTCAAGTCTGATCAACTCAATCGCTTCATCAATTTGCAATTTTCGACGAATGATTCCAATGGCAATGACTAAAGAATGTGCTGCTGATGCAATTGCATCAATTGCTGCCAATTCACAGTCATCTGTTTTCTTTAGAAGGCTTTCTATGGCCTTGATGAGACCATCCTCCTGCTTTCCACCAAAAAAGCCCGAGTATACTACAGGCTTAAAACCGAATTCTGATTCTACCCATTTAAGTAATGGGTCAATTTTCTCTACCTGCCGCTCTGCAAACATTTGAAAGAGCTGTTAAGTTAGGTCAATATCTTTTCTGACATAAACTGCACAGATATTGTATACCGATGACTGATCACAAAAATATAATTGCAAAAGATCAAACCAGTAACTACTGGAGAATTCAAAGTTTTGAAGCTATTAGTCATAACCCATTATTCAAAAGACATGCTTGATTGCAAATAGTTCATAACAGATAACAGAAAGAAGATATTTAAGAGTATGCCATGTACGTTATTTTATACTGTAGATTTCATATAACTTGCATGCATCCTCCTAATTATTTGAATCAGCTCAAGAAAAGCCACAATTCCAACTGCAAGGGAATACTTCATTTGGTTACACACGCATTGTTGCTTTTAGCTGCTTTTGAGCCACTACATTTAAATTTGGATTAATATCTGCATGTACAGGTCATGAACCCCACCAAACCAAATCACTTGCAGCACAGCTAATAAAAACTCCTAATTGGATATTCTCCAAAATTGGTAGGCAAGAAAAACTGAAAAAGCACATTCAATGCCTCCGACTTGAAACAATAGGGTTTGACTAGATGCAGATCACAAAGTGATTATGCTTGTGAGAACTCAATAACTTATTAGTAAATTAAAGGGTTAAGAGTAGATCATATGAAAAAACATAATCTTTTGCTACAAGAGTTGAAAAAGTTGATCGAATTTATAATCTGACTTGTTGAATACAATTTGCAGAAGCAAGGAAGCACTAGATCAACAAGGAAGCACTGAATACATAAACAGCATACCATGTACACCTCTTGTCAAATCGTCATCATCTGGAGCACGACAGAAGACTAAATCTTGGTTAAATTTCTTCATCAAACACTCGATAATTTTCGGCCGAGTGAGTGGAACTCGCTCCAGTGCAGTACACGCAAGTTTCATGAGAGGCATCGTGAATGGTCTGATCCCATCTGTTTGCTACAGTAGTAAAACATTTCATTAAAGAAATCCAACAACATAAAAACATAAATTATCTAACAAAGCTAACAATTCCAAATGAAGCAAATCCAATGGAGAGTCACCCCTCAGCATACACATAAACATACCAAATCAAAATTCCACGAAACAAGCGAACACTTTTCATTGAAAGACATGCTATTGAAAAGAAAAAGAATAGCACAAACCCAAAATCAATAGGGGGGGGGGGGGGGGTGCAAAAAGGATCAATTTTGATATTCAACCGGATAAATAATTTGAATTTCAAATAGACCCATTTGAGTTAATACACTTAAAAAGTAATAAATTAAAAGAATTCAAGAACACACCTGATAGTCCCACTCAGCACCAATGGCTTTAGCTAAGCCCAAAGTGGGCAACTTGAGGGGTCTCTTAGAAGGAGTCTTAAGCGTGCGATAATCAAGCATCACCGTCCATCCATTTCCATCATCAGCTTCTCTCGTGCTCACTTTCTGATAAAACCTCTTGCCCACTATCGACCCTGTCATAAACGACATCGGCATCGACACCGAAGACGACGCCGTCTCTTGTTTCCGTCCCTTAATGTATATGCTTTCGTTACTCTCGTTGGAGGGGGAGGAGAACGTGAAGGACGACGATGCGTCGTTGTCGGATTGCGGTGGCTGACGGACGGTGGCGACGGAGCTGAGGTGGCGAGTTCGAAATGTGGTGAAAGAGTTTATTGATTTTAGGGTTTTTGATATGAGTGAAGCTGCCATTTTGCTATCTTCAGTCCTAGACGAGTTTCAGCGCTGAGTTTTGTTTGTTTAGGGATTTGATTTCAGGTTTCAGATTTCTGTTTTCTCGTTTTTCGTTTTCTGTGTTGCAGTTTTTATGTTTTTGTTTCTTTAACTGGATTGGGCTTTCAAGTTCAAAATCTGGGCCTGTTCCATTTGGGTTTGCAAAAAGTTTGAAACGAATCAGAAAAAATTAAACTGAATTAATATTTTTTTAACTTTAAAAATAATGGAATCGAATCGAATCGAATTAATTTTTAAAGTCTAATATATTTATACATGTTATATTATTTAATTTATTTAGTGTTTATTGATGATTTAATTTCATGGAATATTTGTAATTTTTTTTGGCTATTATTTTTTTATTTTTCAATGTTTTAAATAATTTAAATGATAATTATATCTTATGAAAACTTTTATTACTGTAGTTGTGATAATTAGAAGAGTTACGGTGTAAAAATTTTAAGTAAATTTATATGTTACTAATTTTTTTAATTTATTATTGTTATTATTAAAAAAGTGAAAAGATTGAATTGTACTAAATCGAACTGATAAGTAAAATAATTATAATTTTTAAATAAAAAACACCGAATGGTTACTTTAAAAAAACTGAATAATTATAATTACAGGTATTTTTATGATAATACCGAACTGTACCAAACCGTTCCCACGCCTATTAATTAGTTGTTTAATGGTTTTTTTTTTTTTTTAGAATATCAACCTTAATTAGGGTTTTTTTTTAAAAAAAATAAAAATAAAAAAATTGCCTATTAGCGCAACCTTGTTTGGTGGGATAAATCTAATTTAAATTTGTTCGTGTTTAAAATCTCACAACAATAAAACTCAGTAAAAATCATCAGTAATGCATACCAAAGTGAAAGTATTTGTAGGTTATCAAAGTTATATTCTTTTTCCTCTTCCAATAACTGCTTTTTTATGGGGACGTTCCTCTGCTATTTATAGCGTTACAATAATATCAAGATTTACAACGATCATACTCCTAATTACAAGACAAGACATAACATCTAGTTAGTTACAAGATATGAAAAGTAATTTATTTGGCTATCATATCTATTTTCTCAGTGTTTCCCGTGGCTTGAGAGTTGATATTTCGGCCTAATTTCTCACGTGACCTTTGTTTACCTTCTCTAAGGATGAGTATGAAACGGATGCTTTGGCGGCAGACCTTAAAACCGGACCCGGTTGGAAGACTTTGAGCCACAATGAGAGACTCTGAAAGGGAAGTTTTGAATCATTGTTATTACGATGGATTTTGTTGCTTCAAGAATTCAATCTCACAACCAAGGACCAGAAAGGAGCAGAGAATGTAGTTATAGATCATTTATCGAAACTCACAAATGAGTAATCAATTGACACAACTCCTATCAATGACTATTTTCCTGAAGATTTTTTATTTTCTGTAAATATAATGTCTCGGTATGCTAATATTGTCAATTTTCTTGCAACAGGAAAAATACCCCCATACTGGAGCCATCAAGACAAGAAGAAATTTTTGACATAAGTCAAAAGATTCTATTGGGACGATCCATATCTGTTCAAGTATTGCCCAAAAAGTACTTGCAGTTATCGCAATATAGTTGATGTGTCGATTCCTCAGAGAGATGGTTACAAAGGAACTAATTCACTTAAAAAAAAACGTTAGCAATAACTTGATTAAAGAAAAGAGTTTAATTGGTAATGTGAAATAAAAACGATGAAAAGTACGTAAGAGTTATCAGTAGAGAAAAGCAGCAAAGCGTCAGGAATCCCTCTTGTATCAAATCCATAAATTCAGTAGTTGATTCCTTTTATTATTTAATTGAAGGTTTCACATCTCAAACCAACAATCAGAAGATATTTCAATCAAAAACATATTAAATTCTAAGGTAATCGGTGAATTATTTTCTCTATATTAACAACACACAATGTTATCGTTATGACCTATCTAACGTTGACAATATACCCTCAGGAAATACTGCAGCAGAAGATCAACTCATAAAACAACATTACCAGTCACAATTGGGTTCCTCAATCACACATAGAAGAAGCATGACTATTCCTATATGCAAATTGGTAAAACATAATCTCTGGATTCATAATCAAAAGATAATAAAGAATAACAAACCATCAATCATATTAACGTTGAAGAGTATTCTGGAATAAAAAACATGAATATAAGAACCTAATTATAAGAGTTCATCTTTACATTTGCCTATGAGATTAGTTCTCCATATAGAAGAGAGACATAACCTTGATAGATCGGAGGAGCATCTTGTCTGGAATGAAGCTTCCTCGTTCTTCTCTCTCTAATATGTGACTTCAACTCATTGTTGTGTGTTTTTCTCCTCCTTTAGGGTTTTGGACGAACTTGGGTTTATATAGGGAAGTCCCGGAGTCTTTGTGCGCATCAAACACGACTAAAATAAGTTTATGGGGTCTGTCGAGGCACCGCGGCGTCAGAAAGTGGCGCCGCAGTGCCAAACTCTCAGGCAAATTGTATGGTGACTTGCTGAGGCGGCGTCCCGACGCCGGAAGATGGGCGTCGCGACGCTAGTTGCTTTTTCTGGTTTCACCAATTCTGCGTTTCCGCTCTTCTCGTGTGCTTCCGATGCGTCCGTAAGGTCCCAAAATACGTACAATTGCTTCAATATCCATGTTTCATTGCTTCCTAATAATAAGACATAAAATAAACTATAATTAAGATCAAATACATGATAATCAAGCTGAATTAGCGATGTTCAAAGCACATTTTTATGCACTTATCACAACCCCCAACCAGCTTATTGCTAGTCTCTAGCAAATCAAGCGCAAAAAAAAAACAAGAACTAAACTAAATTTTAAGAAAATAAATAAAAATTATCTAAGCTATTTTCGTAGAGATCACGATTGTATTTAGCGTATGCAATAAGTCTTTAAACCCCTAAGTGGTCTTAGTGGACGAGTTATAGTCTCGTGATGGCTTGCAGTGACGACACCTACAAACGTCATTCAAAACACATGCAATAATGAAAAAAAAAACAAAATGAAATAGTCCCAATAGTTACACATATTATTTTCCTCAAAAAATATCTAGCAATGAAATCAGAGAACATTCAAAATACTCAATGCAACTTGAATCCAAGTCCTTGAATATATCATCTAAGCCAGACTCACAGTGTGTGTGTATGTAAAGGTTCATTCACAGCTTGACTCCTAGGTAAGCAAACTCAATGATTTCGTTTAAAAATTGGAATCAAATGGGTCAAACCAACCTAGATATCTTAAATGTGCTTTGTAATTGCCTTTCTGTGCTCAGTATGGTATGGTATTTTCTTTTTCTTCTTTCTCTTTTTTCAACTTTTTTTTTTCAACACAATTATCCTTTAAGGTAATATTTCTCCTCATGGTGATCCTAACACTCACACATGGGTAGCTTCACACTTATCGGTTATAGGTGGTTTAATTTCTTTCTTTCGATACTTTCTCTTTTTATTTTTAACCATATCATACATCATAACACTAGCAAATCAGGATAGACATCTAAACAAACGGTCATTCATCGACATGTAATTTCTTTAACTAGTCACTTTGCCAACTACCTAGGTTTTCACCGCTAAAAACCTATAGTTAAGTACTTACGAGTCTAACCTAGATTAACTACTCAAGGCATCAGATAAAGGTGCATCAAAGAACTTATCGTTTCTAAGGTTTCATCCTAAAGCAAACAATACTCATCATTGGACTTATGCTTTACTATTAAGGACAAAAAACAAACAATTTTTTTTATAACAGGTATTTGTTGGGTTGGTGCTCAGAGTGCCAATTCCCGGTTGTATTTCTTTGCGAATACTTGACCGGCGTAAACACACACGTATAACGCAAGCGTACGTATCGTTCAAGTAGTATAAAAATATCGATCCCACGAGGACTTAATTCATACTGTTGTTATTAATTATTGATTCTATTTATTTACAGGTATCTAATTATAGGGAGAAGGAAATTGATTGCTTTTGGTTGGTTGAATGTGGTTTTTACAAAATAAAATGAAAACAGATTCAAAAGAAAATACTAAGGAAAATAAAAGAAAAGACTCAAATGTCTAGGGTCGTGACTCCACACAATATTATTATAAAGATAAATTGATTCTCTTATTTATGTGTAATAAATTAATTTGCTAAGAAGCGTAAATTTTTCGTAGCGATCGTGGTAAGAAGCGTAAATTGGACATAGATCTTAATCGATAATTTTTCGTAGTATTTCTGCTAACCAGGTACTATCCTCTAAACTCTTCTTTTACTGTTTAAGACATTGGGGACAATGTCTCATTTAGGTTTGGGGGAGGAAATTAGTTGATTAGTACATTGTTTTTAGTTTGTGTGTTATTTTTATTTTTAGTCCAAAATTTTTCGAAAAAAAAAAATTGAAAATTTTTCAAAAATTACAAAAATATTTTGCGTTTTTGTGTTTTGACTAAAAATGTGAAATTGGTGAGAGATAGTTGAGTAAGGAGTTCTCATTCCTGATACGTATCTCAAACCATTTATTTCGGAACAAGTTAATTTTTGTTTATTTCATTTTAAATTATTTAATTTGTAAATTCTCCTTAACACTGACTAAAATGGACCTTCATATGCTCAGTTGGCAGGTATTATCAACATGCATAGTAACATACGGAGATGAGCTGTAATTGAAAAGTTTGTAATATTCAGTGCTCTAGTTTAATTGGAGGAAGCATCTCAAAAAGCAATGGAGTAAAAAAAAAAAAAAAAAAAACTGAGATCCGAGTTATTAAGTCTGTAAGGGTGTTTTAACACCTAGTGCCCTAAAGCCAACTGGTTTAGGAGTCACTGGCCCAAAGCTCACTACATGGATCAAAGATGCTGCAAAAATATATATATCTGAAGTTTGAGTAATTAAGTCCGTAGGGGTGTCTTAACACCTGGTGCCCTAAAGCCAACTGGTTTGGGAGCCACCGACCCAACACTCGCTACATAGACGGAAGGTATTGTATATAAATAAAAAATAGTGAAAAATCAAAGAAAAAATCAGAAAAATTAGAAAAATTATTCCATTGCTACAAAAAGGTGTGAAATCTGATAGAACTTTAGGACAAAAATATTACTCTCTTATCAACTGCACTTATGACTGTTGTGGGCAAAAATGAGTTGATTAATATTTTGTTGGCTGTGTATATGGAGAATGGTAAATATAATCGGAGAATTTACTTATTCGGTAATTTAGAAAGAAACAAAACAACTAATAACTTGGAGTAGAAATTTCACCTGATTAGTCACTAACTTCTTTATTCTATTTTCGCTTATCTTTTTGCTTTTGTGTGCATTAGTTTTACTACCTTTTTATTTTTGTAAAATGTTTGTGGGTATCATTGATGTAAACCCTCACGAGACTACAACTCGTCCACTAGGGACACCTATGGGTTTAAAGGCTTGTTGCATACGCTAAATGCAACCGTGATCCCTACGAAAGTGGCTTAGTTAAATTTTATTATGTTATTTTATTTTGTGTTTTGCTCGAGGACTAGCAAAATGTTAGGTTTGGGGGTGTGATGAGTGGTAAATCTATCACTATTTCCTACTCATTTAACCTAATATTTTGTATAGTTTCTTGAGTTTTGTGAACGTTTTGATGTGTTTTTGTGTTATTTTGCAGATAAATAAAGTTGGGAAAGCATTGGAAGTAATTTGGGGCCAAAATAGAGAAAAAATGACAAAAGGGCAATTTGGTAATTTTGCCGTGTCGCGACGCCTAACGTGCGCCGGACATGCTAACGTGCGCCGAGGGACACATGTCAGAATCTGAGAAATTGGACTTGCTAACGTGCGCCGACCTTGCTAACGTGCGCCGTGCCACGTGTCAACATCACAGAAGATCAGCTAAAATGCACCGTCTGCCACGTGTCGAAATCTCATTGGACCAAAGCAAGCGCGTGCCACGTGTCGAGTTGTCATTGGACCGAATCACCGGCGAATCACATGCTGCCACGTGTTAATCTCTCATTGGAACAATCCTAAACGTGTGCCACGTGTCAGATGATCATTGGACCGAAAGCTCAGCCAATCACCGTGTGCCACGTGTCGTCTTCTCATTGCACCACCTTTACCGCGTGACACGTGTCATCACCAGATTCTGCCGACAATGCACGTGGTCAAAAGCCGCGTTGACTGAAAACGCGTGCTGGCTTCGCGACGCCAAGCACTTCAGCGTCGCGACTCCAGAAGCCGAAACTGCCTATAAATTCAGCTCCTCTTCACTTCATTTGGTGTGCTTTCCTTGGGAGCTTTTCCCTGTTTTTAGAGGATTGCATATATTTTTGTATATATAAATAATATTTTTAATTATGTATTTTAATTTTTAGTAATAGTAATAGTAGTTCTTCTTCTTCTCTTTTCTTTTATGTTTAGTAGTTAATTTCCGCTGGGGTAAAAGGTGAAACCTTTAATATAATTATCTAGGTAAATCTCACTTAACTATAATTTATAAATTATAATTTAACCGGATTAATTAATGTCAGACTTTATTACCGCCTATATGGTCGGGTTAAATATAAATTACTTTACCGCCTATATGGCTGGTCTTTATGTGACAGATAATTACCGCCTATATGGCTGGTGTAATTGGACCAAATGGATTACCGCCTATATGGCTGGTTTTAAATGTTTAACATTATTAATTCCTGAGAAAGCAGAACATAAAATAATTTATATATTATAATAAGTGAGATTCTTAGATAAGAAATATTAAATGTGGATCCTCTAACCCCAGCATTTTTTTTTTATTCTAAAAATAAATGAGACATTGTCCCCAAACCTAAATGAGACATTGTCCCTCACATATTGCTTTAACTTGAATGCCACTGTCTCACCAAATTTTTCACGCTTCATCAACCTTCACAGCCAACGCCACACATTGACCAGCCCACGCCACACACTGACCAGCCTCACACACGCTCAACCTTCACAGCCAACCCACTCGCAGCCTGCACGCCAACTCACCCCACACGTCCCCTGACTTCACAGCCCTTAGTCAACCCACTCACTGCCATAAACCCTTCATGCCAATTGCCACTTCACCTGATCAAACAAACTAACCCTCAACTGCCCTCACAAAGGACCACACGGCACCTGACCACTAAGCCAATTCACGCGAACAGTCTTTTCATTCACATAAACGGCCCCTTGCCTATATCTGCGCACGCTTGCCCCCTGCCTTATCACAGTGCACGCCAAAAGCCATAGTCACGCCTGCCAACAGCCCATAACCCTCACTCAAACACACCCTTCACACACCTTTCAACAGCCCCTATTTGACACAAAACTGCACCTAAATTCTGCCTCAGAAACTGCCGCAAAACACCACCCAAAACCGCAAGAAAAATTAGCCTTCAAAACCGCCCAAAACAGTCCCCTAAATAACCAAAACAGTGACCTGAAATGTAGCAGCGAAATAGCAGCGAAACGGACTAAAAACAGCAGCCCGAACATCAAAACAACGAGGAAAGACGTTGAGTTGGTGAACTAAAAGAGTAGCGGATCATTCACCCTTCCAACGGACGTGTAACGCCCTTTCCTGAGACGACAAAAGAGGTTAGACCTGAGGGCAACCTTTTTACTTATCTTCTTTCGTTTTATTTTATTTATTTTAAAATATTATTGCATGAGAGTCGTTTGAGGCATGATGTGATTGTTGGATGAGCGGGATGTGTGTTCCCTTTTGTGGTATATCGGATGGAAACCCGGACGTAAATTCCGTAGCCAATTCCGAATGGACGGTATTGCGGTCTGCACTCGGGATACAACGCCACGTACCACTTAAGATACACATATTTCGTCTCATCCAAACTTGTGTTTGAGCATGTTGTAGTTCGTAGGTTATTTATTTGTTATTAAAACATGGTTTAATTTAGTTTGTTATTTATTTGTTAAAGCATATTTAGGTTGTTCCTTATGCATATTATTAGTTTATGATATGTTAGGATAATGATTTATACATGTTGATTTAATGGTTCAATATGCTCGTTGTGTTATGTTGCGTGGAGTTATTTGGATGAAAGCATGTTAGATTTAAGTACCCTTGAGCATGAATGTTGAATAGATTCGGTTAGTTTATTGCACAAATTATATCATCACAAGTGACATAAGTAAGGGACCATTCCGAACCCAACGGTTTGAGGTCTTCCCTTGCGAGGGGTGAGTGCGGCCTTAAATCTTTGTCCCGGTTCACACCGGGTGGCGACTCCATGTTATTTCGTACTCCCAACTAGGCCGCGAGCCTAGAACAGCGTCGCCCAAGTTCTGTTGTCTACAGTCTGGCGACTCCACTGGGGATAGAGAATCGGCCCCGAAATCATGTCTTGTGATGTGTATAATTTGTGCATTGGTTGACCGTTTCTATAATTGGTTAAAGGGGTGTAACCAAAGGCATTGTTAAGGCTAGGTAATGGTTCAATGTCTTCCTTCACTCACTACCTTTTCATAAGGAAAAGCTGTGAAGACACCGAGATAATCATTATTTGTAGCTCGTTGTGACAGACTAGTTTGGAAGACTCGTTGTTTATTCCTGACACCAAGCGATAAGAGCCTAAGGGGCTTGGGTACTTAAGAGAGCCTCGCTCCACTCTCCCTCTGGGGAATCTACAACGGAAAATCCATTCGACAGTTAGTCACACACCGTAACTCATTGGCACGTACCGTAAGGTATAAAAAAGGTGCACTCACTTGGTCGCTTGAACCCTTGAGTGGGGAGTCCTAGTTGTGGGTAATCCTTCGTCAAACGAGAGCCTTTGTCCACACTCCCGTAAACCCACATGTGAACCATAGTTGTATGACCTATTGGGGCCACCCTTTATGATTTTGATAACCCCATGCATATTATGTCTCATACATCCCATGCATCTCATGCATACATGCATCATGTTAACCCTCGTGTCTTAAAAGCCATCATAGGTATCCGTTGGGTTAGGAAAAATAAGTCTTGTCGAAGAAGAGTTTAACAAACATGGATATCGAGGAAAGGAAACCGAGGAACAGAGAACTTTACGGCAAGAATAGATAGACCATTGGGGGGCCTTCAAAAAAAGAAAAAAAAATTGAAAAAAAAAGAAAAAAAAAAAGAAGAAAAGCAAAAAAAAAAAAAAAAAAAAAAAAAAAAATTGTTGTTTGTTTTTAGTCCATAATAGTTAGACATAAGTCCAATGATGAAATCGTTTGATTTAGGGTGAAATCTTAGAAACGATAACCGCTTGATATGCTTTTATCTGATACTTTGAGTGATTGATCTATGTTAGACTCGTAAACACTTCACTATAGGTTCTTAGCGGTGAAAACCTGAGTAGTTGGCAAGGTGACTAGTTGAAGAAATTGTAGGTCGGTGAATGACCGTTTGCTTAGATGTCTATCTTGATTTGCTTATGTTATGATATGTGGTATGGTTGAAAATAAAAAAAATGTCTCTAAAGAAAAGAATTGAATCACCTATAACCGATAAGCGTGAAGCTACCCATGGGCGAGTATTAGGACCACCATGAGGAGAAATGCTACCTTAAAGGGTAGGTGTGTTGAAAAAAAAGAGAAAGAAAAAAAGAGAAAAAGAAAAGAAAAGAAAAAAAGAAGTTCAAAATGAAAAGAAAAAAAGAGAAAAAAGAGAAAGAAAACCATACCACATTGAGCACAAAAAAAGCAATTGCAGGCATAATTGAGACATTTAGGTTGGTTTGACCCATCGATCCCGATTTTTGACGAAATCATTGAGTTAGCTTACCTGGGGATGAATCTGCAAATGAACCTTTGCACACACACACTTTGAGTCTGGCTTAGATCATTTATTCAAAGACTTGGATTTGAGTTGCATTGAGTGTTTTGAAGGTTCTCTGGTTTCATTACTGAGCATTCTTTGAGGACAATGATATGTATAACTATTGGGACTATTTCGTAGAATGTGATATAGCATGATGATATGGAAGGCCCCACCATGTGGTTCATCTTGATCAAGTACAAAACAGCAGAGAGTAGAAAGCTAAATCAAGACTGGGGGCGACCAGTCTACTACACCGTGAATCAAGGACATAACAAGATATTGAGTCATGAGACCAGAGAAGACTGAGCAGTCGCCTGGAGAACTGGTGGAAGACCTAAACCTAACGGAATAGGAAATTCATTCTTGCATGCATGCATACACGTAACGTATTTTGCATTCTTTTTGTGTTTGTTTCGTCTTGTATTCACAGGTTTCAAAGAAGAAAAAGAGAAAGCGGCAAAGACAAGACAACCAGAATCAGCAACATATGAGTAGTAGTTTTGGGGATGAGTCCCAGGGTCGAGGCCCACATCGTCAGAGTGTTGGAATGATCCCAGGGTTGAGGCCCATATCAGCAGTTTTCGAGAATGAATCGCAGAGGGTCGAGGCCCACATTGTCAGCAGTTTCGGGAAAGAATCCCAGGGTTGAGGCCCACGTCAGAATCAGTTTTGGGGATAAGTCCCAGGGTCGAGGCCCACATCAATATCATTTTTGGGGATGAGTCACAAGGATGAGGCCTACATTGGCATCAATATCAATTTTGGGGATGAATCCCAAGGCCGAGGCCCACATCGTCAGAGTTTTGGAATAAATTTGGGAATGAATCCCAGTGTCGAGGCCCACACTATCAGCAGTTTCGGGAATTAATCCCAGGGGAATGAATCCTAGGGCCGAGGCCCACGTCGTCAGAATTTGGAATAAATCCAGGAATGAATCCCAGGGTCGAGGCCCACACTATCAGCAGTTTCGGGAATGAATCCCAGGGGAATGAATCCTAGGGCTGAGGCCCACGTCGTCAGAATTTTGGAATGAATCCAGGAATGAATCCCAGGGTCGAGGCCCACACTATCAGCAGTTTCGGGAATGATTCCCAGAGGAATGAATCCTAGGGCCGAGGCCCACGTCGTCAGAATTTTGGAATGAATCCAGGGAATGAATCCCAGGGCCGAGGCCCACATCAGCAGAATTTTGGAATGGATCCAGGGAATGAATCCTAGGGCCGAGGCCGACGTCGTCTGAATTTGGAATGAATCCAGGGGATGAATCCCAGGGGCGAGGCCCACATCTGCATCAGTCTGGAGGCGAGGCCCACATTAGCATCAGTGACAGACTTACCGGGTATGGCACTCTGGGGGCGAGGCCCACATTGGTTCAGCATCGGTTTCTGCCGGGTATGGCACTCTAAGGGCGAGGCCCACATTAGTTCAATATCAGTTTCTGCCGGGTATGGCATACTGGGGGTGAGGCCCACATCAGCATCAGATTGAGGGCGAGGCCCATATCAGTTCGGGCACAAGGCCAAGTGGAATAAAGCCCCCTTCAAAACAGCTTGGGAATAAAGCCCACATTCGATACAGTTCAGGAACAAAGCCTGCATTCAGTTCAAACTCGGGAATAAAGCCCACATTCAGTACAGTTCGGGAATAAAGCCTGCATTCAGTTCAGTTCTGGAAGAAAGCCTATATTCAGTTCAGTTCAAGAATAAAGCCCATATTCAACACAGTTCAAGGAGAAAGCCTATATTCAGTTCAGCTCGGGAATAAAGCCCACATTCAGTACAGTTCAGGAATAAAGCCTGCATCCAGTTCAGTTCAGGAAGAAAGCCTGCATTCATCTCAGTACGGGAATAAAGCCCACATTCAGCACAGTTCAGGAATAAAGCCTGCATCCAGTTCAGTTCAGGAAGAAAGCCTGCATTCATCTCAGTATGGGAATAAAGCCCACATTCAGTACAGTTCAGGAATAAAGCCTGCATCCAGTTCAGTTCAGGAAGAAAGCCTACATCCAATATAGTCCGGGAATGGAAAGTCCGGGAATGGACATGCCGAGAATGGCACGCCGGGAATGGCACTCCGAGAATGAAGATATAGTCCGGGAATGGACAGCTCGAGAATGAGCACGCCGGGAATGGCACGTCGGGAATGGCACTCCGAGAAATGAAGATACAGTCCGGGAATGGACAGCTCGGGAATGAGCACGCCGGGAATGGCACTCCGGGAATGGAGATCGGTTCGAGAATGGACCACCACACGGTGACAGTTCTGGAATGGACTTCATCACACCACAGCACATCAATGGTTCGGGAATGGACCACATCTGGTGACGGTTCGGGAATGGACCTCATCACACCGTATCACAGTCACACTTCGGGAATGGAGATCGGATCGGGAATGAACCTCATCACACCACATCACTCTGGAGGCGAGGCCCACATTACATCAGTATCAGTCTTGTCGGGTATGGCATTCTGGGGGCGAGGCCCACATTACAACAGTGTCAGTCTTGCCGGGTATGGCATTCTGGGGGCGAGGCCCACATTACATCAGTATCAGCATTACCGGGTATGGCATTCTGGGGGCGAGGCCCACATTACATCAGATCAGTTTCTGCCGGGTATGGCATTCTGGGGGCGAGGCCCACATTACATCAGATCAGCATTACCGGGTATGGCACTCTAGGGGCGAGGCCCACATCATTATCAGCATCAGTTTTTCCGGGTATGGCACTCCGTGTATGGAGACATCAGTATCAGATCAGCCAGGTACGGCACTCCAGGTATGGAGACATCAGTATCAGATCAGCCATGTACGGCACTCCGGGTATGGAGATATCAGATCGGCCAGGTACGGCACTTCGGGTATGGAGACATCAGTTCAGTTTTGCCAGGTACGACACTCCGGGTATGAGGACATCAGTACAGTTTTACAAGTTACGACACTCCGGGTATTGAGACATCAATTCAGTTTTGCCAGGTACGGCACTCCGGGTAGGGAGACATCAGGTCAGTTTTGCCAGATACGGCACTCCGGGTATGGAAACATCAGATCAGTTTGCCAGGTACGGCACTCCAGGTATGGAGATATCAGATCAGTCAGGTACGACACTCCGAGTATGAAGACATCATATCAGTTCTGCCAGATATAGCATTCTGGGGGCGAGGCCCACATAGCATCAGATCAGTTTCTGCCGGGTATGGCATTCTGGGGGGAAGGCCCACATAGCATCAGATCAGTTTCTGCCGGGTATGGCATTCTGGGGGCAAGGCCCACATAGCATCACATCAGTTTCTGCCGGGTATGGCATTCTGGGGGGAAGGCCCACATAGCATCAGATCAGTTTCTGCCGCGTATGACATTCTGGGGGCGAGGCCCACATCACATCAGATCAGTTCTGCCGGGAATGGCACTCCGAGAATGGAGATATAGTCTGGGAATGGACAGCTCAAGAATGAGCACGCCGAGAATGGCACTCCGAGAATGGAGATATAGTCCGGGAATGGACAGCTTTAGAATGAGCACGCCGAGAATGGCACTCTGAGAATGGAAGATCAGCATCATCATCAGTTTGGCCGGGTATGGCACTCTGGGGGCGAGGCCCACATCATCAACATTATCAGTTTTTCCGGGTATGACACTCCGGGTATGGAGACATCAGTTTCAGTTTTGCCGAGTATGGAGACATCAGATCAGTTTCACCGGGTATGGCACTCCGGGTATGGAGACACATCATCAGTTTGAGGGCGATGCCCACTTTGTGAGCAGTATTGGGTCGAGGTGCCCCCGTTGTCGGTTGCAGTTCCGGGATGCGTCCTAGGGTCGAGGGCCCACTGCATCATCAGTTGTAGTTCCGGGATGCGTCCCAGGGTCGAGGACCCACTACATCATCAGTTCAAGGGCGAGGTCCCTATTGTCAGTGGTGTTGGGTCGAGGTGCCCAGGGTCGAGGTGCCCCCGTTTTCGATTGTAGTTCCGAGTCGAGGTGCCCAGGGTCGAGGTGCCCACTACATCATCAGTTGAGGGCGAGGTCCCTATTGTCAGCGGTGTTGGGTCGAGGTGCCCAGGGTCGAGGTGCCCCTGTTGTCGGTTGTAGTTCCGGGTCGAGGTGCCCAGGGTCGAGGTGCCCACTACATCATCAGTTCGAGGGCGAGGTCCCTATTGTCAGCGGTGTTGGGTCGAGGTGCCCAGGGTCGAGGTGCCCCCGTTGTCGGTTGTAGTTCCGGGTCGAGGTGCCCAGGGTCGAGGTGCCCACTACATCATCATTTTCGGGATGCGTCCCAGGGTCGAGGCCCATATTTTGTCAGCGGTATTGGGATGCGTCCCAGGGTCGAGGCCCCCGTTGTCGGTTGCAGTTATTGGGATGCGTCCTAGGGTCGAGGCCCATTGCATCTTTGGTATTTGGGATGCGTCCCAGGGTCGAGGCCCACATTGTCAGCGGTATTGGGATGCGTCCCAGGGTCGAGGCCCCCGTTGTCGGTTGCAGTTATTGGGATGCATCCCAGGATCGAGGTCCACTGCATCATCACCTCAGTTCGAGGCAACAGGCAAGTCAGGTGGCAGCTGGCGAGCCAGGTAAGTAAAAATGCATTGCATAACTTTGATAGGATTGTCACTGTTACACATTACACAAGTCCCATCAAAGTGGGGGCGACTGTAGGCACTGCATTTTTTGCATATAAGCCCGATGATGAGTCTCGTATGGAGACACTACCTCTTTAGTTGTGAAAGCCGCGGGAAACGGACGTTGGAAGGGTAAAGTTGGAAATCAATATTTTCGTTGGATTTAACTCGCTTGTTTCGCTTCGGGTTCGCTTGTTGGACCTCTATTTTAAAACACACTAAACCCATTAAATCACATCTCACAAATTAAATAATTAAAACATTTAAAATACATGTCACAAATTAAAACAAATTAAATTAAACTTAAATTAAATTAAATTAAATTAAATCACATTCACAAATTAAATTAAATTTAAATTAAATGAAATGAAATTAAAATCAATCAAATTAAAATCCAATCAAATTAATTCCAATTTAAATTAAATTAAAACAAATTAAATTTAAATTAAAACTAATACCAAAATTAAAATAAAATTCCCCTACCCTCTCACTATAAAAGAATAACATAACCCAACCCTAGGCTCTCTCTCTGATTCACACTCTCACGTAAAAACAACAACCAGAAACCCTAAGACTCATCTTCAACCTCACGCCACTCAAACTCTCTCCATGTCTCTCCTTTCTCGACCACAGGCCAAAGAATAAAACAATAAGCCCTCAAAGAACGCCCCTCATCCAACCAGCCCTTAACTTCACGCTGGATGCCCCCTGGAACTCTCTGCCTCTCGGAGCCCTCCATCTCTGTCTCCTCACTCTCAGCCTCTTCTGCCGTGAGCAAGCACAAACAAGCTAAAAGAAAACACAAACTACCGAACAAGCAAACACAAACAGGCCAGCGAACCTTATTCATCATTAGACCTCTCTCGGCACTACCCCCAACCTCCACACAAGAAAGTGATCCATGAAACCCTGCCCTCCACTCTCGGCAACTGGGAAACACAGAAACAATAAAGCCCTAGCTCTCACGTAACCAGCCCATCACGCCATCAACAGCCCATTAGCCGCTATGATCCTCTCTCGGCAAGACTGCCCGTCACTAACCACCTTCACCACCTCATGAACAAAACACATGTTGCCAGCCCTCAATTAGCCACGCCTTGCCATACTCAATTAGCCTCAACACCACATAGCCCTCACACACTCACAAAGTCAGCGCACACATAGCCCACACCTTACCGCTTCATATCAGCGCATCATACAGCACATATACATCCCTCTCACACGCCTAAAGCACTCTCTTAAGCCTCCATTGCACGCCCAAGCCCTAAACATAACCCTCACATATTGCTTTAACTTGAATGCCACTGTCTCACCAAATTTTTCACGCTTCATCAACCTTCACAGCCAACGCCACACATTGACCAGCCCACGCCACACACTGACCAGCCTCACACACGCTCAACCTTCACAGCCAACCCACTCGCAGCCTGCACGCCAACTCACCCCACACGTCCCCTGACTTCACAGCCCTTAGTCAACCCACTCACTGCCATAAACCCTTCATGCCAATTGCCTCTTCACCTGATCAAACAAACTAACCCTCAACTGCCCTCACAAAGGACCACACGGCACCTGACCACTAAGCCAATTCACGCGAACAGTCTTTTCATTCACATAAACGGCCCATTGCCTATATCAGCGCACGCTTGCCCCCTGCCTTATCACAGTGCACGCCAAAAGCCATAGTCACGCCTGCCAACAGCCCAGAACCCTCACTCAAACACACCCTTCACACACCTTTCAACAGCCCCTATTTGACACAAAACTGCACCTAAATTCTGCCTCAGAAACTGCCGCAAAACACCACCCAAAACTGCAAGAAAAATTAGCCTTCAAAACCACCCAAAACAGTCCCCTAAATAACCAAAACAGTGACCTGAAACGTAGTAGCGAAACAGCAGCGAAACGGACTAAAAATAGCAGCCCGAACATCAAAACAACGAGGAAAGACGTTGAGTTGGTGAACTAAAAGAGTAGCGGATCATTCACCCTTCCAACGGACGTGTAACGCCCTTTCCTGAGACGACAAAAGAGGTTAGACCTGAGGGCACCTTTTTACTTATCTTCTTTCGTTTTATTTTATTTATTTTAAAATATTATTGCATGAGAGTCGTTTGAGGCATGATGTGATTGTTGGATGAGCGGGATGTGTGTTCCCTTTTGTGGTATATCGGATGGAAACCCGGACGTAAATTCCGTAGCCAATTCCGAATGGACGGTATTGCGGTCTGCACTCGGGATACAACGCCATGTACCACTTAAGATACACATATTTCGTCTCATCCAAACTTGTGTTTGAGCATGTTGTAGTTCGTAGGTTATTTATTTGTTATTAAAACATGGTTTAATTTAGTTTGTTATTTATTTGTTAAAGCATATTTAGGTTGTTCCTTATGCATATTATTAGTTTATGATGTGTTAGGATAATGATTTATACATGTTGATTTAATGGTTCAATATGCTCGTTGTGTTATGTTGCGTGGAGTTATTTGGATGAAAGTATGTTAGATCTAAGTACCCTTGAGCATGAATGTTGAATAGATTCGGTTAGTTTATTGCACAAATTATATCATCACAAGTGACATAAGTAAGGGACCATTCCGAACCCAACGGTTTGAGGTCTTCCCTTGCGAGGGGTGAGTGCGGCCTTAAATCTTTGTCCCGGTTCACACCGGGTGGCGACTCCATGTTATTTCGTACTCCCAACTAGGCCGCGAGCCTAGAACAGCGTCGCCCAAGTTCTGTTGTCTACAGTCTGGCGACTCCACTGGGGATAGAGAATCGGCCCCGAAATCATGTCTTGTGATGTGTATAATTTGTGCATTGGTTGACCGTTTCTATAATAGGTTAAAGGGGTGTAACCAAAGGCATTGTTAAGGCTAGGTAATGGTTCGATGTCTTCCTTCACTCACTACCTTTTCATAAGGAAAAGCTGTGAAGACACCGAGATAATCATTATTTGTAGCTCGTTGTGACAGACTAGTTTGGAAGACTCGTTGTTTATTCCTGACACCAAGCGATAAGAGCCTAAGGGGCTTGGGTACTTAAGAGAGCCTCGCTCCACTCTCCCTCTATGGAATCTACAACGGAAAATCCATTCGACAATTAGTCACACACCGTAACTCATTGGCACGTACCGTAAGGTATAAAAAAGGTGCACTCACTTGGTCGCTTGAACCCTTAAGTGAGGAGTCCTAGTTGTGGGTAATCCTTCGTCAAACGAGAGCCTTTGTCCACACTCCCGTAAACCCACATGTGAACCATAGTTGTATGACATATTGGGGCCACCCTTTATGATTTTGATAACCCCATGCATATTATGTCTCATACATCCCATGCATCTCATGCATACATGCATCATGTTAACCCTCGTGTCTTAAAAGCCATCATAGGTATCCGTTGGGTTAGGAAAAATAAGTCTTGTCGAAGAAGAGTTTAACAAACATGGATATCGAGGAAAGGAAACCGAGGAACAGAGAACTTTACGGCAAGAATAGAAAGACCATTGGGGGGCCTTCAAAAAAAGAAAAAAAATTGAAAAAAAAAAAAAAAAAAAAAAAGAAAAGAAAAAAAAAAAAAAAAAAAAAGCAAAAAAAGAAAAGAAAAAAAGAAAAAAAATTGAAAAAAAAAAAAAGAAAAGAAAAAAAGAAAAAAGCAAAAAAAGAAAAGAAAAAAAGAAAAAAAATTTGTTGTTTGTTTTTAGTCCTTAATAGTTAGACATAAGTCCAATGATGAAATCGTTTGGTTTAGGGTGAAATCTTAGAAACGATAAACGCTTGATATGCTTTTATCTGATACTTTGAGTGATTGATCTATGTTAGACTCGTAAACACTTCACTATAGGTTCTTAGCGGTGAAAACCTGAGTAGTTGGCAAGGTGACTAGTTGAAGAAATTGTAGGTCGGTGAATGACCGTTTGCTTAGATGTCTATCTTGATTTGCTTATGTTATGATATGTGGTATGGTTGAAAATAAAAAAAATGTCTCTAAAGAAAAGAATTGAATCACCTATAACTGATAAGCGTGAAGCTACCCATGGGCGAGTATTAGGACCACCATGAGGAGAAATGCTACCTTAAAGGGTAGGTGTGTTGAAAAAAAAAAGAGAAAGAAAAAAGAGAAAAAGAAAAGAAAAAAAAGAAAAAAAAGAAGTTCAAAATGAAAAGAAAAAAAAAAGAGAAAAAAGAGATAGAAAACCATACCACATTGAGCACAAAAAAAGCAATTGCAGGCATAATTGAGACATCTAGGTTGGTTTGACCCATCGATCCCGATTTTTGACGAAATCATTGAGTTAGCTTACCTGGGGATGAATATGAAAATGAACCTTTGCACACACACACTTTGAGTCTGGCTTAGATCATTTATTCAAAGACTTGGATTTGAGTTGCATTGAGTGTTTTGAAGGTTCTCTGGTTTCATTACTGAGCATTCTTTGAGGACAATGATATGTATAACTATTGGGACTATTTCGTAGAATGTGATATAGCATGATGATATGGAAGGCCCCACCATGTGGTTCATCTTGATCAAGTACAAAACAGAAGAGAGCAGAAAGCTAAATCAAGACTGGGGGCGACCAGTCTACTACACCGTGAATCAAAGACATAACAAGATATTGAGTCATGAGACCAGAGAGAAGACTAAGCAGTCGCCTGGAGAACTGGTGGAAGACCTAAACCTAACGGAATAGGAAATTCATTCTTGCATGCATGCATACACGTAACGTATTTTGCATTCTTTTTGTGTTTGTTTCGTCTTGTATTCACAGGTTTCAAAGAAGAAAAAGAGAAAGCGGCAAAGACAAGACAACCAGAATCAACAACATATGAGTAGTAGTTTTGGGGATGAGTCCCAGGGTCGAGGCCCACATCGTCAGAGTGTTGGAATGAATCCCAGGGTTGAGGCCCATATCAGCAGTTTTCGAGAATGAATCGCAGAGGGTCGAGGCCCACATTGTCAGCAGTTTCGGGAAAGAATCCCAGGGTTGAGGCCCACGTCAGTATCAGTTTTGGGGATAAGTCCCAGGGTCGAGGCCCACATCAATATCATTTTTGGGGATGAGTCACAAGGATGAGGCCTACATTGGCATCAGTATCAATTTTGGGGATGAATCCCAAGGCCGAGGCCCACATCATCAGAGTTTTGGAATAAATTTGGGAATGAATCCCAGGGTTGAGGCCCACACTATCAGCAGTTTCGGGAATTAATCCCAGGGGAATGAATCCTAGGGCCGAGGCCCACGTCGTCAGAATTTGGAATGAATCCAGGAATGAATCCCAGGTCGAGGCCCACACTATCAGCAGTTTCGGGAATGAATCCCAGGGGAATGAATCCTAGGGCCGAGGCCCACGTCGTCAGAATTTGGAATGAATCCAGGAATGAATCCCAGGGTCGAGGCCCACACTATCAGTAGTTTCGGGAATGAATCCCAGGGGAATGAATCCTAGGGCCAAGGCCCACGTCGTCAGAATTTGGAATGAATCCAGGGAATGAATCCCAGGGCCGAGGCCCACATCAGCAGAATTTTGGAATGGATCCAGGGAATGAATCCTATGGCCGAGGCCGACGTCGTCTGAATTTGGAATGAATCCAGGGGATGAATCCCAGGGGCGAGGCCCACATCTGCATCAGTCTGGAGGCGAGGCCCACATTAGCATCAGTGACAGACTTGCCGGGTATGGCACTCTGGGGGCGAGGCCCACATTAGTTCAGCATCAGTTTCTGCCGGGTATGGCACTATAAGGGCGAGGCCCACATTAGTTCAATATCAGTTTCTGCCGGGTATGTCATACTGGGGGTGAGGCCCACATCAGCATCAGATTGAGGGCGCGAGGCCCATATCAGTTCGGGCACAAGGCCAAGTGGAATAAAGCCCACCTTCAAAACAGCTTGGGAATAAAGCCCACATTCGATACAGTTCAGGAACAAAGCCTGCATTCAGTTCAAACTCGGGAATAAAGCCCACATTCAGTACAGTTCGGGAATAAAGCCTGCATTCAGTTCAGTTCAGGAAGAAAGACTATATTCAGTTCAGTTCAGTTCAGGAATAAAGCCCATATTCAACACAGTTCAAGGAGAAAGCCTATATTCAGTTCCGCTCGGGAATAAAGCCCACATTCAGTACAGTTCAGGAATAAAGCCTGCATCCAGTTCAGTTCAGGAAGAAAGCCTGCATTCATCTCAGTACGGGAATAAAGCCCACATTCAGCACAGTTCAGGAATAAAGCCTGCATCCAGTTAAGTTCAGGAAGAAAGCCTGCATTCATCTCAGTACGGGAATAAAGCCCACATTCAGTACAGTTCAGGAATAAAGCCTGCATCCAGTTCAGTTCAGGAAGAAAGCCTACATCCAATATAGTCCGGGAATGGACAGTTCGGGAATGGACATGCCGAGAATGGCACGCCGGGAATGGCACTCCGAGAATGGAGATATAGTACGGGAATGGACAGCTCGAGAATGAGAACCCCGGGAATGGCACGCCGGGAATGGCACTCCGAGAAATGAAGATACAGTCCGGGAATGGACAGCTCGGGAATGAGCACGCCGGGAATGGCACTCCGGGAATGGAGATCGGTTCGAGAATGGACCACCACACGGTGACAGTTCTGGAATGGACTTCATCACACCACATCACATCAATAAATTCGCTTGATTCGTTGCTGTGAAGTTGCTTCCATTTTCTCTCTCTTATTTGGATGTATATCTGGATGTGTCAAAGAGAGAAATGACGAGCTGAATTGATAGATCCTGAAAAGGGTGAGTAATAATTGCACTAGTATCTGCTAAATGACAATTATTAGAAGAACGTTAAAATAAATCGTGAAAAGTCAAAAAGTATAGATCTTGTCGGTGAAAATAAAGAAAAGTACAAAAGAAAAGTAAATCAAAGCAATAATTAAGGCAACGGAATTGTGTACTCAATACTCCACTTGCTTGGTATAAATTCATTAGGATGCGTCTCAAGAATTCATTCCTTACTCGGTTCTAATGAATTAGTTTTCCTCTTTGATTGCAAAACACCATTCCTTTTGTCTTAAAATGCCCCGTTTATGCTTTTACCTGAAATACTAACACACAAAATTAAAAAGTTCACACAAAATGTATACACAAAATATGAAAACATAAATTACAACAAATTGCATGGGTTGCCTCCCTGCTAGCGCTAAATTTTTCGTCTTCAGCCAGACGTGACTGAAATCCATCTGTCAAGGAGGTTTCAGCGTCGTTTTGGACGTCCGATTAAAGAAAATCCCGTGAGCGTTGCTTTTGAATGGTCTCTTCCAACTGTAAAGTGGCAAAAAGAGTTTTGTCTCATTCAGTGCTCGTGCCACCTTTTTGCTCCTTGTTGCTCCAGTGGTTCCTGCAAAGAAAGAAAGAAAATCAGGAGGTCTCGTATGGTGCTTGACTTGGAATGGAAGTTCCATTCTGTCAAGTTTCTGGGTGATGTCTTTGCTTTGTACTCTCTGATACAGCGATGTTTCTCCTGAATGCTTTGGATCTTCAATAAGGTTAGACATTTGCTCCTTCATTTGCTCTGCTTCTTGTTCCACCTTTTCTTCACAGATGTATTTGAAAATTTCTGCATTCAGCTCTTCATTTTTCATCTGTGAAATGCATGCTGCAAAATTATCAACATGAGGATGTAAGGAAATGTCAGATTTTAGGTCTTCATCCTCTGATCTGGGTGAAATGATTGGCTTAAGTAGATCTTCTTCAAACATTTGTGCAATGGAATCTCCAAGATCTTCATTTTGAGGATTAAAAGTTTGATCCTCCGTTGTTGGTGCAATTGGTACAAATAGATCAGCTTCATCCTCGTCAGAATCTGAATAATAAAAGTCAAATAGAGACTTTGCCGGTTTGGGCTCCTGAACTGATACCTCTGGTTGTTGGTACTGCTCAGCCTCCTCCTCTGTTAAGATGTCATTGTGGATCTCTGGGTACTCGAAGGTTTTGTCAGTTTCATCTGATAATTCTTCTTGAGGTAACTGTCTTGTTTGATCTGTCAGTCTCTGAATGAATTCTGATTGTCTCTGAATACTTTCAAATTGATTCTGGCATGTTTCAAGCATTGTATCCAACTTTTCGTCTTGTTTCTTGACCCAATCTTTGAGCATATCAATCATCTGATCTTCATCTGATGGTTCTGATTGTTGATGGAAATCATAGGTGGATGGTGGATAAGATGGAAAATGTGATGGTTCTTCGTACCTTGAATGATTCTGATAATTCTGCCACTCTGAAAAGTATATGCATTGATCGCTCGGGTGGTTACCATCACAAATCACACATCTCCCCATTTCGTTCTGATGAGCAAATGTAATAGTGCTTGGTTCTGGCATCCAGTGATAGTCATTGGGCTGCACAACAGGCCTCAGAAAACCAGACTGTTGCTCCCAGATGTGGGGTGTATCTTCTTGTAAGGCTCGTAATCTCTCAATCTCCCAGTAGTGTTCCATTTTTCAACCACCTGAAATAAAAGAAAGAAATAAAAATTACATATAAAAATAAAGAAAATTAGATACAAGTAAATTGGATAGCTTCAAAATTAATAACTCAAGAAAAATAAGTCCCCGGCAACGGCGCCAAAAACTTGACCGGCGTAAACACACACGTATAACGCAAGCGTACGTATCATTCAAGTAGTATAAAAATATCGATCCCACGAGGACTTAATTCCTACTGTTGTTATTAATTATTGATTCTATTTATTTACAGGTATCTAATTATAGGGAGAAGGAAATTGATTGCTTTTGGTTGGTTGAATGTGGTTTTTACAAAATAAAATAAAAACAGATTCAAAATAAAATACTAAGGAAAATAAAAGAAAAGACTCAAAGGTCTAGGGTCGTGACTCCACACAATATTATTATAAAGATGAATTGATTCTCTAATTTATGTGTAATAAATTAATTTGCTAACCTGGAACACGAAAATATGCAAAAAGCCTCTTCCGATGGTCAGACGCAAATACCCAGTATAACCCAATTGAACCATATGTCTATGTCAACCAAATTACCTAGATGCATTAAGATTAAGTTCCAATTGTGGCTACCCCCGCCCGACAGGTATATGTCTATCCTGTAAGGAAATCTATTAAAGGGTTATCTATCCTCAAGGAAGATCGTGGGCTATTGAATCTAAGACTGAAACCTAAAATCCCTATGTCTAGTTCATTTTAAGTTTACCACATCAATATTATTGGTGATCAGACAACAAGAAGCATTAAGCTTAAGACTCAATAAACAAACTAAAGAATTACCCATAAAAAGAAAATCAATTATTAAGTGTGTGGATATTGTGTTTCATCACTTCCCTAGAATAAAAATAAAATGCTGGGGTTAGAGGATCCACATTTAATATTTCTTATCTAGAAATCTCACTTATTATAATATATAAATTATTTTATGTTCTGCTTTCTCAGGAATTAATAATGTTAAACATTTAAAACCAGCCATATAGGCGGTAATCCATTTGGTCCAATTACACCAGCCATATAGGCGGTAATTATCTGTCACATAAAGACCAGCCATATAGGCGGTAAAGTAATTTATATTTAACCCGACCATATAAGCGGTAATAAAGTCTGACATTAATTAATCCGGTTAAATTATAATTTATAAATTATAGTTAAGTGAGATTTACCTAGATAATTATATTAAAGGTTTCACCTTTTACCCCAGTGGAAATTAACTACTAAACATAAAAGAAAAGAGAAGAAGAAGAACTACTATTACTATTACTGAAAATTAAAATACATAATTAAAAATATTATTTATATATACAAAAATATATGCAATCCTCTAAGAACAGGGAAAAGCTCCCAAGGAAAGCACACCAAATGAAGTGAAGAGGAGCTGAATTTATAGGCAGTTTCGGCTTCTGGAGTCGCGACGCTGAAGTGCTTGGCGTCGCGACGCCAGCACGCGTTTTCAGTCAACGCGGTTTTTGACCACGTGCATTGTCGGCAGAATCTGGTGATGACACGTGTCACACGGTAAAGGTGGTGCAATGAGAAGACGACACGTGGCACACGGTGATTGGCTGAGCTTTCGGTCCAATGATCATCTGACACGTGGCACGTGTTTAGGATTGTTCCAATGAGAGATTAACACGTGGCAGCATGTGATTCGCCGGTGATTCGGTCCAATGACAACTCGACACATGGCACGCGCTTGCTTTGGTCCAATGAGATTTCGACACGTGGCAGACGACGCATTTTAGCTGATCTTCTGTGATGTTGACATGTGGCACGGCGCACGTTAGCAAGTCCAATTTCTCAGATTCTGACACGTGTCCCTCGGCGCACGTTAGCATGTCCGGCGCACGTTAGGCGTCGCGACGCGGCAAAATTACCAAATTGCCCTTTTGTCATTTTTTCTCTATTTTGGCCCCAAATTGCTTCCAATGCTTTCCCAACATTATTTATCTGCAAAATAACACAAAACACATCAAAACGTTCACAAAACTCAAGAAACTATGCAAAATATTAGGTTAAATGAGTGGGAAATAGTGATAGATTTACCACTCATCAATACTACTGTATAACATTTTATTATGAATAATACAATCAGTTTTTGTAATATAATATATCTTTTAATATGGTAAAGACGTAATTGACCTTAGGATGATTAGTCATGATGCTGTTGCAAAAGCTTCGCAACTGATATTGAGTTGTATCATGACGTTGTCATTCTTAGACAGTTCCAGGTCAAGGTTTACACTACTTGGTCAGTAAAGTAAACCTGTTAAGACTGGTACATGTCGTATACTGGAATATATGATTCCAATGGTTTCTCAATGAACCATGAGTCTTGGAGACTCGTATAGACGTGTGGGTGTTTATAGCTGATAAACACTGAACGACTCACCGAAGATTCTTAATGGATGGTACACCAACGTCAATAAGAATCTTCTCGGGTTGAGTAGCATTTGTGATTCTTCGACTTGAGATGCCACTGTGGGCACATGAGACATCTTCCACACTTAGATGGCAGTCACGTCACCGATCTATTAAGATCAGACCTCCGCTTGTTTGTTTGGTGTGGATATATCCTCAGGGTGTCCTGTGTGTGTCGAGATAGGATCCGTCAGTTCTGTGTACAAAGCATAGGTAGTCCATATATGATTAGCAATCAGATAAAAACTATGGGCCCGTGGTACACTTTAGAAATCAGTTCTAAGTGTTCTCTTTTTTAGATTGCTAATAGAGACGTCGACGTGATAGTCCCTATAGAGATTTGACGTTTACATCTATATCTCTGGGATATATCCGGATACCTGTGATGGAGGAATTATATATTTTCCATGACCACGACCTGTATGATTCAGCGAGTTTATCTGTGGTCGTCATAATTTACGGGTGGGTAAATTATGGACACGAAATTGGATTTCGTGACGGATATGTCTGAATCTAGAGAGTCTCACTAATGAAATATACTCGTAGAGCACTAGGGCAACATTTATAAATAATACTGATTATTTATAAATCGTTTAAAGGTTAAACGAAAAATACATGTGATGAGACCTAATAGTCATTTCCTATTTTTTGTGTATTTGCATTTAATGTTAGATTTTATCAAATACACATTAATTAATTTTCAAATTGAGATATTTGACTAATATCATAAAAATATATGTATTTAATATTTAATGTAAATATAATACATATATTTAATATATTTGTATTTAAATAATTATTTAATTGTTAAATAATTAAATTAATTAAAAATATAAATATCCTAAGTTGTGATATTTATGGAGATGCTTTTAGTTGTTATTGTTGACTTGTTGAATATTCATTAAAGTTGTAATGATAAGGTTAACAAGTTGATAAAGCAAAATTAATGAAACAAAAAATAAAATATCTAGATATTTTGCAATACAATTTTCGGCCAAGGCAAGTTGGTGGAGTATAAATTGTTTTGTTTCATTTTAGGGTTTTATAAGTTCATTATACACAAAATAAACATAAAAAAAGTTGAGAGAAAAGGCTTGAAGGCTAAAGGGAAAAAGCTTGAAAAACCTTATTTTTGTAAGTATTTCTTTAAGGTCTTCAATATGAAAATAGTTTCTAACATACTTGGAATCATTTTGTGTTGCTTTGATGTTCTTTCTTCTCTTATAGTTTGTGTTTATTTGGTTGTGAACTTGAATGAAAGATCTATGCATGTAAGTAAGCTTGAAATATTTCAAAGGCTTACTTTTGATTCTTTGGAAATCAAGTTTTCATTCTAGAGTTGTTGAGCCACTCCTTGGTTACCTAGAATTGTTCTAGAGTTATTTCAAATTGGTGGGGCTTGTTTGGTGAAGTAACGAATGGATTAAAGTGTTGGATTTGGTAAAATTGGTCAATTTGATGAAATTAAAAATTAGGGTTCATAACCCATTCCAAAATTGGGGATTTTCATATATGTGATGTATTATGGAGTGTATATGATGCATGTAAAATTTTGGGTTGATTGGATTTGATATTGGCATGTTTAGAACACAAAAGGACCAAATTGTAACAAACCAAAAATTTTGGGTGTTCATGGCAATTAGGCAAAAATTAGGGTTTTCTGTGCAATCCAATTTTGATGTATTGGATATGTTAAAAAATATTTTATAAATGATTTAGAATCGTCCAAAATTGTATTTGACAATTTTTGGACTAAAATGATCAATTTGTAAAGTTATGGGGCAATTCGATAATTACCAAGAAATTTGATCTCTTGTGTAATTTTTCAGAATTTGATAATTGGATAATTAAATAAATAAGTTTATTTGATTGATCCGAGAAAAATTTTGAAATCGGAAAATTTTTGATTTTCCACTATTCCGCTGCGTTACTGGATTTTCGCCATAAAACCCCTACAAAATGGTATCAGAGTGAGTCTGATTCTGGACACCCTAATATGATTATGCCTTTTAAATTCAATGTTTAATTTAATCTTTGCTTGTTACATGCATGTATTTATTTAATTAGATTAAATAAAGTAAAAAGCATATTTTGCGGAAAATCCCTAATTAATAAGGTTTTATGTGAATTATGTATTTGATGCATATTACATAGTCCGTCTTATCAATACGGTTTATGAATATTTTTCCGTGACTACATCCGAGACTGTGCCTCTGTTGTGAGGGTGTAGCCGATAGAAATTTATTTATGCCGGATGTATATTAGATACTAGATAAATTCAAGTGAAAGCGGAATCCTGAACGTGCCCCAACTGTCAGGGTTACGTAAGTAGCTTGAGTTTATCATTGACGAGTTTAACCTTGGTACGTCTCTTTGTGAACGTGTCCAAGCTGTCACAACGAGAAACGACTAGGATCGGAAACCCATGAGTCACTATTGAGTGATTGACAAATGAGTTGTCTACCTGATGAATATACGTAGGCGAGACCGTGCCTCTATTGTGAGCTGAAATATATTCATGGGATCCACCTTTCACTATTTGTATTTAATTTAATTATTAAATCTTTGTATTCTGTTTGGGGATTACAGTATTGCATGATTTAGTGGGAGGGGCATTTTTAGATTAAAAATCCATGATCTAGTTAATGCTTTTGATATTATATGAAACTGCTTTATATCTGCTAACCGTTTTTCGTAATCTATATGATAGATTTGCGATGGCGGCACCATCTATTAATCAGTTTGCGCGTATGTTGGATACGAACAAACTCAAAGGCGTTGAGAACATCGCTGATTGGGACTTGGATTTGAGGATTGTCCTCGATTCCGAAAAGTTGGGATATGTTCTTGAGGGTCCGCTGCCCCTTGCTGTGGCTGAGGATGCATCACTGGAGGAACTTCAAGTTTTCCAAGCTTGGAAGGATGATGATTTAAAAGATAAATTATACATCTTAAGTTCACTGTCTCCGGGACTCAAGAAACAATACTATGACATGTCAGATGCGTATAGTATGATTATGCGATTAAGAGAATCGTTTATGAACCAAAAACAAATCGTTGTTCACAAAGTTGCGATGGAACTATTCCATGCGCGACTGGATAAAGGGCAAGCTGTGAGCTCGCATGTTCTTCACATGATCGATTTGATCGATCAATTGAGGCAACCTAATCTCCCTCTAAATGACATTCTCGGTAGGAGTGTCATTCTTGGTTCGCTCCCAGCTTCATATCGCCAGTTCGTGATGTACTTCAACATGAATGGGATTATATGTACCTACCATGAGCTGCATAGGATGTTGATCACGGCAGAATATGACCTAAGGAAGGGAGTACCGACTCGCCCTCCGAAACCTACTTCACTTTCTACTTCTTCCCAGACCTGGTCAAAGGGAAATAAGACGAAAGCGAATAAGAAGAAGGGTTTCGGTTCTCAACCACAGGGAAAGATAGCAAAGCCCAAGAGGGCTTCTGAGGACAAATGCCATCACTGCAGTAAAGTCGGGCACTGGAAAAGGAACTGTCATGACTACATCACCCAGATAAGGAGAGAGATAGCATTTATATCATGTACGTTTATTTTTCCAGTCATTGATATCTCACTAGCTTGTAAAGCTGTAACATCCAGCTGGATTTTAGATTCTGCTTGTCTGGTTCACATTTGCAATTCGTTGCAGGTGCTGAAGGAAAGTAAGAAACTGAAGCCTAGAGAGATGCAGTTGCGTTTTGGGAGTGGAGACTTTCTGGATGCAGTTGCAGTGGGAGTATGCGAGATCCCTTTGCCGAATGAGACACTTTTGTTATATGACTGTTACTTTGTACCAGGATGTGTAGCTAATATTATATCTCTTTTTGTATTGGATACAGATGATTATCGTATTAATATTAAGAACCGTTCTTTTTATTTATATGATAAACGTAATATTCAGATCCTTTGTTGTCCAAACCAACATGGTCATTACACATTGCAAACTTCTAAAGATATTTTAAATACTGGAGTTAATAAACGTAGTTTACCTGTTGTTAATAATACTGAACTTTGGCATATGCGGCTAGGTCATATAGGCGTTAAACGCCTTACCCAATTAGTTAGGAATGGTTTGATACCAGATCTCACCATTGAACCATATCCAACTTGTGAATCGTGTATTCAGGGTAAGATGACCAAAGCCTCATTTTCTGGTGTTGGACACCGAGCCACTAACTTACTGGAACTCGTACATTCTGATGTATGTGGTTCACTAAGTCAGACTGCTCACAGTGGTTATTCGAACTTCATTACCTTTAGCGATGATCTGTCATGGTACGGTTATGTCTATTTGATGCGACATAAATAGGAAACCTTTGAAGAGTTCAAAGAGTTCCGAAATGAAGTAGAAAAACAGACTGGTCAATATATTAAATGCCTTCGATCTGATCGAGGCGGTGAATATATGAGCAGTGAGTTCATGGATTATATGAAGGAGAATGGGATTCTCATTCAATATACTCCTCCAGGTACTCCACAATACAATGAAGTGTTTGAGAGAAGAAATCAGACTTTATTGGATATGGTCCGATCGATGTTGAGTTTTACAGATTTGCCCTATTACTTATGAGGCTACTTTCTTTCAACAGCTGCACATCTTTTGAATAATATTCCTTCAAAAGCTTTTCCTACGACTCCGTATGAGATATGGACCGGTATGAGACCAAATCTTAGTTATATTAAGGTTTGGGGTTGTCCTGCCTATGTCATGATGACTCAGCAGGATAAGCTTTCGCCTAGAGGGCAAAAGTTTAGGTTTGTTGGATATCCTTCGAACACGAGGGGATATCTGTTCTATGATACCGAGCATCGAAATGTGTTCGTAGCTCGCTTCGCAAGATTTCTAGAAGTAGAATTTTTGTCAGAAGGTGGTAATCATAGATATGTTGAACTTGATGAAGTCCAACTTGAGAACAATGAACCAACAGAGGAAACTGAGATTCAAGTAGATGAAGAACCTTCAACACACACACTCTGTAGGTCACAAAGGGTATCTAGACCTTCTGAACGCTTGTATTTGATACAAGAAAAGAGTCTCGATGTTCTCTTAGTTGAAGAGACTGATCCTTTTACCTAGAGTGAATTGATGTTGGACATCGACTCCGTGAAATATAAAAGTGCCATGAAATCAGAGTTAGACTCAATCCATGAGAATCAAGTTTGGGACTTAGTTCCGCTACCCGAAGGAATTGTTCGTATCGGTTGTAAATGGGTTTACAAGAGGAAGCGCGGGCATGACGGTAAGGTTGAAACTTACAAGGCCCGACTGGTAGAAAAAGGTTACACGCAGCGACCTGGCGTCGACTACGATGAAACTTTTTCGCTAGTAGCAATGCTTAAGTCTATTAGGATTTTTCTTTCTATAGCTGCGTATCATGATTACGAGATTTGGAAAATGGATGTCAAAACGGTTTTTCTAAATGGATTTCTTGATGAAGAAATCTATATGGAACAGCCGGAAGGTTCTGCGTCCAGCGAAAACTCAAGTATGGTATGTAAGCTTAAGAAGTCCATTTATGGACTTAAACAAGCTTCACGAAGTTGGAATCTTTGATTCAATGAGATTATTAGATCGTCTGGTTTTCTCAAGAATTCGGAAGAATCCTGTGTGTATCAGAATGCCAGTGGGAGCATGGTAGTATTTTTAGTCCTCTATGTTGACGACATCCTAATCATTGGGAATGATATAGGGATGTTACAAGGCGTCAAAGCATATCTCTGTAAGAATTTCTCCATGAAGGACCTGGGAGAAGCTTCATATGTTTTAGGGATAAAACTCTATAGAGATAAACAAAGGAAGCTGATTGGGTTATCCCAATCAACGTACATAGATAAGATCTTGGAACGGTATAATTTTGGTAACTGTAAGACAGCAAACATACCATTCAGACATGAGATTCATCTTTCGAAGAAGATGAGTCCACAAACAGAAGATTAGAAGGTTAGAATGTCTAACCAACCTTATACTTCATGTTTGGGTAGCATAATGTATGCCATGTTATGTACTAGGTCTGATATCAGTTTCAATGTTAGCGTAACTAGTAGATATCAGTCCAATCCAGGAAATGGCCATTGGATTGCCATTAAACATATCCTGAAGTATCTTAAAGGTACTAAGGATAAGTTGATAATTTATGGATGAGGTGAACTGCAAGTTAACGGGTATATGGATTCCGACTTCTAATCGGATCCCTGTGATAGAAAGTCTACATCTGGGTTCGTCTTTACCCTTAACGGAGGTGCAGTTTACTGAAAGAGTTCCAAACAGGGGTCAACAAGAGATTCCACCACAGAGGCGGAATACATTGCAGCTTCTAAAGCTGTAAAGGAAGCTGTATGGATTAGGAACTTTATCACAGAATTGAGAGTTGTCCAAAGTATCGAGAATGTGATTCTGTTATACTGTGATAATAATGGAGCCATTGTACAAGCAAATGAACCGAGGGCGGATCAGAAGTCGAAGCATGTGGAACGCAAGTACCACATCATTCGAGAGATTGTGTCGCGAGGGGATATTATCATGTGCAAGGTACCGGGTGAAAATAATGTAGCAGACCCGCTGATGAAGGCCATACCTCCGAAGTTATTTGATAAACATTTGGAGTCGATGGGTATTAAATACAATCGATATTGGCACTAGAGCAAGTGGGAGATTTTGTTGGGGTTGGTGTTCAGAGCGCCAATTCCCGGTTGTATTTCTTTGAGAATACTACTGTAAAATGGTTTATTATGAATAATACAAGCAGTTTCTGTAATATAATATATCTTTTAATATGGTAAAGACGTAATTGACCTTATGATGATTAGTCATGATGCTGTTGCAAAAGCGTCGCAACTGACATTAAGTTGTATCATGACGTTGTCATTCTTAGACAGTTCCTGGTCAAGGTTTACACTACTTGGTCAGTAAAGTAAACTTGTTGAGACTGGTACATGTCGTGTACTGGAATATATGATTCCGATGGTTTCTCAATGAACCATGAGTCTTGGAGACTCGTATAGACGTGTAGGTGTTTAAAGCTGATAAACACTGAACGACTCACTGAAGATTCTTAATGTATGGTACACCAACGTCAATAAGAATCTTCTTGGGTTAAGTAACATTTGTGATTCTTTGACTTGAGATGCCACTGTGGGCACATGAAATCAGAGAACATTCAAAGTACTCAATGCAACTTGAATCCAAATCTTTGAATATATAATCTAAGCTAGACTCACAGTGTGTGTGTGTGTAAAGGTTCATTCACAGCTCGACTCCTAGGTAAGCCAACTCAATGATTTCATTTAAAAATTAGAATCCGATGGGTCAAACCAACCTAAATATCTCAAATGTGCTCTGTAATTGCCTTTATGTGCTCAGTATGGTATGGTATTTTCTTTTTCTTTTTCTTCTTTCTCTTTTTTCAACTTTTTCTTTTATTTATTCTTTTCTTTTTCAACACAACTATCCGTTAAGGTAGCATTTCTCCTCATGGTGATCCTAACACTCACTCATGGGTAGCTTCACGCTAATCGATTATAAAAGGTTTAATTTCTTTCTTTTGATACTTTCTCTTTTTATTTTTAACCATATCATACATCATAACACTAGCAAATCAGAATCGACATCTAAGCAAACGATCATTCATCGACATGCAATTTCTTTAACTAGTCACTTTGCCAACTACCTAGGTTTTCACTGCTAAAAACCTATAGTTAAGTACTTACGAGTCTAACCTAGATTAACTACTCAAGGCATCAGATAAAGGTACATCAAAAAACTTATCGTTTCTAAAGTTTCATCCTAAAGCAAAAAATACTCATCATTGGACTTATGCTTTACTATTAAGTACAAAAAACAATCAATTTTTTTTATAACAGGTATTTGTTGGGGTTGGTGCTCAGAACGCCAATTCCCGGTTGTATTTCTTTGCGAATACTACTGTAAAACATTTTATTATGAATAATACAATCAGTTTCTGTAATATAATATATCTTTTAATATGGTAAAGACGTAATTGACCTTAGGATGATTAGTCATGATGCTGTTGTAAAAGCATCGCAACTGACATTGAGTTGTATCATGACGTTGTCATTCTTAGACAGTTTCAGGTCAAGGCTTACACTACTTGGTCAGTAAAGTAATCCCGTTGAGACTGGTACATGTCGTATACTGGAATATATGATTCCAATGGTTTCTCAATGAACCATGAGTCTTGGAGACTCGTATAGACGTGTAGGTGTTTATAGCTGATAAACAATGAACGACTCACCGAAGATTCTTAATGGATGGTACACCAACGTCAATAAGAATCTTCTCGGGTTGAGTAGCATTTGTGATTCTTCGATTTGAGATGCCACTGTGGCCACATGAGACATCTTCCACACTTAGATGGCAGTCACGTCACCGATCTATTAAGATCAGACCTCCGCTTGTTCGTTGGGTGTGGATAGATCCTCAGGGAGTCATGTGTGTGTCAAGATAGGATCCGTCAGTTCTGTGTACAAACCATAGGTAGTCCAAATATGATTAGCAATCAGATAAAAATCATGGGCCCGTGGTACACTTTAGAAATCAGTTTTAAGTATTCTCTTTTTTAGATTTCTAATAGAGACGTCGACGGGATAGTCCCTATAGAGATTTGACATTTACATCTATATCTCTGGGATATATCCGGATACCTGTGAATGAGGAATTATACATTTTCCATGACCTCGACCTGTATGAGTCAGCGAGTTTATCCATGGTCATCATAATTTATGGGTGGGTAAATTATGGACACAAAATTGGATTTCGTGACGGATATGCCTGAATCTAGAGAGTCTCACTAATGAAATATACTCATAGAGCACTAGGGCAACATTTATAAATAATACTGATTATTTATAAATCGTTTAAAGGTTAAACGAAATTACATGTGATGGGATCTAATAGTCATTTCCTAATTTTTGTGTATTTGCATTTAATGTTAAATTTTATCAAATACACATTAATTAATTATCAAATTGAGATATTTGACTAATATCATAAAAATATATGTATTTAATATTTAATATAAATATAATACATATATTTAATATATTTGTATTTAAATAATTATTTAATTATTTAATTGTTAAATAATTAAATTAATTAAAAATATAAATATCCTTAGTTGTGATATTTATGGAGATGTTTTTAGTTGTTATTGTTGACTTGTTGAATATTCATTAAAAATGTAATGATAAGGTTAACAAGTTGATAAAGCAAATTTAATGAAACAAAAAATAAAATATCTAGATATTTTGTAATATAATTTTCGGCCAAGGCAAGTTGGTGGAGTATAAATTGTTTTGTTTCATTTTAGGGATTTATAAGTTCAATATACACAAAATAAACATAAAAGAAGTTGAGAGAAAAGGCTTGAAGGCTAAAGGGAAAAAGCTTGAAAAAACCATGTTTTTGTAAGTATTTCTTTAAGGTCTTCAACATGAAAATAGTTTCTAACATGCTTGGAATCATTTTGCGTTGCTTTGATGTTCTTTCTTCTCTTATAGTTTGTGTTTATTTGGTTGTGAACTTGAATGAAAGATCTATGTATGTAAGTAATCTTGAAATGGTTTCAAAGGCTTACTTTTGATTCTTTGGAAATCAAGTTGCCATTCTAGAATTATTTAGCCACTCATTGGTGACCTAGAATTGTTCTAGAGTTATTTCAAAGTGGTGAGGCTTGTTTGGTGAAGTAATGAATGGATTAAAGTGTTGGATTTTAAAGATTTGGTAAAATTGGTCAATTTGATGAAATTGAAAATTAGGGTTCATAACCCATTCCAAAATTAGATATTTTCATATATGTGATGTATTATGGAGTGTATATGATGCATGTAAAGTTTTGGGTTGATTGGATTTAATCTTGGCATGTTTAGAACACAAAAGGACCAAATTGTAAAAAACTGAAAATTTTGGGTGCTCACGGCAATTAGGCAAAAATTGGGGATTTGTGTGCAATCTGATTTTGATGTATTGGATATGTTGAAAAACATTTTAGAAATGATTTAGAATCATCCAAAATTATATTTGACAATTTTTGGACTAAAATGATCAAGTTGCAAAGTTATGGGGCAATTCGGTAATTACCAAGAAATTTGATCTCTTGTGTAATTTTTCAGAATTTGATAATTGGATAATTAAATAAATAAGTTTATTTGATTGATCCGTGAAAAATTTGAAATCGGAAAATTTTTGATTTTCCACTATTTCGCTGCGTTACCGGATTTTCGCCATAAAACCCCTATAGTATTATCACTACATGCATACACCTCATACTTAAAACTTGCATTGTCCTCAATGTAAGATAAATATAAAAGAAAAAGGAGTGAGGAGCAACACTGCCAAACATGGAGTTGATCAGGCTCTTGCTGGTGAGACTTTGGTTGTGTGAGCTGCGTGGGTTGTGCTAACACATGCGTGAATACTCATGCAAATAATAAACATGCAATTAGCATACAATAAAATAAAACTGAAGTAAAGAAAATGACAAAATAAAATAAAATAAATACAGATGCAATGGTTGCCTCCCCGCTAGCGCTAAGTTTAACATCTTCAGCCAGACGTAATCTCCCAAGTGGTCATGATGGCTTCCATGTAGAGGACCAAATAGTCCCATGTTCTTTCTTCTTTGGTAGACACTGGTGATGAAGACATGAAAAAGAATTTATGGCTGGTTGCGATATTGTATCCATCGATCCCCCAGGGTCTACTGATGGCTAAGATTTTAGCCTGCATGGAAGGAAAAATTAGCTCAACCTCCGCTTTAACTTTCCAGAGACTATCTTTAAGTGAGCACTAACTCTCATTTTCCTCTTTTTACGGTTCTTTGGGATTAGGTCCAGATCGAGAGGGTTAGATTCATGTGGTGTAGAGCCTGTCTCTGGAAAGACTGTGTCTATCAAGTATGTGTACTGACACTCATCATTATCTCGTGGTTGTTTCTCAACATGAAAAATATTCACTTCCAGTGTCATATTCCCACATGATATCTTCATGAGACCATTCCTGCAATTGATAAGGGCATTAGCTGTAGAAAGAAAAGGTCTTCATAAGATAAGTGGAATTTTTGACTCACTGTTAAACAGAGATTGAGTGTCTAAAATCAGGAAATCAACAGGGTAGTAGAATTTATCAATTTGTAGTAAAACATATTCAACTACTCCCCGTGATTTTCTGAGAGAGCGGTCACCTAACTGTAAAACCACATATGTAGGTTTAATCTCTCCAAGTCCGAGCTGCAGATAAATAGAATATGACATGAGATTAATACTAGCACGTAAATCTAATAAATCCCGACCGAACCCATATGTACCAATGTGGCAAGCAATAGTGGGGCATCCCGAATCTTTGTATTTTGGTGGGGCCCTCTGGTCAATCATTGTACTTGCTTGTTCTGTTAAGAATGCATTCTTTTTCACATGATGCTTTCTCTTCATGGTGCATAGATCCTTTAAAACCTTCGCATATATGGGAACCTGTTTGATCACATGTAATAGAGGAAGGTTAATCTTTACTTGCTTGAAGTGTTCATGATCTCACCATTAGGGTCTGTAGCTCTCGCAGTAGGCCTAAGAGCTTGAGGGAAATGTACTCTAACTGGGCTCCGTGTCTCTTGTTCTTCTTGAGGAATATTGGTACTAATATCTTTGGGGTCACCTATAATGTTGGAGGTGTCTTGGGAGCCTACCTCCTTACCACACCTAGTGATTATGACATTAACACATTTTACGTTGGATGCCTTATGATCAGCCTGTATCATGTGTTGCCCTTGTGGATTTGGTTGGGCTTGAGATGGGAACTTTCCTTGTTCTTGCACACTCAGGACATTAGTCAACTTAGAGACTTGACTCTTAATCTCCTTATTGTCTTCAACTACCTGAGCTATCAATGACTCAAACCTTTGATTGGTTTTACTCTGGGCCTCTATAAATGTATGCACGGTATCCTCTAAATAATTTCTAGGAATGACAGGTGTGGGATACTGGGGAACACTGTAACCTCTAGGCTGTGGTGGTTGAGTGGGTGGTTAAGACTCATGTTTCTAACTAAAATTTGAGTGGTTCCTCCAACTAGGATTATAAGTATCCGAATAAGGCGTATGTGGCTTCTTGTACATCTCTGAGGTATTCCATTGTTCCTCATAGGTTTCCTTCATCTCACCATAGATAGAACACTCTTGGGCTAGATGGTAAATCCTTTTACACACAAAACTTACCCATTGAGGTTTTAATTGGGCTACCGCATGTATAGTCTTGCTATCTTTGGCTTTTAAGGCTCATATCTCCCTAGTAAATAGCTCAACCTGTGTTCTAAGACTATATTCTTCCCTAAAGTGATGTATGCCTTCGCTAGAAGGAGTGAGACGTGTCCTATCAGTGCTATCCATGGTATTTGGTCCAGTCCAAGTGTGAGATTTCTCGACTAGGTCATTTAAGTACTCAAGTGCCTCATTAGGATCCTTTCATATAAACTCACCATTGCACATTGTCTCAACAAATTGGCGCTCTCTAGGAGTTAGACCGTCATGGAATAACTTACTAAACGCCAACTCTCATACCTATGGTGAGGAAAACTAGCTAGCATCTCCTTAAACCTCTCCCAAGTTTGATAAAAGGTCTCACTGTCTTTCTGAGAGAATGTAGAGATTTGTCTTTTCAGGGCATTAGTCTTATGGTGTGGGATGTATTTATTGAAAAATGCATGTGTCATATCACCTCATGATCCTATTGAACGAGGCCTTAAAGAATACAACAAACTTTTAGCTCTATCCTTAAGGGAAAAAGGGAAGAACTTAAGTCTAATTGTGTCTGTAGTCCCAAACCAGTCATGGAAGGTTGCTACAACCTATTCAAACTCTCTAATGTGCACATAAGGGTTCTCATTCTCCAAACCATGAAAGGTTGGGAGATATTGTATCATTCCAGGTTTAAAGTCTATATGTGGTGCATTATGGGGAAACATTATGCATGATGGTGTAGCTGTGCGAGTGGGATTGAGGTACTCCTCAAGAGTCCTAATGTGTGGTCTCTCGTACTCACTCATGTTGTGTGTGCTAGATCTAGGTGGTGTAGTAAAAAATGTTTTCAAATAGAGTTTCTGAATTTGAATCTTCCTCGTCAATTCTAACAAACCTACCAAACTGATCTCTGAGTCTAGGCATGCACGCAAACACAAAGAAAACAAGAAAAAGAAATCGAAGAGTAAAACTAAAAATCAAAATATAAACTAAAATAGAAATAAAATAAATAAATTAGAAAATAAAAATAATAAAAAACAAAGATGGAACGAAGTTACCGCTTTGTTGTTGACTAAGCAAACCTGCTTCTGTTGATTGTAAACTGTCTCCCCGGTAACGGCGCCAAAATTTGATTACGCCCAAAAAGTACTTGCGGTTATTGCAGTATAGTTGGGGTGTCGATTCCTCAGAGAGATGGTTACAAAGGAACTAATTCACTTAAAGAAAACATTAGCAATAACTTGATTAAAGAAAATAGTTTAATTGGTAATGTGAAATAAAAACGATGAAAAGTACGTAAGAGTTATCAGTAGAGAAAAGGAGCAAAGTGTCAGAAATCCCTCTTGTATCAAATCCCTATATTCAGTGGTTGATTCTTTTTATTACTCAATTTAAGGTTTCACATCCCAAACCAACAATCAGAAGATATTTCAATAAAAACATATTAAATTCTAAGGTAATCGGTGAATTATTTTCTCTATGTTAACAACACACAATGTTATCGTTATGACTTATCTAACGTCGACAATATACCCTCAGGCAATACTACATCAGAAGATTAACTCATAAAACAACATTACCAGTCACAATCGGGTTCCCCAATCACATATAGAAGAAGTATGATTATTCCTATATGCAAATTGGTAAAACACAATCTCTGGATTCATAATCAAAAGATAATAAAGAATAACAAGCCATCAATCATATTACACGTTGAAGAATATTTAGAAATCAAAAACATGAATATAAGAACCTAATTACAAGAGTTCATCCTTAGCTTTGCCTAGGAGATTAGTTCTCCATATAGAAGAGAGACATAACCTTGATAGATCGGAGGAGCATCCTGTCTGGCATGAAGCTTCCTCGTTCTTCTCTCTCAAATATGTGACTTCAACTCCTTGTTGTGTGTTTTTTCTCTATTTTTCTCCTCCTTTAGGGTTTTGGACGAACTTGGGTTTATATAGGGAAGTCTCGGAGTCTTTATGCGCATCAAACACGACTAAATTAAGTTTCTGGGGTCTGCTGGGGCACCGCGGTGTCAGAAAGTGGCACCGCGGACGTCAGAAGATGGGCGTCGCGATGCCAGTTGCTTTTTCTGGTTTCGTCAATTCTGCATTTCCGCTCTTCACGCGTGTTTCCGATGCGTCTGTAAGGTCCCAAAATACGTACAATTGCTCTTATATCCATGTTCCATTGCTTCCTAATAATAAGACATAAAATAAACTATAATTAAGATCAAATACATGATAATTAAGCTGAATTAGCCATGTTCAACGTACATTTTCATGCACTTATCAATGATTCATATATGTTCAAGTATTGCCCTGATCAGATTTTCTGATAATGCATACCAGACAATGAGATAAGTAGTTTTATTCGGCTTTGTCATTCGAAAGTATACAGAGGTCACTTCTCATCTAAAAAACGACTGCAAAAATCTTACAGTGTGGATTTTATTAGCCCACCTTATTTAAAGATACACATGCTTTCTGCAAAACTTGTGAAAATTATCAAAAGTTGTGATCCATTTCTAAAAGAAACATGATGCCTTTAAACCACATCATTGTCATCGAAATCTTTGATTATTGGTGAATAGTTTCATGGGCCCATTTCCACATTTATTTGGGTTTTTATATATTTTAGTTGAAGTCGATTACGTCTCAAAATGGGTTGAGGCGATTACTTGTCGAAATAATGATCACAAAATTGTGACTAAATTTTTAAAAGAAAATATTTTAAGTCAATTTGGAATTCATCGGGGCTATTATAAGTGATGGAGGTAAACACGTTTGTAACAAACCTTTTGAGTTTTTAATGAAAAATATGAAATTACACATAAAATTTCTATCTCATATCACCCTCAGACAAATGGTCAAGTTGAACTAGTAAATAGGGAAATCAAATAAATTTTGAAAAAAACGGTTAACCAAAATAGCAAAAGTCAGTCTCTTCGACTGACTAATGCACTTTAGGCATACCTAACAGCTTTCAGAACGTCGTTATGAATATCTCTTAATCGTTTAGTTTATGGAAAACATTATCATTTGCTTGTAGAACTTGAGTATAAGGTATATTGGTTCAATTCAAACCTTGAAAATGCCAATCATGAATATAAACTGTAATTAAATGAACTTGAAGAGTTAAGGAATTATTCAAATGAGAATGTGAAAATTCTTAAAATTAAAACTAAGAATATTTGAATTGATCAAAAAAATTTACTTTATAATTATCATCTTCATTTATTTCCTGAAAAATAGAAATCCAAATAAAATGGCTCATTTATTGTGAAACACATTTTACCCATATGGAGCTATTGACATTGAGAATCCTAGGGATGGTGATGTAATCAAAGTAAATGGACAACGTCTGAAATCATTTTTGGTGTGTTCAAATTTTCAAGAATCTATTTTTCTTTCAAAGCCAGTGTATTATGATTGATGTATTCTAAATTGTTATTTTATTTTATTTTATTTTGTTTTTGTCCAATTTCCATTTTTCTTGTGTTTTGCAGCATTTTTCTTTTTTGTCAGAGTCTTTCACCTCGGTTAAATAGTGAATAACGGTACTCCGTGACACTAAGTCGGTAATTTTAGTTTCCTAAAATTACTGATATCCTACAATCAAGTATGGAAGAAACTCTCACAAAACTCCACAAATATTTTCATTCTCTCCCTCAAAATATCTTGGTGAAAATTTACAAAGCACGAACTGAAAGAATGAGGCTTCTTATGATTAATGATATTCATAGTGATATTCGTTAGGTACTTGAAGCAAGGGTCTGCTTGGCAGGTGAGTTATCTGACTCATTCATTTTTTATATGCCTGGTTTAGGGAAAAACACATATGCTAAGAAACGTAGAGCTAAACAATTAAGAGGTATTTATTATAAATATGCATGCTTGACGTGCAACACTCATTGTCTTTCTTTAGGAATAGTGTCTCACAATCACGAAGATAAAATTCAATTCATTAGATATGACTTGAGTAAGGAGTGTTTAGATGATATTTCATTGACTCTTAAGACGCATCCTAGTAGACATGTTCATAGAGTGATTCACAATTTGCATACACAATTTCAAAAAGAAAGACAACAATACAGTCTCATAAATCTAACTTTAAAAGACCTTGTTTGCCAATTTATAAGAAAATTGGATGGGAATCATATCTCAACCCATAGAGTGTGTTCAAGTCGTTACTGGACGTAAAACAGAGGAATATGTGAGCCACAATCACAATTACCAATACATATTATTTCAATTTACTGTTTTGATTTCCTTTACTTTAATTTTTCTGACAGTATCTAACATTTTTTACCTTCACGATCTATTTTATTGTTTATCTGATAATTATCATTTTGCAGATACTAGTGCTTTTATTACTCATCTTTTTCAGGATCTATAAATACAGCTCTTCATTTTTTTCTTCAACATATCCAAATAAGAGAGAGCATAAAAATTGAGAAAACTTCTAGACGACGAGTCACTAATATATGTGTATTTTATGGATCTAGCTTTGGAACTAAATCAGAATTTATTGAAGCCGCAAAAGAATTGGGTAGAGTTATGACGGAAAGAAACGTGCATGGTGGTGGCAATCTTGGATTGATGGATGTGTTTCAAAGGCCGTGTAAGAATGAAGCAGTCAAGTTTTTGGAATCATCATAAAAACTTTGGCAGAAGAATGAATAGAGAATAATGTATTGTCTCCGGTATGTCTGAAAAACTTACTGAAATGATTAATCATGCTGATATTTTTATTGCTTTACCAGATAGGCTGAGCACGTTGGAAGAAATATTCATAGTTGCGTCATGGAAAAATTTGAACATTCACCGAAAACCTATTGGACTATTTAATGTAGATCATTTTTTCGATTTTCTTTTAGTATTTCTTGAGGATGCAAAAAAGACTTGGGTTCATTTCAAAATCGGAAAAAGATATTGTTCTTACTGCAGGAAAAGCTGATGAATTAATTGACCAATTGTTAGCCTATTCTTTCCAAGTTGGACTGGTCAGATAACGATCATGACAAGTGTTAGGGTTGGTGCTTGAAGCGCCAATTCAGATTATATTTATGTCCAATTCATGAATACGAGCAATATCTTTTTCCATAATATTACTTAATTATGGTTGCACCTCTTGTCTTTTATTATATATATTCGATCTAATTTATTAGATTGGAACTAGATCATGTTTAGTGATATATATATTTTAGACAAAGACCCAATAATATATAATGTAGTGCGCAATTACAACGTAGCTTGTAATTGACATTGGGAAGTGTCACTACTAGAAATATATTATCAAATTAAGTTTCTGGTCAAGATTTACTGACACGGGTCGGTTAATAAAATCCATTGAGACCAGTACATGTCGTATATCGGACTTGGTCCAATGGTTTATCCCAATGAACCATGAGTCACGGGAGACTCGTATAGACGTGTAGGTGTTTATTTGATAAACACTGAATGACTCACCGAAGATTACTAATAGATGGTACACCAATGTCAATAGGAATCTTCTTGGGTTGAGCAGCATAGTGATTCTTTGACTTGAGATACCACTGTGGATATATGAGTTATCCTCCATACTTAGATGGTAGTCACGTCACCGATCTATTAAGATCAGACCTTCGTCTGTTCGTTGGGTGTGGACTCATGCTCATGATATCATGTGTGTATCAAGATAGGATCTGTCAATCATGTGTACAGGGCATAGGTATTCATTATATGATTAGCAGTCTGTTAAATCCATGGTTGTGGTATACTTCGGAAGTAAGTTCCGAGTGTTATTTAGAAGATTGCTAATAGATACGTCAACAAGATTATACCTATAGAGATTTGACGTTTATATATATATCTCTGGGATAATCCGGATACCTGTGACGGAGGGATTATACGTATGCAATGATCTCGACCTGTATGATTCAACGAGTTTATCCGTGGTCATCATAATTTACGGGTGGGTAAATTTTGGACACGAAATTGGATTTCATAACGGATATGTCTGAATCTATAGAGTCTCACTAATGAAATATACTCGTAGAGCACTAGGGAAACTTTTATGAATAATATAGATTATTTATAAATCGTTTAACCGTTAAACGAAAAATACATGCAAAGGGACCTAATGGTCATTTCCTAATTAATGTGTATTTGTATTTAATATTTGATATTATTAAATACACATTAATTAATTATAAAATTAAGATATTTGACATATATCATTAATATATGTATTTGAGATATTTAATTTAAATATAATACATATATTTAAGATATTTATATTTAATTATTTAATTGTTAAATAATTAGATTAATTGAAAAATAAATATCTTTGTCATGATTAATGTTAGAAAATGGCATGATTTGGTGAGTTCACTTGTTGATTTACTTTATGATAAAGGTTATCATTTACAACAAGTAACCTTTAACAAATCAAAATGAAACAAAAATTAAATATTTGATATTTATTTTTTTATAATTTTCGGCCAAAGCAAAAAATGAATATAAATTGTTTTTGTTTCATTTTTGTTACAAAAAACACAAGTTACAATATATTTTACTAAGTAAAGTTTGAGAGAAAGTTGAAAAACAAAAGAGAAAAGCTTGGGAAATTTTTGATTTTGTAAGTATTTTCTTATTTTCTTCAACTTGAAAATTATTTCCATATTTCTAAGCTTCAATATGTGTTGCTTATAATTTTCTCTACTCTTTACTTATGTAAATTAATTGATTGGAAACTTGTGGGAAAGATGTTGCATGTGTGTATGAATAAAGTATGCTTATAATTGGTTATTAAGCATTCTTTTGATTAATTAGTAATCAAGTTGCCATTCTAGAGTTTTAAGGTCACTCATTTATGACCTAGAATTGTTCTTGAGTTGTTTTATGATGGTGAGACTTGTTTGGTGTGGTAAAGATTGGATTAAAGTATTGAATTTTGTTTAATTTGGTGTATTTTGTCAATTTGAAGAGATTATAAAATTAGGGTTCATAACCCTTTCCAAATTTGGGGCTTTTCATATATGTGGTGTATTATGATGTATATATGATGTATATTAAATTTGAGATGGATTGGATTTGATCTTGACTTGTTTTGAATAAGAAATGACTAAAATGCAAAACCTGGAAAATTCTGGGGCTTCTCGGTAATTTGAAAAAATTTGAATTTTGTGTTGCGATTTATATTTTCATGTATTAGACATGAATAAATCATTGGATTGATTTGGAATCACTTAAATATGTATTTGACAATTTACCAAAATGATCAAAATACAAAATTATGGGGTTAATTCGGCAATTATAAGAAATTTGATTTCTTGGTTTAGAATTTCAGATTTTATGTGTTGATTAATTAAAATAAATAAGTTTATTTTAATTTCCCAGGAAAAATAATTATCGGAAATTGATACGGAGTGAAAATACACGAAAACGACGAAAAATGGCGTTATCGGGTAACGGCTGCCCAGCTGGTCACTGTTCGGGCAGTCCACAAACTGTCCAAATATTTTTGGGGCTGACGTGGGTAGTTCTCATGAGCATTGATCGGTCGGTTCAGTCGGAAACGCATTTTATTCTATTTTACGGAAAAACATTTTCGTAAAGGTTTTGCGGAGTTTCTAAATTATTTATGTCGTTATTTGATATCGAATAAATATGTTTAGATGAAATATGAATGAATTATTAATATTTGATATTAAATAATTTATTCATAATTTTAAAAATTTTAAAACTACGATTCCGCCCGAACCGTGCTCCTTCCGCTGCGCCACCCTGATAAAACCCCAACAAAATGGTATCAGAGCGAGTCTGATTCTGTACCCCCGATATGATTATCCCTTTAAATTTGATATTTAATCTAATCTTTACCTTTTTACATGCATTTATTTATTTAATTTGATTAAATAAAATGAGATACATCTTTTAGGAAAATCCCCGTCAAATAAGGTTGTATAAAGTGACTAGTATTAGGAATACTTGTTTCTTCATCCGCCTTGTCAATATGGATGTAAATGTTTTCATGATGCTAGAGCTGTAACGTGTCAAAGCTGTGCAGTTAGGGTTGAAGGTAGTTCATTTGCGCCGGTAGAACTTATATGATAAGGACAAATTCAAGTGAAAGTGGAAATCCTGAACGTGCCAAAGTTGTCAGGACTACATCGGTAGCTTGAGTTTGTCATTGACAAGTGAAGCCTTGATACGCCTCCTGTGAATGTGCCAAAGCTGTCACAACGAGAAACGGTCAGGATAAAATCAGAAGTCACAACGAGTGTGATTGACAATGTGTTGTCTACCCGTAAATATACGTAGGCGAGAACGTGCCAAAGCTGTGAGTCGAAGTATATTTATGAGGTCCACTTCCCATTATGGAATTCGATTTAATTATTGAATTATCATTTTTCGTTAGGGATTTCGGTATTACATAAAGTAGTGGGAGGCACTGCTAGGTTAAAAATCCATAACTAATGCAGTGTGTAATATTATGAAAAATGTCGCTTATGTTTTTTTTCCTTATTCTATTTTGATAGAATTAAACTTTTGTCCATTGCATGCATATTTTATATATATTTCCTGACTTCAAATATGGTTGCAGATTTCTAGAATAGGTTCTAAATTAGAATATATAATGATATAATCATTCTAGACAGAATAGTTTATTATGCAGTAAAGATTGACATGAATTGGTTCATGTCTCGAGATTCTTCACTGGCATCAAGAAAACCCCATTAGCTATTTGTTTATCTGATAATGACGTTTCTTGGCTTTAGTGACATTTAGAGGTCACGTGCCAGACGCTATTTCCTTTTCAATTATTTGTAAATGTTGTAAATAGTTGAAGGTAAATAATAAAGCTAAAGAAATAAGATGCGTATAGTTGTGTATAGAAAATATCGATTTTCATAATATGACAACCGTAGATATTGGATATCAGATCTCTCGTCTAGTTATTTAAAATAATATTAATTGATTGTTTCGATATTTGATATCAGAACTTGCGACTATTGGATAGTTACTTATTTTCTGTAAATAGTTGTTACATATTTTAAAACGACTAGTAGTGTCATTAACGAATAGATAAACATTAAGAAAAATATTCGGTTAAGTAAATAACTTAGAACATTATTTTATGAGATTTTATCACTTAAGTATTAGATGCTTATACCATGTGGTAAAAGATGGTCTGCTACTAGATCACACCACATATCCTTATCCATTTAATTGTATTCGGGAAGGTGATTAAATCTCATTTAACCAATGATTTTCATTGGACCAGAAAATTTATTAAACTGATACATTGGATGTATGTACTTTAATGAGTTGTAAATTACTTAAGGTAGTTTTCTTTACTTCGTAACTTAGTCAATGAATCGTCGTGACTTAGTTACGTGTTACTGATGAAACGCTGATAGAATATTTTGACTGGTTCAAAGATATTCGATCTCAAATTTTGAAAACTGTATCTTTAAAATTCACCGTGAATATTTGAATTGTTCAAAGATGTTTGATATGATCAAACATATGAATTTAAGGAATTAGTTCTAAGGTTGTTGAATGAATATGATTCTTACTCAATATAATTCTTCTACGATTCCATCTTGATGAAATTGGTAAGTGAGAATAATCGAATCTTATATATGATTTGATTCGTTTGATATTGAGTGATGCCGAATTAGTTTCAATACTCTTAGGGATATGCTCCAGTAACACTAATTCATCTATTTAATTAAGGTTCCATTAGTTTCTATAGTTATGTATATGATATGTAAAAATAGAAAATTTGAATCTTGAAATGTATGAGATTTGAATATTTCTTTTGTATAATGGTTATATAATTGAAGGTACTTGCTCCTCGGAGGTACAAGTAAGAGTTTATTATTTATTCTATTTAATTGAATATTGTATTCAATTTGATAGAATATCATTTCTACGATCCCGAGTAATGAAATTATTTTATTACTTGAAGTGTAACATCATATGTTGACCATTGTAGAAAAGAATTGACTTATTGAAGTCAAATGTGAGAATAATAAACTATAAATGGAACTACATAATTAATAAGATGAACATACCCTTTAATTACTTCCATATAAGTGCAATAGAATGTCAGAACCATTTGCAAAGTATTTGATACTTAATGGTTCTGTTGTTTTCTTATCGAATAAAGTTATCCTATAACTTATAGTGGGAACGATATTTGATATCGATTCCGGAAATTAGAATTAAACCATAGATCTAAGATTGTTCATAGCTTACTACGATCAAGTTTTGAACTTGATTGAGCTTTCATTATGAATCGTTCATAAAATTTGCAAATTGTTTACGCAGCAAAATCACAGTGAGCTTATTAAAGATTTGACCTTTATAGTATGACAGTGAGAAAAGTTATACTTAGCAATCTATTGTAGATTCTGAGGAAACTTGTCTCTAGTCGCACTGATTGAACAATTTAAGATCTGTTGGTTAATGATGATATTAAATTGTGTATTTTAGCTAAAGAATACAAAGTGGCGTTTTTTGAATGACTTCTTCGGATAAGAGATCAGTTGTGATTTCTTTGATTGAATAGTACATTCAGAAATGACCTTAGAGTTTGTATTCTGCTAAGATTACAATTTGGTACAGTAGCTTATAGAGCCTATTGTAGACTCGAATGAGCTTTCTGGAAATTTATGTTTTCTAATTTTGATATCAGTCAGATTGTCTGATTTTATTAAAGTATAAAGAATACATATTAGATAGAAAGGGTTAGTGTAGCGTACAAATTTCTTTCTAGTATTTTAAATCATAATGACATTATCATTATTAAGGTAATAATGAGATGTTTATAAGGTAAAAAGTTTATCTGAGTCTTATTTTCTCCGTGAAAGTAGTGGGAGTGGTCTCTATTATATTCGATATAAAGTTTTATATATGATATAAAACTAAGAGAATTGAGAGATACTCTCATTAGTCATACATTAGATATGATCTAATAAATGACACAGTGAGACTATCTGTGTGACAGTTAGTATAACTGTTTGACAGTTAGTGTGTCTATAATATATAATATTCATCTTTCGTAAATGATGATTCCTTTGTCGAAAGTGAAATTGATTAGAATGTCTAGTCAATCTTATGCATCATAGAATGATAGCATAATGAATACTATATTAAGTACGATTAGAGATATCAATTTAATCGTAATTGTTACGAGTTATTTTGATATCTTTTAGACCATAAGATGTGTCTTGAAACATGTTCTTTATTATATTTGAGAAATTAAGAACGAGTTTCTAATTAATGGAGAATAAAGTTCACAACCATTAAGGTCATATTAGTTTTGAGTCTAATTATGACGTTAGACAGTTTATGTCATAAAGAGTCAGAAAGTATGAAATGGGAGTGTCACAGATGATTCCACTATGAGAGTGGAGTTAGTTGCAACTTATGAAATATTGACTTATGAAGTTGCATAGTGACCTTATAGATTAGAAGTTTGACATTAGTGTTGTGTTTGCTATTGTCTACATAGTATTTTGGATTTGATCCGTAAATACTTAGACAACTTAGTAGCTGAAGCACAATGTTGATGTGGCATCTGAGTCATATTGATGTAGAACTTAGTTTCTACAAAAATATGAATGATGCCGGCTAAGGGAAAAAATTGGGTTTGTTTGACCAACTCAATATGTTATAGCGGGCTTACTTGTTGTTGCCTACCTTTTGAGCGCTAGATGAGTTCTTGAGGGCCATGTGTAGGAGCGAAGCGGGGTTTACCGTTATGCCTATGATATTAGGCGACCACGACACTGTTGGGCTTGCAGCCCGTGGAGAGTACGGATTAGCCCGCGGGGGACTAAATTGGAGAATAAATGAGTTGCCACCCAGTGTGAACTGGGAAAGATTTAAGGCCGCACTCACCCCTCGCAAGTGAAGACCTTAAACTGTTGGGTTCAGAATGGTCCCTTACTTATGCCAGTATAATGGACGGGTTCACACAATATTATAGCCAAGTCTTAATGCAATTCATGCATAAAAGCGAATAAAAATGAAATAACATACCCAACCAAAATAATAATCACAATAACGTAGTTCCAAAAATACATTAAATTAAGAAATATTAGATGCGATAACGAAAAAGTATAATAAATAATCAAAAGTAGGAAAAGCGTCAATAAATAAATAGCAAACAAAAATGGGGGTTAATGTCAATAACTAAATAGCAAACAAAAAGGGGGTTAATCACGCATATATGAGTATTTCCCGAGTGGCACGTGGAGTTGTATCCCAAGTACATACCGCACTACCATCCATTCAGATTCGGCTACGGAATTTACATCTGGGTTTCCATCTGATATACCACAAGGGATAATAACATACATGATCATCAATGCAATGTAAACGAGCATAAAAAATATAACCATGCATATACGGATAATCATCAATGTGAACAAACATAAACAAAATAAAGGCGGAATAATAAAATAACCTTAAAAGTAAATAAATAGATTAAAAAAAAGGATAAATGACGAAATGCCAAAAAAAGAAAAAATGTGACCAGAAATTTGGCCGTTTTTGATGTAGGACTTCGTATGCCCGGCTGGACGTATTTCACGTCCAGCCAAACATGCAGTGTCCGGAACTATAAAAATAAATGTGGTAAGGGTGCCATGAGGTCTTACCTTTTAAGTTGCTTTCTCGGAAGTGCATTAGGCCGTCGCCGGAAGGATCCATGGTTTGCTGTTTCTGCTTGTTGTTTCGTTATTTCTGCTTACTGTATTGTTATTTTCTGGTTGCTATTTTGCTATTTTCTGGTTGTTGTTTTGTTGTTTTCTGGTTCGCTATTTTGGTTATTTTTTACTGCTGTTTTTGGTTGTTTTTTGCTACTGTTTTTGGCTGTTGTTTTTTGTTGCTATTTTTGGTTGTTGTTTTTTCGGTGTTTTGGTGGTTCTGGCTGGCAGTGATTGGCTTCTGTTTTCGGTGATGGCTGGTTGTTTTGGTCGCTGGTTTTCTTGTTGATTCTCGGTGATGACTGTTTATTTTTGGGCTTGCTGTTTCGATTTCTGGCTGGTTGTTTTGTTGGGTTTTTGTTTGTTTTTCGGTGATGGCTCTAGGGTTGCCTCTCTCACTCGGCTTTGTTATTTTTTTCTCTCTGTTTTTCAAGTTTGCCGTCAAAGAAGAAGAGAAGAACTCCTAGGGTTTTCAAGTTGCCATCCAAGCCTCCTCACTTTGATGATTTGGTCCATTTTTTATAATGATTTGAATGGATATCCAAATAGGGAAACAAATCATGGAAATTTGGGCAATATTCTATCAAATTATTTAAGGAATAAAATCTCACAAATTTGATGATGAGGAGATCTCAAATCTTATTAAATTGGTAAGGATGAGGTCCCAAAATCTCATTAATTTGGAAAGTGATTTGAGGGGATTTTATCATATTTGGGAAGATCATGGGCCGATTGTGTGGTGTTTTGGGCGTGCATGGTGGGTCATGGGCTGAATGTGCAAGGGCATAATGGATTGCATGGCCTGCATGGTGGGTCTGAGGCTAAGGTTTGAAACAGTGGCTGACTGAGCGAATTCGAGGCTGGCTAGTGAGTCTGAATCTGCTTAGGGGATAATTTTGGAGGTTTTCTTTCCTTTAGGCATTCATTTTTCGCAACTTCCGCAACTTTTCAGGTAGTGCCTCCATACGAGGCTCATCATCGAGCTCATGCAAAAATGCAATGCCTACACCATGCGTATGGGATACACATTAAGATGTGTATATGATACTGTGGATTGGCACTAGAGCAAGTGGGAGAAATTGTTAGGGTTGGTGCTCAGAGCGCCAATCCGAATCGTATTTATGTCTGATTCATGAATACGAGCAATATCTTTTTCCATAATATTACTTAATTATGGTTGTACCTCTTGTCTTTTATTATATATATTCGATATAATTTATTATATTGGAACTAAATCATGTTTAGTGATATATATATATAGACAAAGACCCGATAATATATAATGTAGTGCACAATTACAACGTAGCTTGTAATTGACATTGGAAAGTGTCACTACGAGAAATATATAATTAAATTAAGTTCCTGGTCAAGATTTACTGACACGGGTCGATTAGTAAAATCCACTGAGACCCGTAGATGTCGTATATCGGACTTGGTCCGATGATTTATCTCAATGAATCATGAGTCTCGGGAGACTCGTATAGACATGTAGATGTTTATTTGATAAACACTGAACGACTCACCGAAGATTACCTAATAGATGGTACAACAATGTCAATAGGAATCTTCTTGGGTTGAGTAGCATAATGATTCTTTGACTTGAGATACCACTGTGGATATATGAGTTATCCTCCACACTTAGATGACAGCCACGTCACCGATCGATTAAGATCATACCTCCGCTTGTTCATTGGGTGTGGACTCATGTTCATGATATCATGTGTGTATCGAGATAGGATCTGTCAGTCTTGTGTACATGGCATAGGTATTCATTATATGATTAGCAGTATGTTAAATCCATGATCGTGGTATACTTCGAAAGTAATTTCCGAGTGTTATTTAGAAGATTGCTAATAGATACGTCGACATGATTATTCCTATAGAGATTTGACGTTTATATCTATATCTCTGGGATAATACGAATACCTGTGACGGAGGGATTATACGTATGCAATGATCTCGACCTATATGATTCAACGAGTTTATCTGTGGTCATCATAATTTACGGGTGGGTAAATTATGGACACGAAATTGGATTTCGTGATGGATATGCATGAATCTAGAGAGTCTCACTAATGAAATATACTCGTAGAGCACTAGGACAACTTTTAATCTTTATGAATAATAGAGATTATTTATAAATCGTTTAACCGTTAAACAAAAAATACATGCAAAGTGACCTAAAGGTCATTCCTAATTAATGTGTATTTGTATTTAATATTTGATATTATTAATTACACATTAATTAATTATCAAATTAAGATATTTGACATATATCATTAATATATGTATTTGAGATATTTAATGTAAATATAATACATATATTTAATATATTTGTATTTAATTATTTAATTGTTAAATAATTAAATTAATTGAAAAATAAATATCTTTGCCATGATTAATGTTAGGAAATTGCATGATTTGGTTGGTTCACTTGTTGATTTACTTTATGATAAAGGTTATCATTTACAACAAGTAATCTTTAACAAATTAAAATGAAACAAAAATTAAATATTTGATATTTTATTTTTTTATAATTTTCGGCCAATGCAAAAAATGAAATATAAATTGTTTTTGTTTACTAAGTAAAGTTTGAGAGAAAGTTGAAGAACAAAAGAGAAAAGATTAGGAAAATTTTGATTTTGTAAGTATTTTCTTATTTTCTTCAACTTGAAAATTATTTCCTTGTTTCTAAGCTTCAATATGTGTTGCTTAGAATTTTCTCTACTAGTTACTTATGTAAATTAATTGATTGGAAACTTGTTGGAAAGATGTTGCATGTGTGTATGGACAAAGTATGCTTATAATTGGTTATTAAGCATTCTATTGATTAATTAGTAATCAAGTTGACATTCTAGAGTTTTAAGGCCACTCATTTATGACCTAGAATTGTTCTTGAGTTGTTTCATGATGGTGAGACTTGTTTGGTATTGTAAAGATTGGATTAAAGTATTGAATTTTGTTTAATTTGGTGTATTTTGTCAATTTGAAGAAATTGTAAAATTAGGGTTCATAACCCTTTCCAAGTTTGGGGATTTTCATATATGTAGTGTATTATGATGTATATATGATGTATATTAAATTTGAGATGGATTTGATTTGATATTGACTTGTTTTGAACAAGAAATGACTAAAATATAAAACCTGGAAAATTCTGGGGCTTCTCGGTAATTTGACAAAAATTTGGATTTTGTGTTGCAATTTGTACTTTCATGTATTAGACATGTATAAATCATTTTGGGATTGATTTGGAATCACTTAAATATGTATTTGACAATTTGAGGACCAAAATGATCAAAATGCAAAATTATTGGGTTAATTCGGTAAGTATAAGAAATTTGAATTCTTGGTTTAGAATTTCAGATTTTTATGTATTGAGTAATTAAAATAAATAATTTTATTTTAATTGCCCAAGAAAAGTACTTATCGGAAATTGATTCGGAGTGAAAATACGCGAAAAACGGTTAAAACGGCGTTATCGGGTAACTGCTACCCAAACAGTGAACTGGTCACTGTTCGGGCAATCCACGAACTGTCCAAATATTTTTGGGGATGACCTGGGCAGTCCCCATGTGCATTGATCAGTCGGTTTGGTCGAAAATGCGTTTTATGTTATTTTACGAAAAAATATTTTCGTAAACGTTTCGCAGAGTTTCTAAATTATTTATGTCGTTATTTGATATCGAATAAATATGTTTAGGTGAAATATGAATGAATTATTCATATTTGATATTAAATAATTTATTCGTAAGTTTAAAAATTTTAAAACTACGATTTCGCCCGAACCACTCTCCTTCCGCTGCGCCGCCCTGATAAAACCCCAACAGCAAGAAGCATAAAGTGGATTTGAATCTTAATCTGTAACTTTTTTTATTAAACAATTGTGCTGTTGATTAAATTGTCTTTTCCACACTAAACAAGTGATGTCTTATAAACTCTACTTCTTACTATTCAGACATTGTTGATATTGTCTCAATTTGGTTGGAGAGAATAGATAATTGACTAGATAGTTTTCATTTTTTTCATTTTTATGTTGTTGTTTTTTGTATTAATAAAATTAAAAAATGTGTTGTTTTAGCTTTGTGGTTGTTTTATGTGTAAAAAAAAAAATTTGTGTTGATTTTCTTTTGTGTTTTTATTCAAAAACACACAAACCAACAACAAATTTTTGATTAACCAAGTTGAATTGTTGTTCAGAGATGGCACGGTAAGGAGTTTTCGCTCTTGAGAAACATCTCAATGTGTTTCATAATAAGTTATTTTTATTTCTTTCTTTTTGAATCATTCAAATTTGTGAATTCTCCGTAAATATTGATTAATTTTGATTTCCATATGCTCATTTGACAAGTATTATCAACATATACGGTAACATATGATCGTGAGTTGTAAGTGAAAATTTTGAAAATATTCAATTATCTAGTTTGTTGGAGGTAGCACCTAAAGACAGTGGAATTTTTATTCTTTATTTAAAAAAACTCTAACCAAGCTTTTACTTAGTAATCGGATATCTTGCCTCAGCAAGCAGTGATTATTTTCATAAAACGGAAGGCTTGAGTTAGCTTAAAAAATGATAACAATAATAATAATAATAATAATAATAATAATAATAATAATAATAATAATAATAATAATAATAATAATAATATAATAATAATAATCAAGCTTTTACTTAGTAACCGGACATCGTGTCTCAGCAATCAGTGATTGTTCGTGTAAATCGATAGAGTTTGAGTTAAAAAAAGAGTGAATAACTTCAATTTCGTAGCCTCTATAATCGAGCAATTAAGTCTGTTGTGGTGTTTTAACACTTAGTACCCTAAAGCCAACCAGTATTGGGGTCACTGGCTCAAAGCTCATTACATGGGTTAAAGAGAAAGTTTAAGGAAATCATATATTTTTTTCTTTAACATCTGAGATCCGAGCAATTAAGTCCATAGAGGTGTCTTAACACCTAATGTCCAAAAGCCGACTGGTTTGGGAGTCACTGGCCCAAAACGCGCTACAATGATTAATATTTTTTATAAAAAAAATTAAAAAAACAAAACAAAACAAAACTATTTTTGCATATAAATAAACTGTCATTGCCAAAAAGATGTAAATTCTGATATAACTTTAGGACAAACATATTACTTTTTTCAACAAGACATGAATATTGTGGGTATAATAAATTGATTGGTACTTTGTCTTATGTGTGTACGGAAGAATGGTAAAAAAAATACATAAGCATTTACTTATTTGATAATTTAGAAAGAAATAAAACAATTACTAACTTGGATAAAAATCTGTCTGTTTTCGCTTACATTAATAGGGATTAGTAATAAGATGGTTGGAGGGTGTGATGAACACTAAAAAATATACATTTAATAAAAGATAAATTAATCATTTTGTACTTATAGTTTCACTAATCCCCTTTAATTTATCATATTTGTGAAATAATGATTAAATTTATGTTTTATATAGTGTGATTTTTTATTCTTATATAGGCAAAATACTATTTTGGATACTCAATTAGAAGATGGATACCAATCTGTATTTCATGAACCCTCCTTTTACTAAATCAAATTTTGTGTTTGTGATGAGCCAGTGATGCTTGAACTTTCGAAAAGCCATGCAAAGGTGAACTTCAATTATCAAGTGATGGTGACTCTGCACTTGGAATAGAAAATGAAAAAAATAGTGATGGCTCTATGTCTTGATTTCCAATAGCCCACAATCGCGCAGCAGAAACGGGTCTAACCCATGGATATCTAGCATGGGTATATTTTAAAATATTTTATGTAAAACTACATTCTATTTCGAGTCCGTGGGACAAAACGGGGACCAAAACGAAGTCCAAAAATTTCAGAACGGAGAAAATGAAGTTTCAGTAAGTATCAACTATGCGCATCGTGATGCGGGAGCTCGGGCGTTGAGACGCTTCAAAGTGCGAGAGCAATGCGAGAGCTTAACGTCTCACACAAAATCAATGTTATCATATAGTCAAAATGTGGAAGATCTCACACAAAATCAATGTTATCATATAGTCAAAGTATCATATGTGCTGCTCGACTCGAGGAGATTCCTATTGACGGTAGTGTGTACTTCCAACTATTAGGAATCACCTGTGAGTCATTCAATATTCGGTCCAACTAATACCTACACGTCTATACGAGCTTCCAAAGCTCATGGTACATTGGGTTAAACCATTGGAACTCCAATTCTAATATACGATATGTGCTAGTCTTCTAGGTTATAGGAATTCGACCGTATTCCAAAATCAACGATTAGGAATATATATACTTTTAGAATAGTTTATAATAGTAATAGATATCCCAATGTCGGACCACCTAGTGTCCAGTATTACTACATGACTATTCTAAGGTCGATGTCATTCTTAGCATATTTAAACATCAATATAATATGCATAATGACAATACCATTAATAAGGTTTGAAATGAAAATATAGTTATTTTATTAATAAATAATAAAATATAATATACTATACATTATTCGGATTGGCGCTCCAAGCACCAACTCCAACAAACTCCAACTTGCTTAGTGTCAATCAGGATGGTACCATAGTCTCATCTCCTCCATATGTTTATCAAATAAATTATGAGGTAAGGCCTTAGTTAGTGGTATGCAATGTTGTCTAGTCCTTGAACCTTCAAGACCACTATATATTTTAGTTCAATAATCTCTCTAATCACGTGATATTTCATATCCACATGTTTAGACTTGGAATGCGCCATCGGCTTTTTAGCTTGCTCTATGGCTCCATTATTATCACAATATAATGGGATCTAATAGTCAATACTAGGCATAATGCCAAGTTCTGTGATAATATTTCTAATTAATCTAGCTTCTTTAACAGCTTCTAAAGCCGCTATAAATTCTGCCTTAGTGGTGGAATCAGCTGTTGAGCCTTCCTATGAACATCGCCAACTAACTGCATCATTATTAAGGGTAAATATATATCCATATGTAGACTATCTATCATCTGGATATCCTTGGAAGTTAGTGTCTATATAACCCTTAAATTGTAGCTCATCTTCTCCATATATTAGAAATTTATCCTTAGTACCCTTAAGATATTTCAGGATACGTTTCATGACTATCCAATGATCATTACCTGGATCAGATTGATATCGTCTAGTCATAATGACGCTGAAACTGATGTCAGGTCTTGTACATAACATAACATACATATTTCTTCCTAGAAGCATATGGCAAGTTAGAAGTTCTAACTCTCTCTTCCTCAGTCTGAGGTGCCATTTTCTTCGAAAGATGTATGATGTATCGGAAAGGTACATGTACTGCGTTACAGTTGGTAAAACCATACATTTCTAATATTTTATCCATCTACGTGGATTGCGACAATCCTATAAGCTTCCTAAATCTATCTCGATAGAGCCTTATATCTGATATATATAAAGCTTCACCCATGTATTTCATTGAGAAGTTCTTACAGAGGTAGGCTTTCACACTTTGCAATAATCATGTATTATTTCCAATGATAAGGATGTGGTCTATATAAAAAACTAGGAAAACTATCATGCTCCCACTAACTTTCTTATAAACACACGGTTCTTCCTCGTTCTTGATGAATTCAGATAATCTAATTATCTCATCAAAATGATAATTCTAGCTTCGGGATGTCTGTTTAAGTCCATAAATAGACTTTTGGAGCTTACAAACCTAGTTTAAAGTCTCACTAGATACGAAACTCTATAGTTATTACATATAGATATCCTACAGAAGAATCCATTTATGAAAGCGATTTTCACATCCATCTATCATATCTCACAGTTATGATATGCAGCAAAGGCTAAAAGAATCCTAATGGATTTTAGCATGGTTATTGGTGAAAAATTTTCATCATAGTCAATCCTAGGACATTGAGTGTAACATTTAGCTACTAGTCGGGCCTTAAAGGTTTCCACCTTTACATCGGGCCCTCGCTGTTGGACAATTATGACCCATAGCGTCACTATTTGTACAGATCATGGTGTTGTTGTACAAATTAACTATGTGACAAAGGAGATTGCACTCTTATCATTTATGATTAGATCACTTAGATATATAAATGATAGGAGGTCCCTATGATTTGTTCCTGGATTGAGAATGATATAAGACAATATCAGTCCATGAAGGATAAATCATTAAATATCCCTAGTCAGAGTATTATCAAGATTGCACATCGATAAATACGTAAAAGACTAGTATTACACTTGTGCGCGTTGTGAGGGCACAACGACATAGTTCTCATATATTTGGGTATAGGATACTCATGCAAGTGTAATAGGAGGTTGTGTTTTACCGATGGTACGGGAAACAGCTTCGCTCTGGATAGACCCCCTCGGAATTCCATTGGTAGTATAATTATGTGTCTATGGAAGTCCGAAATCAAGGTAGGTGTATTTAGTCTTAACCTGAGACTTGCGCCGCTAATACTTACGACAATCAATATACTTTGGTTGTGTCGTCCAGGGCTTTAACCGGTTTCTGTGTACGCCTCTTATGGGTATATCGAGAATCGTAGTGTGTTGGGTGTGATGTCAAGACGGAAGTGTCACTCCAGTCATATGGAGATGATGATCGTGTAGGGATACAGAACTGGTTCTCTAAAAAGGTTGCAACCGTCGGGATAATATGACTTGGTCATGCTTATCCGATATTAAAGAGACTAGTTGCTCGTCATCCGATATATGCTTCGTACGGGGCAGACATTGTACCAGCCCCAGGCCTTGCATGTGATCATCCGATACTGGATCGATATACGCAATACTACGTATACTACGCCTGATATAGATCCTTTATTCCTGTAAGGATATTTCTGGAGAATTGGGTAGGCATGTCGCTTTGCTAGAAGCCAACCTTGTCTTGTAAATCGGTATAAATGTAGTACGAGGTACTTACGTGTTCGGCTAGTCCGACGACCGAATTTACTGCCAACATATCCAGGGATCTTATGGGTCGCTTCCCGAAGATTCACCGATGACGTATGACTCGCACTTTTAATTAATCTGGGATTAATTAGAAGATAGAGAAAATTAATTTGGGATTAATTAGAAGAGAGAGAAAATTAATCTGGGATTAATTGCGGAGATATTTTATCTGGGATAAAATATCAATTATAGAGAGATAACGATTAATTTGGAATTAATCGATAAATTACTATATTTGTTTTATTAAACGAAATTGGATTTCGACGCGAAATTGAAATTGGATTTTAATTCGGGCGAACGAATTAATTTAGAATTAATTCGTTAGCGACGTGAATAGTGACTTCGCTAGGCGTAATCATTTAATTGCGTCGCAACGGAAAATTCGTTAATTTGGAATTAGCGAACCCGAGCCCGAGATTATTTGCGAGCGCATTCGCATTTCGAATTCAAGTGCGGCACGCAAGTCAAATCAAGCGTCATATCGCTAGTCGCTTCTAGCGTCACATCATTCGTCAATCAAGTGATAAATGTCTTTCACTTTGAGTGATTGACGCCAGGCACTATTCATTGATTGATGGATTGATGGAGTGATGTGTATGGTTGGAGCCATTAAAGCTTGACTTTTTGAAAGCCAAATTCATGGTAAATGAATTTGAAATTCACATTTTTGTATTAGATACACAAATTAGAATCAAACCACACAACATTCTATTTCTTCTTCTCTCTTTACACGCCCAAAGTGGGCTGCTCTTATCTCTTCTTCTGCTCACTGCCGTGAGCTAAGGGAAGCCAAAGTGCTTGATTTTTGTGGCAAAAATCAAGAGAGCTAGCACTCCGAGAGACATGCGAAGGTGATAGAGAAGTCCACCCATGAGCCGGGAATAATTTGACAAAGCTTGGAGCTTGTTCAAGGACCTCCAATGGCCGAAAACAGTGATCAAACTCAATGTCACTGTCGTGACTGACAGAAGGCAGAAAATCGAAGTTTTGTTCATTGCAGCGTCGCTCAACCGATCGATGTGAGTATTCCGCAACTCCCTCGTTGTATTCGCACTTAAGTAAAGCATGACCCTAAAGGTAATATGAAAGATCTATATAGCTCACATAGATCGAACCATTTCCAATAAAGTATGATTTCTCCGCTCAGACACACTAATTGTGTTGAGGATTTCCCGGTGGGCTATATCGGGCAAGAATTCAATTCTTCCTTAAATAACTTCTGAATTCATTGCTCATAAATTCACCACATTGATCTAATCAAATGCACTTGATGAGTTTACTGGTTTGTTTTATTATTTCATTTCAGAATATTTTGAACTTGTCAAATGTTTCCGATTTATAGACATATTCATATCTTGACTTATCATCCGTGAAAATCATGAAGTATGTAGAAATAACATGAGCGGCATGATTTAATAGACCACACATATCGCTATCTATTAGTTCCAATAAATCTTCAGCACAATGACCAACACCAGGAAATGGGGCCTTTGTCATTTTCCCTAGAAAACATGACTCATAAATCGGATAAGGATCTAAGGTAAGATTTTCAATCAAACCATCATTAACCAATTTTCATAGACGTCTAACACCTATGTGGCCCAATCTCATATGTCATGATTTAGTATTATTTAATTTAGATCTTTTTCTTATATTTTCCTCTATATTAAAGTCATCTCTATATGTTTCCAAAACATAGTGACCGTTAGATAAAGAACATTGTCTTTATCATATAAACATAAAGCACCATCTTTAATATTTATTTTATATCATTCTTTATCTAATATCGGTTAAAATATTATCTATCTGATAAGAGGGGGCATATAAAAACAATCATGTAAATCTAATTTATATTTAATAGGGAGATCTAGAATAACTGTTCATATGGCTTTGACATCCAATGTCTCGTCATTGCCAACTCTAAGTTGGATCTCTCTTATGTTTAGCCTTATTTTAATTGTTACGGAGTTACAAATAGGACTACCAATGTCTAATACCCAACCACTATTTACATCTAAGGCTAATGATATTTCAATATTTGAAAAATACAAAGCGTACATGGGGTTACTGCTTTCCTTTCATCTCTGGATAATCTTTCTTCCAGTGTCCATACTTTTTGCATTGTAGACATGCACACGAGCTACAAGAAGTCTTGTAGTTTGTTTCTTGGAATATTTCTTCTTATATCCCATTGATTTCTTCTTAGACTTCCTAGAAATCTTTGAATAGCTTGCTCCACCATGGAGGTACAAAGTGAGATTCTCTTTCTTCAAATCATGTTCTGCCCAGCGTAATATATTATGAAGCTCTTCATATGTGGCTTGCATCGATCCAATGTCTGTCGAATTTATCAATCCAATGTATGTCGAAGTAAATAATCAATGTTATCCAATAACACTTGATTATCTTAGTTGATATTTATAATTTCGAATATTATCTTTTATCAAAATTAATCGGCTTCCCAAGTGTTCAACGAGTACACTTTATATTGAGACTCTCTAAGTTCAGACAAGTTCGTCATATAAGCCTAACTAATATATACGCAATTCGACCACCTCCGAATTCACGAAGAACACGAATGAACTTTCTGAACTATACAAGTCGAGATCATCACATATGTTTAACAATCCATCCGTCGTAGGCTATCCGAGTTATGCTTATGAAACATAGAATACACCATCAAGATTCTGAGGCGCACATCTCATGTATACGATTCCTTACAACTAATGTGATCCACCCTAGGTGATCGGCTTTGGCCAAAGTCTTAAGAATCGTGACTTACTCACGTGGATACCTAAACCTCTTATGGTACACATACAGGCCGATAGATCATATCTTGATTCTCACTTGATTAACGAGTACATTGGTCCACACCCAACGAACATCTAGAGGCCAGAACATGAAAGGTTTCTGACATACATGGCATCAAAGTGTGAAGGATCTCACACAAAATCAATGTTATCCTATAGTCAAAGGATCACATGTGCCACTCGACTCAAGAAGATTCCTATTGATGGTGGTGTGTACTTCCAACTATTAGGAATCACATGTGAGTCATTCAGTATTCGGTCCAATCAATACCCACACGTCTAAACGAGCTTCCAAAGCTCATTGTACATTAGGTTAAACCATTGGAACTCCAATTCTAATATACGACATGTGCTAGTCTTCTAGGTTATAGGAATTCGACCGTATTCAAAAACCAACGATTAGGAATATATATATATATATATACACTTTAAGAATAGTTTATAATAGTAATACTTATCCCAATATCGGACCACCTAGTGTCCAGTATTACTACATGACTATTCTAAGGTCGATGTCATTCTTAGCATATTTATACATCAATCTAATATGCATAATGATAATATCATTAATAAGGTTTGAAATGAAAATGTAGTTATTTTATTAATAAATAATAAAATATAATATACTATACACTATTCGGATTGTCGCTCCAAGCACCAACTCTAACAAAATTTTCATTAACAAATTATCCTCAATATTAGATCTCACTTGTCCACATCACCATCTCACACTTTCACATTTTCAAAACCGCCAGCTTTCAATTCCGTTGAAACCAATGACTATAAGCAAACCGATTTTTATCCAAAAGGTGGCATATTTGTCACACAAGCCCACGTGGCCCCTCTGTGTTAAAACCCCCACTCTATTATCAATCCAAAATGGCTCCCCTATCACATGCAATTGTAAGAGGAGGATGTTTATCATCCTCTATAAATAGAGGGTGCTCGACACTTATAATTTTCATGCTTTCTTCAAAGTTCTTTTTAGAATTTTGTAGAAAGTGTCTTGTGTGTTGCATTTCCTTTTCTTTATTTATAAAATTATGTGTGTTTTTATTCAAAGCATGAGTAGCTAATTACATTCTGCTGAGGTAAATGGTGAAACTCTTGATATGAGAATATAGATTAATCATATTTATGTTATAATATATAAATTAATATGAAAACTAATATTTAATATTTTATTGTATTTGTGAGTGTCTTGATTCGCTGAGACAATCTCTACTTGGTTGGCACAGTTAATACTTTACCCTCATATTACATGAGAGAGCAATTTAAATCTAGACTATATTGACAAAACCGTATCACCACCTTTATGGATGGTTTTATATGTTCTGACATAATTGAGTACCTTTTTGGACTAGTTATAGACTAACCGTATCACCACATTTATGGATGATTTTTTATGTTTTGACATAATAAAATCCTGAAATAAATTAACTGAGTGATAATTTATATATTATAAAAAGTAAGATTTCTCTATATTTGAAATATCAATAGTGGATCTCATAGCCCCGCTATTTTAATTTATTGTTGCATTCTAATTTAAAAATTGATCATCACTTCAATCAATTCAGGCTTTTTATTTTGTTACTCAAATTTGAATTTTATTTTACTGAATCTATTCCATGTGGATCGATCCTGGACTTATCGGGTTATTTTATTACTTCGACACTCTTATACTTGGGAGTAAAGAACCACTTTGTGAGTGTGTCACCTGCCCAACAATCTTAAGAACTTATTAACTTATATGTGTTGTTAACTCTAATCTATGCATGTGTTATTCTTCTTTCTTTGGAAAAATATATCATGTGCATGAAAAATACGTAAGGGCGTTTAAACGCCCGATAAACGTATAAGAAAACCTTGTATTCTGTATTTTCATTCGAACGTTGTGACGAACGTCACAAGAACGCAAACTCTCTAGAAAGGTTCGTTCGAACACGTTATCAAACGCCACACGAACATGAACTCTTTGGAAAGATTCGTTCGAACAGTTGAATGAATGTGACACTAACGCATGTCGTATATGAGAAATTTTCAGATATGAATTAATTTTGGTAAAATAACATACATAATTTAGTTTACATAAATTCACCGATTTAGATCAATCTACTAGCTAGATATTTTTCATATATAATACACATTTTGATTATGAATATAGACATAAGTTGAATATATGCATACTGTAATATTAACTTAGTAAAAATCATATACTAAACTTTTGTAAACTTGGTAGTATCGGTTTTAGTTAATATTATAGTGTTAAATTATCACATGCATGAAGTTGAGAATTGTTTAATCTTATTAATTGATTGTTGCATACTTAGTTGAGAATTTAAAGTGTGTCACGAATGACTTGGTCCGAGTTATACACAAGTAATTCATTCTAAGCTTGACTTGAACTTGAGAATTGAAGTGTAACACTAAGATTGAATGCTTAAGATTTTCTATTGAGAAAGTGATTAAGGAAATTATATCACTAACACGATAAAAGTCTAAGTGAGTAGGGATTTAAGTGGTTACATCGAACCCCCCTCGTCCTCTGGGAATTTTCCTTTGTTCACCTATCATAAGAATTTTTAGTCATAAATTCAAGGACTTGTGTTATCTAGTACTACTATCCAAAATAATAACAAGTGGATTCTTAGTGTAACACATAAACAAGATCATACAGTTGATCTTTATGTGATTAGTTTTTTGTAGACTTATTGGTTATTGTTTTATTTTCAGTTACATATGGTTAGTAGAAATATCACAGTATCGGTCGCTCATGGAGAGAAACCAGATAAGTTCAATGAAGCAAACTTTAAACTGTAATATAGCAAAATATTGTTCTACCTGACTACACTGCAGTTTTCTAAGTTTCTCAAAAAAACTCTTACGGGTCATGTGGAGGGAGAAACTGAAGCAGCTAGGCAACTGCGAGTTGAGGCATGGTCACAATACGATTTTTATGCAAGAACTACCTCTTGGGCGGTCTTGACAACACTATTAGGGGTGTTCACGGGTCGGGTCGGGTTTTTAAAAAATTTATGAGACCCGATCAGGTCGGGTCACGCGGGTCAGTGAAACCCGAACTCAAAATTTGAGAAGTTAAACCCGATCAGGTCGGCCAAAAAAATAATTTTTTTACTGAATTAATTACTTTGAAATATAAATATTAGTTATTTTATGTCTCGAAAATTATCATATATATAAAGTTTCAAGATAACGAAAGTAATAAATAAATGAAATAATAGTAAAAACTTTAGAAAAATAATAAAACTTTTAGAAAAATAATAAAAATATTATAATAACGGGTCAGGTTGGGTTTTAATATCAAACTCGTGACCCAACCTATAAATTTCGGGTCGGGTCGCGTTAACCCGAAAAATCATTAATTTTTTTTAAAACCCGTGCGGGTCGAGTCGGGTCAGGTCGCGGGTTAACCCGAAAATTTGCACACCCCTAAACACCATGTACAATATATACCAAGGCATGACTTCTGCAAAGATTCTCTGGGAATATCTCGAGAAGAAGTATAAAAATAAGATGTCGGACAAAAGAAATTTATCGTGAGTAGGGTCATGAACTACAAAATGGTAGATTCAATGATGATAACGTCTCATTTGGGTGAACTATAATTGATCATTCATGAAATAATGGATGAGGAAATGAAACTCAATGAGACGATTCAAATGGCCACAATTATTGAGAAGTTGCTTCCATTATGGAATGACTTCAGAATTTATCTACAACACAAGAAGAAACAAATGAGTTTTGAAGATTTGGGAGTTCGATTGAGAATCAAAGAGGACAACAATAAGTTCAAGAAGGATAGCTACAAAACCATATAGTCTAAGGCCAACATCATTGAGGGTAGAAAAAGTAGCAAAAAAAGAAAGAGTAGTGGACCTGATTTTTCCCAAGCAAATAAGAAGTTCAAAGGAATGTGCTACGTCTATGGGAAAAACGGTCACATGGCAAAGGACTACAGAAACAATAAATTTCAGGGCAAAGGCAAGAAAAAGAAAAATGAGGCCCATGACACTGAAGATTAGCTATTAACTGATGAGATCTAAGAATTGAACATCTCAGCAGTTATAACTAAAGCCAACTTGGTTGGAAACCCGAACGAATTGTGGAAAGACACTGGAGCTACTCGCAATATATTTACAGATAGCAAGATGTTTTCCTCATATCAGAATGTCGATGGTGGCAATCATCTAACCATGGGAAACTCGTCTACTTTCAAAGTGGTTGACAAGGCACAATTGCTCTAAAAATGACATTCGAGATTGAGCTTATATTGAAGAATGTTCTGCATGTTCTTGATATTCGGAAGAACTTGGTTTCGAGTTCTGTTGTGATATTATCGTACCGCAAGTATACGGTCTCAAGTTTTAGTAAATGATAAATAAGAGTGTTGAACCCACAATGATTGAAATCAAATTCACACTAGGTACTATAATTAATAAACTTAACTTTATTTAGAAATCAATTTAAATCAAACTAAATTAAAATTAAAAACTAAAAAAGTCAAAAGTCAAAAGTCAAAAGTCAAAACGTTTCATTAAGAAATATCATGATGAGAGGAATTCTAGAGTCTGATTTCACCTAACTATCCCATATGTATTTGTTATGTCAATCAATTATTACTCAATTTTTTAGTTTATACGCAGAGAATCCTAAATTATTCTAACTCCCTCTCCCGAGTGCCAAGTGAAAATATTATTAATTACCGACTTCAATACCCCAATAAAAATCTAGTAATTAACAATTCATTATGTTATGTGATACTTTGTTAACAGCTTCAAAGGAATTATATGCATCTCGAACTCTATAAAATTCGCAGGTTATATTTTCTAGATCCTATTCAAAATCACTTCTCTCGAGTGATAGATTCTAAACATGAAAACATCTAATTTTTGTTCAGCAAGCCAGAAGCATTAAACACAAGAAAATATAAATAAACTGAATTAAAACTTTATAATAATTAATTGGCAATCAAACAAATAGGTTCAAGCATAGGCTACAACATCCTCTAGAATAAGAAAATTAGTTCAAGACGAAATTAAATAACAACGAAGATAAAGTCAAGAACATATTGAACATCATAAGAGTTTTAAGAAAAAAAACTATAAGATAAAACCTGAATCGAATCCCTTCGTCTTCTGATGTCACCGTTTTCGTCTCTTCTTGTCGCTCTTTGATAAGTGGTATTTATATCACTATTTCTCACTCATTTGACCTAATGTTTTGTATTGTTTCTCGAGATTTATGAACGTTTTGATGTGTTTTGTTGTTATTGTGCAGATAAATAAAGTTTGGATAGCACTGGAGGCAATTTGGGGCAAAACAGGACAAAAATGCGTCAGCAGGGATATTTTGGTCTTTTGCGCGTCGCGACTCCCAGACCTTAAGCGTCGCGACGCCCAGTGTGCGCCGAATCTGCTAACGTGCGCCGGGTCAACGGGTCAAGATTTGAGAAGTTTGACTTTGCTAAAATGCACCGTGCCACGTGTCACCATCACATCCAATCTGCTAACGTGCGCCGTGCCACGTGTCATCATCATATGCTGCCGACACTCAGAATTGACACGTGTCGCCTCGTCATCAGCCATGTCATCGGTCAAAGAGTCAACTTCGCCATGTGTCACGCCACGTCATCATCTGCGTCACAAGGTCAACCAAGTCAACTTGCCACGTCAGCATCAGCCAATCACAGAGTGACACGTGTCGCCACGTGTCGCAATCCTATTGTGCCGACAATTGCAATGTCGCGTCATCGCCACGTCAGTATGACGTCATCACAATAATTGAGTCTTAGCCGCCTTGCCACGTGTCTCTCAATAGTCAGCCGCCTTGCCACGTGTCACCTCCTTGTGCCACGTCTCACTGTTCCAGCTTCGCGACGCTGGAGACTTCAGAGTCGCGACGCCCAAATCAAATTTTGCCTATAAATTCATATTGAAATTTCAGAATTCGACACACCTCTCTCTCTCTTCAATTCTCTCTAAAGAGAGAGTTTCTCTCTCTTCTTTTAGTTTTTTTATTTTTTTATTTTTATTTTTGTAAATAATTTTAATTACGTTTTGTAATAATAGTAATTTAATTTTTACTTTTTACAGTTTTTACTATTCATGAGGAAATAATTTCCCCAGCTATGGTGAAAGGTAATTCTTTTACTGTTACTATTTAGATTAATCTCCCTTAAAAATAATATATTCACTATTTAAAATACTGACTTAAAAAGGATACCGCTATATTGGTCGGTTGGCAATTTATTTTAATCTGGTTTAAACCTGACTAATCAAGGATACCGCTATATTGGTCGGTTGGTAATTTAATTATGGTACCGCCTTAATGGCTGGTTGGACTTAATTTGACTTAATCAGAATACCGCCAGATTGGTCGGTTGGTAAAATATTATCACAAGTTTATATATTATTTTATGGGAGATATCTAAATTAGTAGTAGTAAAAGTAATTCATTTTACCTTAGCATTTTATTGTAATTTACTTTTCAGCATTTTTATTTTATGTCTTTTACTTTTCAGTTGATACTAGCCCTAGTTATGTGTTGTAACTAAATTAGTTATCTGGGGTTGTGATGAATTTCAATATCACCGGTTTATAAGGGTTAGATTATAGTTTGGGTAACTTAAAGATTTATTTATTGAGTTTTGATCTTAATGCTTTTTATTAATTGGCCATTAATAAAATTGATTAGGTAAACTTAAAATGAACTAGACATAGGGATTTTAAGTTTAAAACCTTAGACTCAATAGCCCACGATCTTCCTTGAGGATAGATAACCCTTTAATAGATTTCCTTACAGGATAGGAATATACCTGTCGGGCGGGGGTAGCCATAATTGGAACTTAAACTTAATGAATCCAGATAATTTGGTTGACATAGACATATGGTTCAATTGGGTTAAACTGGGTATTTGTGTATGACCATCGACAGATGCTTTCGCATAATTTCGTGTTCCAGGTTAATAAATCATTGTATTACCCAACTATAAAATAACCACTTCATCATTAATATGATACTGGAAGAAATCACAACTCTAGATCTTTGTGTCTTTTGTATTTTCTTTAGTATTTTCTTTTGTCTTTTTATTTATTTATTTATTTAGCAAAGCCACATTCAACCAAACAAACAAACAATCTCTCTATTCTCCATTTAATTAGATATTTGTAAATAAATAGATTCAACAATTAATAACAACAGTAGGAATTAAGTCCTCGTGGGATCGATATTTTTATACTACTTGAACGATACGTGCGCTTGCGTTATACGTGTGTGTTTACGCCGGTCAAGTTTTTGGCGCCGTTGCCGGGGACTTATATTTCTTGAGTTATTAATTTTGAAGCTATCTAATTTTGCTTGTATCTAATTTTCTTTATTTTTATCTGTAATTTTTATTTCTTTCTTTTCAGGTGATTGAAAAAAATGGAACAATACTGGGAGATTGAAAGATTACGAGCCTTACAAAAAGATACACCCCACATCTGGGAGCAACAGTCCGGTTTTCTGAGGCCTGTTGTCCAGCCCAACAATTATCACTGGATGCCAGAACCAAGCACTATTACATTTGCTCATCAGAACGAAATGGGGAGATGTGTGATTTGTGATGGTAACCACTCGAGCGATCAATGCATTTACTTTTCAGAGTGGCAGAATTATCAGAATCATTCAAGGTACGAAGAACCATCACATTTTCCATCTTATCCACCATCCACCCATGATTTCCATCAACAATCAGAACCATCAGAGGAAAATCAGTTGATTCACATGCTCAAAGATTGGCTCGAAGAACGGGAAGTTCAATTAGATGCACAAATTCAGAGACAATCAAAAATCCTTCAAAGGATGACAGATCAAGTGAGACAATTAACAGAAAACCAGAACATCATACCGCAAAAACCAGTTTCAGATGACACTGATGAAGCCTTCGAGTACCCAGAAATCCACAATGACACCTTAACAGAGGAGGAGGCTGAGGAGAATCAAGTTTCAGAGGTATCAGTTCAGGAGTCCAAACCAGCAAAGTCTCTATTTGACTTTTATTATTCAGATTCTGATTCTGACGAAGAAGCTGAGCTATTGTACCAACTGCACCAACAACGGAGGATCAAACTTTCAATCCTCAAAATGAAGATCTTGGAGCATGCTTTACCATGATGTTTGAAGAAGATCTAACTGAGCCAATCATTTTACTCAGATCAGAGGATGAAGACCTAATGTCAGACTCATCTTTTCATCCTCAGGTGGAGCAAGAAACAGAGCAAATGAAGGAGCAATTGTCAGACCAAATTAAAGATCCAGAACATTCAGGAAAAACATCGTTGTATCGGGGAGTACAAATCAAAGATATCGCCCAGAAGCTTGACAGAATGGAATTCCCATTCCAAGTCAAGCACCAGAAGAGACCTCCTGATTTTCTTTCTTTCTTTGCAGGAACAACTGGAACAACAAAGATAAAAAAGGTGGCACAAGCACTAAATATGACAAAATTCTTTTTGCCACTTTACCGTTGGAAGAGACCATTCAAAAGCAACGCTCACAGGATTATCTTTAATCGGACATCCAAAACAACGTTGAAACCTCATTAACAGATAGATTTCAGTCACGTCTGGCTGAAGACGAAAAATTTAGTGCTAGCAAGGAGGCAACCCATGTAATTTGTTGTAATTTATTTTTGTGTGTGAACTTTTTAATTTGTGTGTTAGTTTTGCAGGAAAAATTAAAAACAAAATTTTTCAGGACAAAGCAAGCCAGTGCAAGTGGGATTTACAAAATTAAAAATTTGACAAAATCGCGAGGATATAAAGTTGATCCAGTAGAGACGGCCGAGTAAAGAGTCAGCTCTTGGGACGCGTCCCTATGGATTTATCCGTTGCAAACATGGTTTTGCAAAAAAAAAAAAAAAGTCATCCCGCGTCGCGACGCCCACAGCATTCAGACACCAAAAGCAGATCTCATTTTCAGTCCTTCTTCTTCCTCAAACACCACCAAGACGCACCACGAACAGCCGACCAGAACCAAGAGATTGCCGAGTCGAGAACCTCCACAGCAACCCAATCGCCGAACGCATCAACAACCACCGCGAGCCACCCTTGCCGTGACCGAGCCCTTCTTTCGCCGAGTCAAAACCGAGCCACCATCATTGACCACACCAGCCATCACCACCCAAACAGCAGCCGTTGCCAAAGCCAACCACAACCGCACCATCATCACCTAAGACCAAGCCGAGATCCAAAACCAATCTCCATCAAAACCAAGCTTCGCCGAACCCACCGAGATCCATCACAACCACTTCAGCTACAAACCAAAACCGTGATCCACCAGCCGCACCACCACCGCGAGCCACCCTCACCGTGACCGAGTCTTCCCCAACCAAGATCCACACCGTGAGCAGCCACCAACGAACCAAGCCGAGATCCACCAAGACTGCCACTGTCTCACCTGAACCGCACCACCACGAGTACCACCTACAACCGAGACCCACAACCAAAACCCTCCATCATCAGATCCGGTTTGTCAGGCATCATTTCCGATCATTGTGGATAATTTGTGTGGTTAATTTTGATAAAAATTGGATGTTACAGGTTTTGAAATTTTGGCAGTAAAGGGGGATAATCGAAAATTGAATGAGTTTGTGGTTGCTTTTGTTGAAATGGGAGGATTGTGAATTTGGAAGTTTGGCGGTGAATAACGGGCTGAATTCTGAGTTAAGAATTGACAGATCGATGGAATTTTGTAGAATTGGGGCGAAGTTTGACATTGTGGTGATTTTTGAAGTGTTAGTTTTAGGATGAATTTGGGGAAATTTTGAGTTTTTAGAGGAGACTCTGTGGAAATTTTCACTAAAAAATGGTTAATTATCGATCGTGGTAAAAAACGTAAATTGAACATAAATTTTAATCGGTAATTTTTCCTATCGGTAATTTTTCCTGTAAAATTTCAGCTGACCAAGTATTATCTTCTAAACTCTTCTTCTACTGTTTAAGACATTGGGGACAATGTCTCATTTAGGTTTGGGGGTGAGGTATAGTTAATAGTACTTGTTTGTATTGTTTTTATTTTTAGTCCAAAATTTTTCGGAAAAAAAAAAATTGAAAAATTTTCAAAAATTACAAAAATATTTTGTGTTTTTATGTTTTTATTTTGACTAAAAATGTGAAATTGGTAAGAAATAGCCGAGTAAGGAGTTTCCACTCTTGAGACGTATCTCAAACCTATTTTGAAACAAGTTAATTTTTGTTTAATTCCTTTTAAATTATTTAATTTGTGAATTCTCCATAATACTGACTAAAATGGATCTTCATATGCTCAATTTGCAGGTATTATCAACATATATAGTAACATACAGACATGAGATAAAAATTGAAAAGTTTGTAATATTCAGTGCTCTAGTTCAATTGGAGGAAGCATCTTAAAAAGCAGTGGAGTAAAAAAAAAAAATTTCTGATGTACAAAAAAATAAAGTATCTAAGATCCGGGTTATTAAGTCTGTAAGGGTGTTTTAACACCTAGTGCCCTAAAACCAACTGGTTTGGGAGTCACTGGCCCAAAGCTCGCTACATGGATCGAAGATGCTACAAAAAATATATTTATATCTGAAGTCTGGGTAATTAAGTCCGTAGAGGTGTCTTAACACCTAGTGCCCTAAAGCCAACTGGTTTGGGAGCCACCGACCCAAAGCTCGCTACATAGATGGAAGATATTGTATATAAATAAAAAATAGAAAAATCAAAAATCAAAGAGAAAAATCAGAAAAATTATTCCATTGCTACAAAAAGATGTGAAATCTGATAGAACTTTAGGACAAAAATATTACTCTCTTATCAACTGCACTTATAATTGTTGTGGGCAAAAATGAGTTGATTAATATTTTTTTGGCTGTGTATATGGAGCATGGTAAATATAATCGGAGAATTTACTTATTCGGTAATTTAGAAAGAAATAAAACAACTAGTAACTTGGAGTAGAAGTTTCACCTGATTAGTCACTAACATCTTTATCCTCTTTTCTCTTGTCTTTTTGCTTTTGTGTGCATTAGTTTCACTACCTTTTTACTTTTGTAAAATGTTTGTGGGTATCATTGCTGTAAACCCTCACGAGACTACAACTCGTCCACTAGGGACACCTAGGGGTTTAAAGGCGTGTTGCATATGCTAAATGCAACAGTGATCCCTACGAAAGTGGCTTAGTTAAATTTTATTTCTTTATGTTATTTTCTGTTTTGCTCGAGGACTAGCAAAATGTTAGGTTGGGGGGTGTGATAAGTGGTATTTATATCATTATTTCTCACTCATTTGACCTAATGTTTTGTATTGTTTCTCGAGATTTATGAACGTTTTGATGTGTTTTGTTGTTATTGTTGGTTTCTAATATAGGTCCCAAGATCAAGAAATTCAAGCAAGAAAACATATGAATACATCAAGGAGTAAGGCGGAATTCATACTCACATTGATGGGTTTTGATGAAATGAAGAATACAAGCCTTCAAGCTCCCTCCATATGCTCGCCCAAGGCTCCTCCTTGCTTTGGACTGCTCGGTTTTGGCCCTTGTTGAACCTCCAAGATTCGGCCATGGTAGAACTCCATGGAAGCTCAAAGCTTCAAGCTTTTCATGCTCACAAACTCACTTCCCTATCACCTTGTAATGACCCATGGTGTGTGCTAGCACTTCTTCTTCTTTATTGCTTCTCATTAATTCGGCCATAACCAAAAAAATGGGGAGAAGAATCGGCTCCAAGCCGTGAGGAAGAAGAGAAAAATTGAGAGGGAAAATAAATGAAGCTTCACCAAAAAACGTGAACTACCAAGAGAGAGAGAGAAAGTGTAAAAGCTTTTTATATTTTCCAAAAATTAATTAAAGCCATTTACCACTTTTTATTTCTATTAAACAATTCATTTTACTTTTCAAAAAAGCAAAAGTCAAAAAGCAAAAAGTGCTTTTCAATCATCTATCATTTTTCACATCAAGTCACTTTAATAAAGTGACAATATGTCATGTCACATCACATCACTCAAAGTGACAAGTGATTTGACAATTGATGCGACTAACAATTTGATGCTTGATGTGACTTGCGTGCCGCGCTCGAATTCGAAATGCGAATGCGCTCGCAATCACTCTCGGGCTCGGGTTCGCTAATTCCAAATTAACGAATTTTCCGTCGCGTCGTAATTAAATGATTACGCCTAGCGAAATCAATATTCATGTCGCTAACGAATTAATTCCAAATTAATTCGTTCGCCCGAATTAAAATCCAATTTTAATTCCGCGTCGAAATCCAATTTCGTATAATATATCGAATATATTATTTTATCGATTAATTCCAAATTAATCGTTCACTCTCTTTAATTAATATTTTATCCCAGATAAAATATCTCCGTAATTAATCCCAGATTAATTTTCTCTCTCATCGAATTAATCCCAGATTAATTTTCTCTCTCTTCTAATTAATCTCAGATTAATTGAAGTGCGAGTCATACATCATCGGTGAATCTTTGGGAACCGACCCATGAGATCTCCGGATATGTTGGCAGTAAATTCGGTCGTCGGACTATCCGAACACTTAAGTACCTCGTATTACGTTTATAACGATTTACAAGACAAGGTTGGCTTCTAGCAAAGCGCCATGCCTACCCAATTCTCCAGAAATATCCTTACAGGAATATATGATCTATATCAAGCGTAGTATACCGTAGTATTATGTATTTCTGTCCAGTATCAGATGATCATGTGCTAGGCCTGGGGCTGGAATTGTGTCTGCCCCGTACGAAGCACATATCGGATGTCTGGTAACTAGTCTCTATAATCGGATAAACATGACCTAGTCATAATATCCCGATAGCTCGAGCATTTAAGAGAACGAGTTTCCGTATCCTACGTGACCGTCATCTCCACTATGACTGGAGTGATACTTCTGTCTTGACATCACACCCAACACACTACGATTCTCAATATACCCAGAATTGGCGTACACAGAACCGGTTAAAGCCCTGGACGACCTCAACTAAAGTATATTGATTGTCGCAAGTGTTAGCGGTGCAAGTCTCGGGTTAAGACCAAATACACCTACCCTGATTGCAGACTCCCATAGACACATAGTCATACTACCAATGGGATTCCACGGGGGTCAATCCAGAGCGAAGCTGTTTCCCGTACCATCGGAGAAACACAACCTCCTATTACACTTGCATGAGTATCATATACCCAAATATATGAGAACTATGTCGTTGTGCCCTCACAAACGCGCACAAGTGTAATACTAGTCTTTTACGTATTTATCGATGTCCAATCTCGATAATACTCTGACTAGGGATATTAACGATTTATCCTTCGTGGACTGATACTGTCTCATATCATTCTCGGTCCAGGAACAAAAATAGGGACCTCTCATCATTTATACATCTAGGTGATCTAATCACAAATGATAAGAGTGCAATCTCCTTTATTACATAGTTAATTTGTACAACAACAACACCGTGATCTGTACAAATAGTGACGCTATGGGTCATAATTGTCCAACAATCTCTCACTTGGCCTATAGCCGGTCACTCGAGTGTCTGACACCCGAACTATTTACGGTTGGCTCAAACTGCTGAGAAAAGCTTTCGTCAGCGGATTTGCATAATTATCATCTTGATGCGATTTATTCGATCATCACATCGCCACGATGTATGATCCGAATGAATCAGATGAATATGTAAGTATGTATCTGGATCGTTGATGAGACCATTAATTCTTTAGCCTATGCTGATGCCTAGCTCAGCTGCTAACAGAAATATATCTAATCTAATTAGATATGTATCGACCCAAATGACTTCTATTGCTACCTCAGCTGCTGCAATTAACCCGCATTTGTTGTTTATTCGGTAACAATATCTTGCATGGAAGATTTCCAGCTCACTGCACCGTTATTTAAACTGTATAGTACCGTTTGCGACTTTTAGCCGTCTTTATCGGTTATAGGAAATTTGCTACAGTGATCCCAGTCACTTCAAGTTCTCCTTCTCCATAGACTAAGACAGCATCATTAGTTCTCTAAGATACTAACGGATGTTCCTAACATCAATCCAGTGACTATCACTCGGATTAGCCTGTTTGTGAATCCATATGCTCAAAGCGTATGATACACCAGGTCTTGTACATTTTTCAATGTACAGTTCCACGGAGAGTATTCGAAAGCCAAGCTTTCGCCGACATTTATTTTATGGGAATATCATTTCCAAGAAATGACGTATTATCATTATTTTATAGGACAGCCACTGTTAGTGCGCTCCCACTAACCTCCTTATATACACAAGAATTATTTTCGTTTTGAATTAAATCATAAATCATTATGATTACATCAAAACGATAATTCCAAGAACCCATGCTCGCATCAGCAAGTATTATCCAAATGGATTTAGCGTGGCAATAGGTAAAAGGTTGAATCGTAATCAACACAATGTCGATAACGATACCTTTCCGTTAAAAGCCTAGCTTTATATGTTGGTATGCTGCCATCCATGTACGTCTTCCTTGAAGACTTATAGTACCAGTAGGCACAATGCCTTTTGGTACATCAACTAGTATCCAAACTGGTTGATATACATGGAATCCATTTCGGATTATATAGCACTTTGCCATAATTAGGGAGTTGATACCTTGTATCACTTCCTTATACGTAGCCAGTTGGTATTCCTCAATAAGATAGACATCTTTATGAGGTGAGATCAGAAACCCATACCCCAGGTTATTTTCTGACTCTATCCGACTTACGCGGTTCTTGTGTATTCGAAGATTAATGGTCATAGTTACATCCTTGATGAACTATTCATGTTCTATTAAGATTCAGTGCCTTGAACAGTATTACTCCGATTTACATCGAGTTATACTATCCTCCCACTTACCACTGCATATCGGTATTCCTTTTCAGGAAAACCACATGGTGAGCAACAATCTAATTGTTCTCTTGTGAGGTGTATAAGTACAATACTTATGGTATCCCTAGGATATCCTACATTTGGCACTTATCCTATTTGGGTTTTAGTTTGGTATTATCCAAACATATGCCAAGCATACCCAAATGGTCAGGAATGAGAAACCCAGTTTCTTTCCCGTTCATATCTAATATGATATCTGTCAAACAGATTATTATGGAACCTTATTCAAAAGAAGTTCTTGCACTGTTTAAAGTTTATCCGTTGAAGGAAATGGTAGCTCAGAGCGACTCGTGATTAACCTTATTATATCTAACAAAATTCGGTTAATCTTGTTCGGACATACCGTCAAACTGACGTGTTCCTGGAGGAGTCCTCATTGAAAGAATATTATACTCTTTCAAGTATACGAGAAACTTACTGCTTAAGTATTTTCATTACGATTTTACCGTCACGGTTTAATACTTTAGCTGATCTGTTTGTCTATTTCGTGTCGAAACTGTGAAAGTTTCCGATGTGTGTTTTAAAAGAAACACATAACCATAACGCGATGCAACATCCGTACAGGTCACGAAATATTCATATTCACCTCTAGCCTAGCTAGACATGGGTCCACTTGCTTCACTATGAACTAGGGCTAACAGATCAGTGGCATTTACACTTTTACCAAGTAAATAGTGTTATAGGCACTTTGCCCAATAAACTAGATTCGTAGACTTTATTTGAATGGAATCAAACTAGTCCTAGTACCCACTCTTCAAAAGTATAGATATATGAGTCTTGTTTGATTGTGTCCCAGACAATAATGCCACAATTAGTTTCTTCTGATCAAATCAGCTTGAGCTATTTATTTGTCATGTTATGTATTTGAGATATATTTATATTCAAAATATAAATTCTGTTATTCACATCTAATGTGTTTATCTTAATATCATCTTTATAAATTAAAACATTTTAGTGTTCTAGAATATAAAGGTACACCCGCAGCGGGTTATACGTGATATAGAGATAATGTTTCTAGTCAAACTAGTTACATTATAACAGTTTCTAAATTTAAGTACTAACCGAAGGCAGTTCCTAAATTCAGATATCTACGGTTAAAACAGCGACTATCGTCCCGTTTACTATTCGCAGATAAATCTCAGTTGAAGTCAGTATTATGTTCAAAACAAATTCTGAACAACAGTACATATTTATGTATCACTCTAAGTATTTAAAATCCAATTTCAATACTAGTTGTGAACATAATTATGACAAACATATTTGAAGTAAGAGCCTTACTCGTCTTCAATTCCTTCTTAGGATATATCATTTTATCTTCCCAAAAGATTATAATGATTTTGCATTTGCCTTTGCCTTTGCCATTTTCAATATTTCAGTAGCCTTTGGCCAAGCCTCGGGTTTCTAGAATATTGAAGTAAGGTGTGCCTTGCACAACTTGCCTAATTGCAAAGTTTGACTTTGTCTCATTGAAAATAGTCATTAATTCTCCAAGAATTATTTATTGCAATTTTAGTACTTTCTAAAATCAAAATATAATGGATTAAGCACTATAATTATCATTATATGAATATTCCAAATTTCATATTCCACTTATTTGCTTAACTCCAGGCTTTAGGCATAATTCATTATTTTATCAAATAAAATAACTTATTAATTTCCAAGACCATCTTGAGATTATTCCCAATTTGAAAATTAAAGTCATTAAATACATTTTCACCCAGGATTGTGTTTTAAACACTAATCTTTCATTTTATCTTGATTCTAATAGTCCAACTATTTAATCAACGATTTGTGATACTATTGATTATAATGATTATAATAGTCCAACTATATAATCAAATATAATTTAAATTAATTAACCTCAATTACATTGATTACTATAAACCAATTATAAAATCAACTGTAAACTGAAATTAATTAATTCAAATATATTGATTAATATAATCCAATTATATATAATCAACTATAATACAGTCCAACTGTAAATTAAAATAACAATTTTAAATATTAGTCCAACTAACATTTAATCTAACGACGAAATAATTTGAATGAGCGCGTATGGCGATTAATTGAACGAGTATTGCTAATTCAATTCTTGCCTCCCACTATTTTTCGGCGAGCATCTAACCCTCTATCGAGTACTCGGGAAACCGTGTTTCCTAGTGGGCTAGGATCCCATTAAATATCACACAATCTTGACTTTGGCCAACAAATTGTATGATAATTAACTAGGTAGATCTCTAAGATCAATTGGATCCAATCCAATTCCTAGATCCGGTAGGAGGACGTCCAAGTCCGAAACATATATCTTATATATGCCAATACATCCAATGTATTACCTAACCTTTTTCCACTGAATCAACTAAGTATTGGCTTTGGCACAACAAACATAGTGATCCCAGTCAAGCGCGACCCATTGACCATGGAAAGCTTCATAATCAATGTCGATGGACAAGAAGTGGTCTTGACTTTGACCAACAAACCACAACTTGGACAAGACACTGATATGAAACAAAGCCTTCGTGATTCAAACACATCTTCGACAGACAAAGGCCTTGACTTTGGCCAACAAACCAATGCCGTCTTAGATCTTGAGTAAGAGTCACTCAATGGAAGGAATGCGCTTAATATTATTTGAGGGTTTTTTGCGTGTAAGTTGGCAACCAATTTATTATCTTTGTTAAGGTCTCATCATCATACACCCTTAAACATGCATTCTAAACACATAATAAAGCGTATATGAAATAAAATAATAATGATATGCGGATGGATACTTTACATTGATCCTAGATCAAATCTCTCAATTTCTCTCTCCAGCTAGCACTTGTATTACTTCTACCCGTTACACTACACTTCTAAAGAAACCTCATTTACATTGAGGGGAATAGGTGAGAAGAGAATACAAAGAGTATAGAGGTGATAAAGCTGGACACGCAGGTCCAATTAATAAATCAAATTTATTACAATTTCCAAAATTGTCCCACCCGACTAATATCCATCTGATATACATTATTCACGCATCGCAACCATGTATTCATACAAGCATTTTATCAATCAATCTAATCCAATTAATTAATCTGATAATTAGTGATCATCCAATGTTCAAACAACGATTTGATTTTTGCTCGAGTCAAACTCGTTTTGCGAATAAGTACTCAAAGTACGAATTCTCGAATTAAATTAAACTACATAATTAAATCCAATCTAAAACGCATTTAATTCTAATTCACTATTTAATTCCAAATTAAATATTACACTTTTATTAACGAACCTTCTACGATTTAAATTCCAAATTCAATCGTTATGGGTTTCAAAGCCCAATTAACGTCCAACGTTTATTTAATTAAAGTCCAATGGGCTTTTAATTAATTTCTTAAGGCGTGGACTTTTGGTTAACTCGGGTCAAACCAAATAACCAAAATCCAATCCGGGAGTTACCCCATAAGCCTTTAAATTAATTTTGGCCCATTAGGCCCAATTAAATAATCAAGGTCCATTAAGTCATAATTGGACTTTATGGATGCGGTTTTGGGCCTAATTGGATCCAACCAATTTTGCCTAAACCCAACTTTGTACAACAAAGCCCAAAAGCCCAATTACAACATATAAGGCCAATTTCCAAAAACACGCCCAATTAATTAACTTATAAAATTCCAAATTTCATAATTAATTAACCTAAGTGTCATACATAATTAACCACCTAATTAATATTTCTAAAACATCAATTAGCATACTTAATCATGCATTTCTACATCAAATAGTGTCCAAACACAATTTATCAAAATCAAACCCATTTTACATGCTTTAAAGTCTCTTGGCAATTTGGGGATTTTACGTCCGATTCGAATTCAATCCAATTAATTTTGCCATCGACATTCAATCATTTTCCCGAATGATTTCCAACACATCCAATGTTCAAAAATCAAAAAATTCCAAGACATTATGGGTTATTTGTATTCGGCCAACATAAGCAATTTGGGGAAAATTGTTCCAAACTAATTTTCATCAAATTGATCCAATCAATCTTCAATTAAATATACTTTAAGCATTCTAAATCATCCAATTTCATCAAACATTCTCAAAATCAAGTTTACCCAAATTTGTCAATTTTGGCCAACACTTTATTTGGGGAAAAATGGATCCAACCAAATTCCATGAAATTGAACATACACAACTTCAATTCATCAATATATAAGCATACTTAATCAATCAAATCAAAAAAATCATGCTTCAATTGATTTTACCCAATTTGTCATGCCCAAATTTAGGGAAAAATGGATCCAACCAAATTTCTTGAAATTGATCATGCACAACATCAATTCAACCTCATTCAACCATACTATATCAAACAATTTAACCAATTGATGCTCAAATTGAGTTTACCCAATTTTAACCCTAACTTTTTCATGCTTGAACTTAGCTCATAGATACCATTGTTGGTTTCTAATATAGGTCCCAAGATCATGAAATTCAAGCAAGAAAACACATGAATACATCAAGGAGTAAGGCGGAATTCATACTCACATTGATGGGTTTTGATGAAATGAAGAATACAAGCCTTCAAGCTCCCTCCATATGCTCGCCCAAGGCTCCTCCTTGCTTTGGACTGCTCGGTTTTGGCCCTTGTTGAACCTCCAAGATTCGGCCATGGTAGAACTCCATGGAAGCTCAAAGCTTCAAGCTTTCCATGCTCACAAACTCACTTCCCTATCACCTTGTAATGACCCATGGTGTGTGCTAGGACTTCTTCTTCTTTATTGCTTTTATTAATTCGGCCATAACCAAAAAAATGGGGAGAAGAATCGGCTCCAAGCCGTGAGGAAGAAGAGAAAAATTGAGAGGGAAAATAAATGAAGCTTCACCAAAAAACGTGAACTACCGAGAGAGAGAGAAAGTGTAAAAGCCTTTTATATTTTCCAAAAATTAATTAAAGTCATTTACCACTTTTTATTTCTATTAAACAATCATTTTACTTTTCAAAAAAGCAAAAGTCAAAAAGCAAAAAAGTGCTTTTCAATCATCTATCACTTTTCACATCAAGTCACTTTAATAAAGTGACAATATGTCATGTCACATCACATCACTCAAAGTGACAAGTGATTTGACAATTGATGCGAGTAACGATTTGACGCTTGATGTGACTTACGTGCCGCGCTCGAATTCGAAATGCGAATGCGCTCGCAATCACTCTCGGGCTCGGGTTCGCTAATTCGAAATTAAAGAATTTTCCGTCGCGTCGTAATTAAATGATTACGCCTAGCGAAATCACTATTCATGTCGCTAACGAATTAATTCCAAATTAATTCGTTCGCCCGAATTAAAATCCAATTTTAATTCCGCGTCGAAATCCAATTTCGTATAATATATCGAATATATTATTTTATCGATTAATTCCAAATTAATCGTTCTCTCTCTTTAATTAATATTTTATCTCAGATAAAATATCTCCGTAATTAATCCCAGATTAATTTTCTCTCTCATCGAATTAATCCCAGATTAATTTTCTCTCTTCTAATTAATCTCAGATTAATTGAAGTGCGAGTCATACATCATCGGTGAATCTTTGGGAACCGACCCATGAGATCTCCGGATATGTTGGCAGTAAATTCGGTCGTCGGACTATCCGAACACGTAAGTACCTCGTATTACGTTTATAACGATTTACAAGACAAGGTTGGCTTCTAGCAAAGCGCCATGCCTACCCAATTCTCCAGAAATATCCTTACAGGAATATATGATCTATATCAAACGTAGTATACCGCAGTATTATGTATTTCTGTCCAGTATCGGATGATCACGTGCTAGGCCTGGGGCTGGAATTGTGTCTGCCCCGTACGAAGCACATATCGGATGTCTGGTAACTAGTCTCTATAATCGGATAAACATGACATAGTCATAATATCCCGATAGCTCGAGCATTTAAGAGAACGAGTTTCCGTATCCTACGTGACCGTCATCTCCACTATGACTGGAGTGATACTTCCGTCTTGACATCACACCCAACACACTACGATTCTCAATATACCCAGAATTGGCGTACACAGAACCGGTTAAAGCCATGGACGACCTCAACTAAAGTATATTGATTGTCGCAAGTGTTAGCGGTGCAAGTCTCGGGTTAAGACCAAATACACCTACCCTAATTGCAGACTCCCATAGACACATAGTCATACTACCAATGGGATTCCGCGGGGGTCAATCCAGAGCGAAGCTGTTTCCCGTACCATCGGGAAACACAACCTCCTATTACACTTGCATGAGTATCATATACCGAAATATATGAGAACTATGTCGTTGTGCCCTCACAAACGCGCACAAGTGTAATACTAGTCTTTTACGTATTTATCGATGTCCAATCTCGATAATACTCTGACTAGGGATATTTAACGATTTATCCTTCGTGGACTGATACTGTCTCATATCATTCTCGGTCCAGGAACAAAACATAGGGACCTCTCATCATTTATACATCTAGGTGATCTAATCACAAATGATAAGAGTGCAATCTCCTTTATAACATAGTTAATTTGTACAACAACACCGTGATCTGTACAAATAGTGACGCTATGGGTCATAATTGTCCAACAGTTATTGTGCACATAAATAAAGTTTGGATAGCACTAGAGGCAATTTGGGGCAAAACCGGACAAAAATGCGTCAGCAGGGATATTTTGGTCTTTTGCGCGTCGCGACGCCCAGAGCTTAAGCGTCGCGACGCCCAGTGTGCGCCGAATCTGCTAACGTACGCCGGGTCAACTGGTCAAGATTTGAGAAGTTTGACTTTGCTAAAATGCACCGTGCCACGTGTCACCATCACATCCAATCTGCTAACGTGCGCCGTGCCACGTGTCATCATCATATGCTGCCGACACTCAGAATTGACACGTGTCGCCTCGTCATCAGCCATGTCATCGGTCAAAGAGTCAACTTTGCCATGTGTCACGTCATCATCCGCGTCACAAGGTTAACCAAATCAACTTGCCATGTCAGCATCAGCCAATCACAGAGTGACACGTGTCGCCACGTGTCGCAATCCTATTGTGCCGACAATTGCAATGTCGCGTCAGCGCCACGTCAGTATGACGTCATGAATGATGTCATCACAATAATTGAGTCTTAGCCGCCTTGCCACGTGTCTCTCAACAGTCAGCCGCCTTGCCATGTGTCGCCTCCTTGTGCCACGTCTCACTGTTCCAACGTCGCGACGCTGGAGACTTCAGCATCGCGACGCCCAAACCAAATTTTGCCTATAAATTCAGATTGTAATTTCATAATTTGACACACCTCTCTCTCTCTTCAATTCTCTCTAAAGAGAGAGTTTCTCTCTCTTCTTTTAGTTTTTTTTTTTTATTATTTTTATTTTTGTAAATAATTTTAATTACGTTTTGTAATAATAGTAATTTAATTTTTACTTTTTACAGTTTTTACTATTCATGAGGAAATAATTTCCCCAACTAGGGTGAAAGGTAATTCTTTTACTGTTACTATTTAGATTAATCTCCCTTAAAAATAATATATTCACTATTTAAAATACTGACTTAAAAAGGATACCGCTATATTGGTCGGTTGGCAATTTATTTTAATCTGGTTTAAACCTGACTAATCAAGGATACCGCTATATTGGTCGGTTGGTAATTTAATTATGGTACCGCCTTAATGGCTGGTTGGACTTAATTTGACTTAATCAGAATACCGCCAGATTGGTCGGTTGGTAAAATATTATCACAAGTTTATATATTATTTTATGGGAGATATCTAAATTAGTAGTAGTAAAAGTAATTCATTTTACCTTAGCATTTTATTGTAATTTACTTTTCAGCATTTTTATTTTATGTCTTTTACTTTTCAGTTGATACTAGCCCTAGTTATGTGTTGTAACTAAATTAGTTATCTGGGGTTGTGATGAATTTCAATATCACCGGTTTATAAGGGTTAGATTATAGTTTGGGTAACTTAAAGATTTATTTATTGAGTTTTGATCTTAATGCTTTTTATTAATTGGCCATTAATAAATTGATTAGGTAAACTTAAAATGAACTAGACATAGAGATTTTAAGTTTAAAACCTTAGACTCAATAGCCCACGATCTTCCTTGAGGATAGATAACCCTTTAATAGATTTCCTTACAGGATATGAATATATCTGTCGGGCGGGGGTAGCCATAATTGGAACTTAAACTTAATGAATCCAGATAATTTGGTTGACATAGACATATGGTTCAATTGGGTTAAACTGGGTATTTGTGTATGACCATCGATAGATGCTTTCGCATAATTTCGTGTTCCAGGTTAATAAATCATTGTATTACCCAACTATAAAATAACCACTTCATCATTAATATGATACTGGAAGAAATCACAACCCTAGATCTTTGTGTCTTTTGTATTTTCTTTAGTATTTTCTTTTGTCTTTTTATTTATTTATTTATTTAGCAAAGCCACATTCAACCAAACAAACAAACAATCTCTCTCTTCTCCATTTAATTAGATATTTGTAAATAAATAGATTCAACAATTAATAACAACAGTAGGAATTAAGTCCTCGTGGGATCGATATTTTTATACTACTTGAACGATACGTGCGCTTGCGTTATACGTGTGTGTTTACGCCGGTCACTCTTCAATCCCCTTCTTGGATCTCTCTAAATTATGTGTTTTGAACTCACTTGTTGTGTCTAATTCTCCTTCCTAGGGTTTTGGACGCACTATGTACTTATAGGGAAGTTTGAGGAGTCATTGTGAGTGTAGAAAATAAATTTCCTAGTCTGAAAATCATTTTGGGCGTTGCGACGCCAGTTCACGCCAGCTTCTCTGGAAATCTGGTATGTTTGTTGATGATAATGGCATTGCGATGCCAGCTTTTCTGCCAGGATGTGTGGTTTTTGCGTATTTTTCCTTTCCTGCGTATTTCATTTGCATCCTTAAGCTCCCAAAACACATACGTTAGCCTCAAGATTCATGTTTTAATGCTTCTTATCAATAAAACATAAAATAAACTATAAAACACGTAAAATGACACGAAATCTAATAAAATAATAAGCTAAGAATGTAAGAATAAGTGGGTATAAATCACACTTATCAAAAACCCCAAACTTAAGATATTGCTAGTCCCGATAAAAAAGACTAAATAAAAACTAAATAAAAATAAACAAACAAAAGTAACTAAATTAACTAGGCCACTTTCGTATGGATCACGATTGCATTTAGCATATGCAACAAGTCTTTAAACCCCTAGGTGATCCCAGTGGACAAGTTATAGTCTCGTGAGGGTTTACAGCGACGATAACCACAAACGTCATTCACATACATGCAACCATGCAAAAAATAAAGAAACAAATAAAACAGTCCTGATAGTTACACATAATATTGTCCTCAAAGAATACCTACTAATGAAATCAAAGAACCTTCAAAATATTCAATGCAACTTAAATCCAAGTTCCTGAATAAATTATCTAAGCTAGACTCACAGTGTGTGTGTGTAAGGGTTAAACAACAACTTGACTCCTCAGTAAGCCAACTCAGTGATTTTATCTCAAAAATTGGGATATGACGGGTCTAACCAACCTAGATATTTCAAAAGTGCTATGTATTTTACTATTAAACTCGATATGGTATGACTTCTCGTTTTCATAATATTTTGACTCAACTACCCTTTAAGGTAGTATTTTTCCTCATGGTGGTCTTAACACTCGCACATGAGTAACTTCACGCTTATCGGTTATAGGTGGTTTATATTTTTTTTTTCAAAATATTTTTCTTTTATGCTATTTTCATTTTTGTTTTCAAAATATCTCTCTCTTTTTTTCTTTTACTCTAGTCATACCATATATCAGTAATAATTGCAAACCGAGATAAATATTCAAGCAAATGATCATTCATCTTCAAATAATTTCTTAAACTAGTCATCTTGTCAACTACTTAAGCTCATAATGCTAGAAACCTACTTTTAGGTGCTTACGAGTCTAACCGAGATCATCTACTCAAGACATCGGATAAAAATCAATTGGACACTTATCGTTTCTAAGATTTCACCCTAGAGCAAACAAAATCATCATCAGACTTATGCTTTACTACCTAGGACTAATTTTTATTTTTATTTTTTTAATTTATCTTCTATATAGTATGAACTAACACCAACATACACACACCCCAAACTTAAAACTTGCATTGTCCTCAATGTAAGATAAGCGTAAAGAAACAAGAGTGAAGAACAACACTACCGTGCAAGGAATTGATCAGGCTCCTACTGGTCGGAATTTAGTTGTTCGGGATGTGTGGGTTACGCTAGAACCTTAATAGTTGTTGAAGTTTCAATTTTTCACATACTGGGCTTGCTCAAAACTTGCTCCTCCATCTAGTAAGGTCATTCTATTAGTAGCAACTGCTTCAACAAATGGTTGGGCCATTTGATTGGTCAATGCTGCTATATGAGTCGTGAGAGATGAAACTTGAGCTGTAAGTGCAATAATAGGATCTACCTCATGTATACTGGCCACCTTAGTCGTCATCGAGCATTCAATTGGCCATTGGAAATTGTTAGCAGTCATCTCCATGAATAGAGCATAAGCATCTTCAGCAGTTTTCTTGAATAAGGTTCCTCTAGCAGCTGCATCAACCATGGTCCTATTATGACCATTCAACCCATTATAAAATAGTTGAATCTGAACCCAGGCTTCATAATTATGCTATGGGCATGATGAGCGGAAAATATATCAATATTTACCGCCCCTTTTACTTAATATTTTGTTTAATTTCTCGGGTTTGATGAACGTTTTGATATGTTTTAGTTTATTTTACAGATAAAATAATATCGGGTCTCAATGAAATCATTTAGGATGAAATATGGGTCAAATAAGGGCAATTATTGGACTTGATATATTAATTTTGGAGATTGGAAACTTGAAAGGGCGTTTTGACGAAGTGCAGTTTTGGGAATTCCAGTTTTGCGTATCTGTCGTATTTTGGGCATAACGTGTTACTCAGATATCGGATTGAGCTGATTCAAGTGCCAGATTAAAGAAGACTCAAAGATATACAACTTTGAAAGAGACAATATTTTTGAATTCTGAAGATTTCATGACCGAAATTGATGAACCATCCAGAAGTGTGTGATGTGTAATTATTAAAGTCATTATCAATCATTTTCAAAGCAAAATATAAATTAAAAAATAATTAATAAAAATTATCAAATCAACACCAAACAAGATAAGAAATTAGTGGAGCAATTATGGATTTGGTGGAGTAATTAGTGGAGAAATTAATAATGGATTTGGTGGAGAATTTGATGGATGATTTGATATAGGCAAAATTTTGCCTATAAATACAAGCCATTTCATTTGTAAAATTCATACTTTCTTCTTTGAAATAAGAAGATTGTATCTTTTTTGTTTATTTACAGCTTCCAGTAATTAATTTCCGCTTTCGCACTTTCTTTTCTTTACTTTTCAGTTTTTTTACTTTCCGCAATTTACTTTTACGCACAAACCTTTCTTTTCTTTACTTTTGCAGTTTTTATTTTTCAAGCAATGAGGAGGTAACTCCCCTTTGCTGGAGTAAAAGGTAAAGCTTTTATTATTGCTATCTAGATTAATCTACCTTAAATATAAAATATAAACTATTTAAAATCTGACTTAATGAGGATACCGCTATATGGCCGGTTGGAAATTAATTATAAATTGGTTTTAACCTGACTAAGTATGGATACCGCCTGGTTGGTCGGTTGGTAATTAATTATTAATTTGACTTAATCAGGATACCGCCTATATGGCTGGTTGGTAATTATCACGCAAAGTTAATATATTATATTAAGGGAGATATCTAAAATAGTAGTAATAAAAGTTGATCCTCTAACCCCAGCATTTTCTTTTATTGTACTTTTACTTTATTTAATTTCAGTAATTTACTTTTCAGCAATTTACTTTCAGTAATTTACTTTTATTTTTTTTTACTTTTTACTTTTTACTTTTTACTTTTACTTTTTACTTTTTTTTACTTTTCAGCAATTTACTTTTCAGTATTTAATTTTTAGAATTTACTTTATGTCTTTTATTTTATTTAAATTTTTACTACCCGTAAATATGTGTCGTAACTAAGCCAGTTATCTGGGGTTGTGATGAAATCCAATATCACCGGTTTATAAGGGGTTAAATTATAGTTTGGGTAATATAAAGGTTTATTTATTGAGTCTTAATCTTAATACTTTTTATTAACTGGCCATTAATAAAATTGAACTGGTAAACTTAAAATGAACTAGACATAGGGATTTTAAGTTTAAGACCTTAGACTCAATAGCCCACGATCTTCCTTGAGGATAGATAACCCTTTAATAGATTTCCTTACAGGATAGGAATATACCTGTCGGGCGGGGGTAGCCATAATTGGAACTTAAACTTAATGAATCCAGATAATTTGGTTGACATAGACATATGGTTCAATTGGGTTAAACTGGGTATTTGTGTGACCATCGACAGAGGCTTACACATAATTTAGTGTTCCAGGTTAATAAATCAATATATTACCCAACTTTAAGATAACCACTTCATCTTTAAAATGATATTGGAAGAAATCACAACCCTAGATAGTTTTTAATATTGAATTTTCTTAAAACCTATTTTCGACAATTTTATTTACTTGCTTTTAAATTTAGAATCGTCACCATTTCAAATCAATTAATCAACCTGTTAGATACTAGTAATCATTTGACCTCATAAAATTAATAGATTAGATATTAAGTCCTCGTGGGATCGATATTTTTATACTACTTGAACGATACGTGCGCTTGCGTTATACGTGTGTTTACGCCGGTCAAGTTTTTGGCGCCGTTGCCGGGGACTTATTTATCTTTTACTATTAGTTTAGGGGTTAGATACGTTACTTGTATCTAATTTCTTTTTACTTATTGTTTTTGTTTTCTTGTGTTTCAGGTTCTCAGAAACTTCATGAGACAAACCAGAAGCTTTGAACTCCGACCGCTTGACCCAGAAATTGAAAGAACCATCAGACAGTTGAGAAGGGAAAGGCGAGAAGGCCAAGAAGCTTTAGTCAACATGGAACCTGAACCTTTGAACGTTGCACCACCAATTCCCATTCGAGAGAGAACCATTTCGGTGGTTGACAGACTCATTTCTTGTATTGTACTTCCTCAATTACCAGCAAATGCATGTGACATCAAAACATGCATTCAGATGATTCAGCAGTCAGTTCAATTCGGGGGGAATGCAACTGAAGATCCTAATGCCCACATCAGTAACTTCCTGGAAGTTTGCGGCACTTTTAACTACAACAGAGCATCAGAAGAAGCAATGAGACTGCGAGTTTTTCCATATTCCCTGAAGGACAGAGCTAAAGCTTGGCTACATTCACTACCAGCAGGTTCTATCACAACTTGGAACACTTTAGCCACCAAATTTCTTGCAAAGTACTTTCCACCAGCCAGAACCGGAAAATTGAGGAATGACATCACATCCTTTGTACAACAAGATTCAGAATCCCTCTGCGAAGCTTGGGAAAGGTACAAAGATTTGCTCCGGAAATGTCCTCACCATGAGATTCCAAAATGGCTTCAAGTCCAAACATTCTATAATGGGCTTTCTGGAATAATGAGAACCACAATCGATGCTGCTGCTGGAGGAGCTTGATGGCAAAAGGAGAAGATCAAGCCTGGGACCTAATCGAAGAAATGGCCAACAATAATTCCTTGTGGCCAACAGAAAGGAGCATGATCCAAAGAATTGCAGGAATTTATGAAAGTGGAGCCAATACAGCAGTCAACGCCAAGCTAGATCAGATATGCAAATTATGGAGACTCTTACCACTGGATCCACAAGTTCACCATATGGAGGAGCACCAGAGTCGAACCAACTTGAAGAAACGGTGAATTATGTCAGCAATTTCAACAGACAATGGAACAATCCATATTCCAACACCTACAACCCAGGGTGGAGGAATCATCCCAATTTTTCATGGAGCAACAATTCAGGCCAACAGCAGAACTATCCACCACCTGAATTCCAGCAACAGAACAAAAGCCAGGAGTAGGCAAATGAACCAGGAATAACAGAAGTGTTGACCCACTTGAAAAAGTTAGAAGCAAAACACGACTCTCAAGCAGCAAGATATGATGCTATGTTTCAATCCCAAGCAGCATTAATTCAAAGTCAATCTGCTTCTATTAAAGCACTGGAGAATCAAATGGGACAACTGGCAAATGCTCAGAGTTACAGACCGCCAGGTACCCTTCCTAGCAACATAGAGCCAAATCCAAGGAACATGGGGAAGGAGCAATGTCATGCCATCATGTTAAAAAGCGGTACTGAAATCAACAAAGATGTTGGAGCCAAAACAGCTGCTGAGGAAGTTCCAAAAGAAACAAAGCAACAGATGGAGGAAAAATAAGTAAAGGAAAAAGAACAGATCACTCCACCTCCACCTTTTCCTCAACGTCTTTAGAAGAACAAATTGGACAAGAAGTTTTCTCGGTTCCTAGAGATCTTCAAAAAGCTGCATATCAACATTCCATTTGCAGAAGCGTTGGAACAAATGCCCACCTATGCCAAATTCATGAAAGATATTCTTTCGTGAAAACGGAGATTGGGAGATTACGAGACAGTAGCATTAACAGATGAATGCAGTGCCATCATTCAGAGGAAACTTCCCCCGAAGTTGAAAGATCCTGGCAGTTTCACTATTCCTTACGTCATAGGAGAACATAACTTTGGTAAGGCTTTGTGTGATTTAGGTGCGAGTGTTAATTTGATGCATTTTTCTATTTTCAGGAAATTACAGATTGGAGAAACAATGCCCACTTCAGTCTCACTGCAACTTGCTGATAGAACGCTCGTATTTCCAAGAGGCGTAGTTGAGGATGTGCTGGTCAAGGTTGACAAATTCATTTTCCCAGCAGATTTTATTGTCCTTGATATGGAGGAAGACGCAGACGTGCCAATCATCATTGGGAGACCATTCTTGGCTACAGGTCGAACCATTATTGATGTACAAAAAGGAGAATTAACCATGAGGGTACAGGACCAAGAAGTAACATTCAATGTTTTCAAGGCCATGAATTTCCCAGATGATGAAAAGAAGGAGAAATGTTTCAAACTCGATGTGATACCCAGTACGATTCAAAACTCTGATGAAAGACAAAGTTCTACTGACAAACTTAAAACATGTCAATTGTCTGTAAAGCCTAAAGATAAAGCATCTTTTGTACTGAATGAGCCAATTCTTGCACTACAAGCAACAGAAGAGAAAAAGTTCCACCAGCTCAACGAATTGGAGGAATTTCAAAATCAGCCTTTTGATGATGCCAAATTGTACAAAGAAAAGGGCAAGAAGAGACATGATGAGAAGTTAGTGCGCATACAACTGGAACCAGGGCAGAAGGTACTGTTAAACAAATCAAGGGTGAAATTCTTCCCATGGAAGCCAAAATCACGGTGGTCAGGTCCATTTGTGATCACCAAAGTTTTACCAAATAGATCCGTTGAGATACATGATCCTGACGCTAACAAAACTTTCAAGGTTAAAAACAATCGTGTCAAGCACTACTGGGGAGAATCATTTGGGCGACAAAAAGAAAGTGTTACACTTTTAGATCCAGCTTAACGTTCAAGAAGCCAAGTCTGGCTGACGACTTTAAACTTAGCGCTAGCAGGGAGGCAACCCATGCAATTTGTGTATATATTGTGATTTGGTGTGTTTTATTTTTGTGTGTTTAGTCTTTGCAGGTTTAGTCATTTCAAGATGGAATATGCTCTCGCAAATCTTCACAAGCAATTTCCTTCTCTCCCTCAAAAATCTCTGATGAAAGTCTACAAAGCTCGCTTGGAACGGATGAGACTACTGATGATCAAAGGTATTCCTAATGACATTCGTTGGGTAATTGAAGCACGAGTCCGATTGGCAGGTGAGTCTTCTGACTCTTTTATTTCACATCTGCCTGGTTTTGGAAGAAGCACCTATGCAAAGAAACGTAGAGCTAAACAAATGGGTGTTTGTTACAAATGTGCACGCTGGAATTGCAATACTCGTTGTCGTTCTTTAGGAATGGTGTCTGATAATCGCGAAGACAAAATTAAATTCATTAGGGATGGCTTGAGTAAGGAGTCTTTAGATGATATATCTTTAACTCTTGAGACGCATCCCAGTGGATATGTTCACATAGCCATTCGCAAATTACATACACAATTCCAAAAGGAAATACAAATGTTAAGTCTCGGGAATCTGACTCAAAAAGACATGTTTGCCAATTTATAAGAAAATTGGATGGGAAGTTTGTCCCTGACGCATAGACGTCAATCAAGCCGTTACTTTTCTTGTAAATATTATATCTCTTTGTCTTTTCTTAATAATTGTGATTTGTTTTGTTGTTTTCTTTTATTTTCTCCGACAGGATCCAGACTTTTTTGACTATCACAATATTAATTCGCTACTAATCGTCCTCTGGAAGTACTTGTGCTATTTTTACTCACCCTTTTCAGGTACTATAAATTCAGCCCGTCATTGCACTTTTGAAGGCATCCAGAGTAAAACATGGAAGCCACTTCAAGAAGACGAGTTGAAAACATCTGTGTGTTTTGCAGTAGTAGTGTTGGTACTAACCCACAATAGGTAGAAGCAGCACATGAATTGGGTCGAGTCTTAGCTGCAAGGAATATGCACTTAATATATGGCGGAGGCAATCTCGGACTTATGGGGATCATTTCAAAGGCTGTACAGGAAGAAGGCAGTCATGTTTTGGGAATCATCCCAAAACCCTTGGCAGAGGCAAATCTTATTGGATCATCAAACGGAGAGGAACTGATCGTGCCAGGTATGTCTGAACGACTGGTAGAAATGATTAACCGTGCTGATGCTTTTATCGCTTTGCCAGGTGGCTTGGGTACAATGGAGGAAATTTTTATTGTGCTATCTTGGGCGAACCTGAACATACACCAGAAACCGCTTGGACTGCTCAACGTTGATGGATTTTATTATTTTCTTTGTGTGTTTCTTGATGATGCTCGGAGAAATGGGTTCGTGTCGAAACCTTTGAAAGAACTTCTCTTTACTGTCAGAACTGCTCCGGATCTAATAGACCAACTTATAGCCTATGAACCACGAGTTGACCCTATCCTTTCAAAGATAAATTGGTCTGAGGACGATCGTGGTAAGAGGCGTAGGATTAATCTGGATCTTAACCTTTAATTTTTGTAGAATTTCAGCTAACCAGATATATCTTCTAAACTCTTCTTCTAATGTTTAAGACATTGGGGACAATGTCTCATTTAGGTTTGGGGGAGGGAATTAGTTGATCAGTACCTCGTTTTTAGTTTGTGTGTTGTTTTTATTTTTACTCTCCAAAATTTTTCGAAAAATAAAATAAAAAATTGAAAATTTTTCAAAAATTACAAAAATATTGTGTTTTTTTTTGTTGTTTTTTTTTTTTGACTAAAAAGGTGAAATTGGTAAGAGATAGCTGAGTAAGGAGTTTCCACTCCTGAGACGTATCTCAGACTATTTCGAAACAAGTTAATTTTTGTTTATTTCATTTTGAATTATTTAATTTGTGAATTCTCCTTAAAACGGACTAAAATGGATCTTCATATGCTCAGTTGACAGATATTATCAACATATATAGTAACATACGGACATGAGCTAAAATTGAAAAGTTTGTAATATTCAGTGCTCTAGTTTAATTGGAGGAAACATCTCAAAAAGCAATGGAGTAAAAAAAAAAAAAAAAAAAAAACGTCTGAGATCCGAGTTATTAAGTCTGTAAGGGTGTTTTAACACCTAGTGCCCTAAAGCCAACTGGTTTGGGAGTCACTGGCCCAAAGCTCGTTACATGGATCGAAGATGCTGCAAAATATATATATCTGAAGTCTGAGTGATTAAGTCCGTATGGGTGTCTTAACACCTGGTGCCCTAAAGCCAACTGGTTTGGGAGTCACCGACCCAATACTCGCTACATAGACGGAAGATATTGTATATAAATAAAAAATAGAGAAAAATCAAAGAAAAAAATCAGAAAAATGAGAAAAATTATTCCATTGCTACAAAAAGGTGAAATCTGATAGAACTTTAGGACAAAAATATTACTCTCTTATCAACAGCACTTATGACAGTTGTGGGCAAAAAAGTTGTTTAATATTTTGTTGGCTATGTATATGAAGATGGTAAAAATAATCGGAGAATTTACTTATTCAGTAATTTAGAATAAACAAAACAACTAGTAACTTGGAGTAGAAGTTTCACCTGATTAGTCACTAACATCTTTATTCTCTTTTCGCTTGTCTTTTTGCTTTTGTGTGCATTAGTTTTACTACCTTTTTACTTTTGTAAAATGTTTGTGGGTATCATTGCTGTAAACCCTCACGAGACTACAACTCGTCCACTATGGACGCCTGGGGTTTAAAGGCTTGTTGCATATGCTAAATGCAACCGTGATCCCTACAAAAGTCGCTTAGTTTAATTTTAATTGTTTCCTGTATTTTATTTTGTTGTTTTGCTCGAAGACTAGCAAAATGTTAGGTTTGGGGGTGTGATGAGCGGAAAATATATCAATATTTACCGCCCCTTTTACTTAATATTTTATTTAGTTTCTCTGGTTTGATGAACGTTTTGATATGTTTTAGTTTATTTTGCAGATAAAATAATATCGGGTCTCAATGAAATCATTTAGGATGAAATATGGGTCAAATAAGGGCAATTATTGGACTTGATATATTAATTTTGGAGATTGGAAACTTGAAAGGGCGTTTTGACGAAGTGCAGTTTTGGGAATTCCAGTTTTACGTATCTGTCGTATTTTGGGCATAACTTCTTACTCAATTATCGGATTGAGCTGATTCAAGTTCCAGATTAAAGAAGACTCAAAGATCTACAACCTTGAAAGAGACAATATTTTCGAATTCTGAAGATTGCATGACCGAAATTGATGAACCATCCAGAAGTGTGTGATGTGTAATATTAAAGTCATTATCAATCATTTTCAAAGCAAAATATAAATTAATAAATAATTAATAAAAATTATCAAATCAACACCAAAGAAGATAAACAATTAATGGAGCAATTATGGATTTGGTGGAGTAATTAGTGGAGAAATTAATAATGGATTTGGTGGAGAATTTGATGGATGATTTGATATAGGCAAAATTTTGCCTATAAATATCAAGCCATTTCATTTGTAAAATTCATACTTTCTTCTTTGAAATAAGAAGATTGTATCTTGTTTGTTTATTTACAGCTTCCAGTAATAAATTTCCGCTTTCGCACTTTCTTTTCTTTACTTTTCAGTTTTTTTACTTTCCGCAATTTACTTTTACGCACAAACCTTTTCTTTCTTTACTTTTGCAGTTTTTATTTTTCAAGCAATGCGGAGGTAACTCCCCTTTGCTGGGGTAAAAGGTAAAGCTTTTATTATTGCTATCTAGATTAATCTACCTTAAATATAAAATATAAACTATTTAAAATCTGACTTAATGAGGATACCGCTATATATTGGCCGGTTGGAAATTAATTATAAATTGGTTTTAACCTGACTAAGTATGGATACCGCCTGGTTGGTCGGTTGGTAATTAATTATTAATTTGACTTAATCAGGATACCGCCTATATGGCTGGTTGGTAATTATCACGCAAAGTTAATATATTATATTAAGGGAGATATCTAAAATAGTAGTAATAAAAGTTGATCCTCTAACCCCAGCATTTTCTTTTATTGTACTTTTACTTTATTTAATTTCAGTAATTACTTTTCAGCAATTTACTTTCAGTAATTTACTTTTATTTTTTTTTACTTTTTACTTTTTACTTTTTACTTTTTACTTTTTACTTTTTTTTTACTTTTCTGCAATTTACTTTTCAGTATTTAATTTTCAGAATTTACTTTATGTCTTTTATTTTATTTAAATTTTTACTACCCGTAATATGTGTCGTGACTAAGCCAGTTATCTGGGGTTGTGATAAAATCCAATATCACCGGTTTATAAGGGGTTAAATTATAGTTTGGGTAATATAAAGGTTTATTTATTGAGTCTTAATCTTAATGTTTTTTATTAACTGGCCATTAATAAAATTGAACTGGTAAACTTAAAATGAACTAGACATAGGGATTTTAAGTTTAAGACCTTAGACTCAATAGCTCACGATCTTCCTTGAGGATAGATAACCCTTTAATAGATTTCCTTACAGGATAGGAATATATCTGTCGGGCGGGGGTAGCCATAATTGGAACTTAAACTTAATGAATCCAGATAATTTGGTTGACATAGACATATGGTTCAATTGGGTTAAACTGGGTATTTGTGTCTGACCATCGACAGAGGCTTACACATAATTTAGTGTCCAGGTTAATAAATCAATATATTACCCAACTTTAAGATAACCACTTCATCTTTAAAATGATATTGGAAGAAATCACAACCCTAGATAGTTTTTAATATTGAATTTTCTTAAAACCTATTTTCGACAATTTTATTTTCTTGCTTTTAAATTTAGAATCGTCACCATTTCAAATCAATCAATCAACCTGTTAGATACTAGTAATCATTTGACCTCATAAAATTAATAGATTAGATATAAGTCCTTGTGGGATCGATATTTTTATACTACTTGAACGATACGTGCGCTTGCGTTATACGTGTGTGTTTACCGCCGGTCAGGGCACCTCTTGAATAGATCTTTAAAGAACTCACATGCCTTATACAGATTCTCGGTCTCCAACTAATTAAAGGTGTAAATCTCAGTTCTCAATTAGGCTGATTTAGCAGGTGTAAAGAATCTCTCAAGAAATCGTGTGGCCATATCCTCCCATGTCAAGATGCTCTCTATCGATATATATTTCAGCCAACCCATCGCTTTATCTCTTAAAGAGAATGGGAACAAGCGCAACCTGATGGTCTCTTTAGTTACTCAATTCATCTTAATTGTATATGCCATCTCCAGTATCATCCTTAAGTGAATGTTGGGATCCTCTACAACTGAACCCCTAAACTGATTCTGTTGTACCATATTGATTAGTGCAGGTTTCAACTCAAAATTATTGACACTGATCGGTTGGTGCGCAATCCCAGAAAAATTATCATCAATAATTGGTTTAAAGTGATCTTGGATTGTCACATGGAACCAGTTGTTCTCTCTGTTGTCAATAGCTATTGTTTCTTTTTCAATCCTCATTTCTTTCCTTAGTCTCCTCGTTGTTCTTTCTATTTCAGGATCAAACATGAGCGATTTAAGACTTATGGATCTTCGCATTCACTAAAGCACAAAAATAAAGAAGTAATAAAATAAAATAAAAATCTAAATTAAAGTTAAGGTTACTTGATAATAGTAGTAATGTGAATCAGATTAAATTATCCTCGACAATGGTGCCAAAAACTTGTTGTGAGATTATCATATCGTAAGTATACGGTGTCAAGTTTTAGTAAAGGATAAATAAGAGTGTCGAACCCACAAGGATTGAAATTAAATTCACCCTAAATACCATAATTAATAAACTTAAATTTGTTTAGAAATCAATTTAAATTTAACAAAATTAAAATTAAAAAATAAAGAAGCAAAAAGTCAAAATATTTATTTAAGAAATACCAGACTTGGAGGAATTCTAGAGTCTGATTTCACCTAATTATCTCCTATGTATTTGTTATGCCAAATAATTATTAATTAATTTCTTAGTTTATAAGCCAAGAATCCTAAATTATTCTAACTCCCTCTCCCCAGTGCCAAGTGAAAATATTATTAATTACCGACTTTGATATCATTATAAAAATCTAGTGATTAACAATTCATTATGCTATGTGATTCTTCGTTAACGACTTCAAATGAATTAGATGCCTCTCGATCTCTATAAAATTCATAGGTTATATTTTCTAGATCATATTCAAAATCTCTTCTCCTAGCTGAAAATCGTTCAGGGCATCGCGATGCCAGCTTCTCTGTAAATCCGGTGTGTTTGTTGATGGCAATAGCGTCGCGACACAAACTTCTCTTCCAGGATGTGTGGTTTTTATGTATTTTGCATTTCATGCGTGCTTCATTTTCATTTTTCAGCTCTCAAAATACGTTTGTCATCCTTAAGATCCATGCTCTAATGCTTCTTATCATTAAAACACAAAAAAACTACAAAACACGTAAAATGGCACGAAACCTAACAAAATAATAAGCAAATAATATATGAATAAATGGGTATGAATCACACTTAGTAGGTTTCCTTCTCAGCAATAATGGATTTGAGTTAGTTTTTATTTCTGAAAATTTGTATTGACCAAAAATGATGTCAATGTGGGGAAAATGATATCTCACTTAGGGCTTTTTTAATTTAATGTAATGATTTTCATCTGATACAATGCTATTAATAATAATAAAGGTACATCTTCTACTTATGTTATTGAGTCACAAAATGTATGGCATGGTAGGTTGAGGCATGTTAATTATGATAAATACATAAATTAATTAACTTTGACCTTATACCTAAATTTATAATTGATAACCAACATATATATGAAACATGTGTTGAAGCGAAAATGAATATAACATCATTTCATTCCATAGAATGAAATTATGAACCCTTGGAACTTATTCACACTGATGTGTGTGATATGAATATTGTGCAAACAATAGGAGATAAAAAGTACTTTGTCACTTTTATCGATGACAATATAAGATTCTGCTATGTGTATTGATTATATCCTTCAAAACCATACTTGGGAGTTAGTTGATCTTCCTCCAGGTTGTAAGCCACCGGGCTACAAATGGATTTTCAAATAAAAGATGAAGCCAGATGGATCAATAGATAAGTACAAGGAAAAATTTATCATAAAAGGTTATAGAAAAAAAGAAGGTCTTGATTACTTTGATACATATTCACCAGTGACCCGTATCACTTCAATAAGAATACTTATAGCCATAGAAGCTATATTTGATCTTGAAATACATCAAATGAATGTAAAGACGACATTCTTAAATGGTGAATTGGATGAAGAGGTTTACATGGAACAACAAAAAGGTTTCGATGTCCCTGAACAAGAACACAAAGTGTGCAAACTTGTAAATCCTTGTACGGATTAAAACAATCATCTAAACAATGGTATGAGAAATTTGACAAAGAGATGTTGCCAAGTGGATTCAAAATAAATGAGTGTGATAAGTGTGTATACACTAAATCAACTCAAAAAGGATATGTCATTGTATGTCTCTATGTAGACGATATGCTAATAATTGGTAGTAATCGTGAGATGATTCAGTCTACCAAGAAAACTTTGACCAGAAAATTTGACATGAAAGATTTATGAAGGGCTGATATGATTCTAGGAATTAAAATTTCTAAAACATCAGAGAGATACATATTATCTCAAGCTTATTATGTTGAGAATATACTTGAGAAATATAGTAAAAAAGATCTAAACATTGCTAAAACTCATGTGGACCTAAATCTTCGTATATCAAATAATATTGGTTCGAGCGTATATCAACGAGAGTATTCAAGAATTATCAGAAGTCTAGTGTATCTCACGAATTATACACGATCAGATAGCGCACAAGCCGTAAACATGTTTAATATATATACGAGTAATCTAAGATATAATAACTGGAAAGTCATAGTAAGAGTTTTGAGATATCTAAGAGAAACTTCAAAATATGGTCTGCATTATACGAAATATCATGTTGTTCTAAAAGGGTATAGCGATGCTAACTGGATATCTGATAAAACGAATTCCAAATCCATGAGTGGATTTATTTTCACACTTGATGGTGCAGTCGTGTCGTGGAAATCCTTGAGGCAAACATGTATTGTCTGGTCTACTATGGAGTCTGATTTCATAACATTAGACAAAACAGCGGAAGAAGCAGAGTGGCTTTGAAATTTCTTAGAGGATATTCCAAATTGGCCAAAACTAGTGTCAGCTATAAGCATACATTGTGATATTCAATCGATTGTTGGGAGAGCCCAAAATACAATATATAATGGTAAGTCTCAACACATACGTCGAAGATACAATACCATAAGGTAATTGCTCTCAAGTGACATAATTTCGATAGATTATATTAAGTCGAAGGAAAACCTAGGGGATCTATTTCCTAAATGTTTACCTAGAGAGCAAGCTGAGAAGTCATCAAAGGGAATGGGCTAGAAGCTTAAAAATTAAGATTGTCAATGTGGAAACCCAACCTAACTGGAAGAATATCTTAAGATCTAGGTTCAAAATGGGCAACTGAAACTTTATGCAATTCAAAGTAAGCACTGTAGAATTTTATACTTTTTCCCATTACTATAATGACGCAGTGTGTTGTCTGTCAAGGTTATGTTAAGCTAAGACTTTTAATGATCATTATATTAGAAGAAAAGTCATAATATGGGTAAATACATATTAACTTTCATAGTAGATCACCTATTTCAAGTAAGAAGTGGGGCTGCTTCCATCATAATTTTAAAAGACTGGATTCCCTAAAGTACTTGATAAAGCCATGATCAATGTTCATGGCCGAATTGAACATAACCGTAAAACGGGGAAATGATCGAAGTGAAACTGTGTGATGGTTATTGTCTTGGTTTACACTAACAGCGGAACAGTTCAAGACTATGGGTCATTTGTTTGCCAAGTATATCCGATAGTCATTTACTAGGAAAGGTTCAAGGTGAAAGATACATATTCCGATACAGTTTTATTTCAAATAATTCCTCTTAAGTGTCTGCATTAATATTTAGATAATTATGGGGGATTGTCGGAAATTCTTTAATATTTATATTTGTAGGAGAGACATGTTCATTAAGAAGTGTCTTATAGGAAATACACAAGTTGAATAAACATATCCTATAAGATTGATAGAACGTGACTTTTGAAGTTAAAAGACATTATGGAGTGATACAATTCTTAGAAGGATTACATCCTAATCTAAATGGTACCTATAAAGCACCCCTACATGCCTCTAAAAAAAGGGGTCATTGGGTTCATTTTTCATTGATTTAACTCTTCTTCTTCTTCACTTATCCTTAGGCATATTAATGAGTCTAAGGTCTTCATAAATAAAAGAGAGAGTTTCCATCATTTGTTCACAGTTCAAATTCTTGAAGAAATAAGTGCCCATTTTACCAGAAACAACTAAGTATCATGGGAAAACATTAGCCACAAAAGATCTGTTGTGTACCAAGGCGGGACTAATAAGTTCTTAAGGACATAGACTTTCTTGACTTGGTTCAAGTTCATCTTCTTCTACATTTTATTTTTCAGCTTTTTCTAACACTTATATTTGTTTTCAATTTATAATTTTGCGTGGCTATATTTGATTATTTGATTGATAATACATGTTAATATTGATAGCACATCCAACCCTACACAAATGACCTTAGAATTCACGACTTAGAATTCAATACATGGATGGTCATGTTTAAGGATAAAGGCATTCATTTTGGTTCAATTTTGTGAACGTATGTACTGATGTGCCCATATTCTCGCCCATGTTCATCGGAACTGAGACTGGTTAAAGACGGAAAAAAAAAATTATATAAATTATTTTTATTATACTATAATCAAGTTAATCATCCGATTTGTATGTTTACATCAAATTCCCACTTATTATATTTTTTAATAGTAATAAAAAAATTACGTCAAATAATTACAATTTCTAAAATTTGTGATTAAAAGTCGCTCACAATCAATCATATATATATATATATATATATATAAATTTTTTATGTTTTTTTCAATAATTAAACAATTTCAAAATGAATTACTTTCGTAACACTTTGAATAAATTCTTAGTGTTATGCTTTAATTCTCAACCCAACATACAACAAGCAAAACACAATATAGATTATTTTTTAGGATACTAACATCAAACTTTATCACTTATAAATTATTGTATTAATATGTGATATTGAAACAAAATATATTAATTAACTTAAATATATAATAACCAAGTATATTTTAATAAAAAATTTTTATTATTATCTGATTTTTCTAAGTTAATTATATCATTAATGAATAAATTCTAAACCAGTGAGTTACACATACTGTACGGGCCAAATTTGGGTCAAGGGCAATTTCGACTTCTAATTCAAACCCAGTACTAAATACACCCAGACTCCCTAACTGTACCCGATACAGGTCCAAGCCCAAGTGGCTACCTCAAGCCCACACACTAAAGGAAGCCCTGAGTTTATATATATAGGCCCAGAGATCCAAGGACCCATACCCAATGAAATTGCCCCATATCCAGGCCATGACCAAAGCCCACCATATGCCAGCCCACGAACGCTCGGACTCATAAAAACACCCTCATAACACAGCCGTTTCTAGCCTCCAACGGGCAAACACAATAATTACCCCTCATGAAATTGGCTGTTATCAAACGCCCAACGGACGAGCAATCAAGTGCAGTAAATATACACACCTCCTGAGAGTGAGTATATAAGAGAATAAGGACCACGAAGAACGGACATGGAAGCTTTCATACTCATAGCCTAAGAGCATTCTCTCCAGAACTCTGATAATCACCAACCTACCGCCCTCACGGCATCATACGGGGATCAAGGTAATATATGTCCGTGTTCCTCACCCTACAGTGTTAATAGCTCATTTCACTACTGACTTGGGCGTGGGAGTGTCTACGACATCCACCACATCGGTGGGTAGAATCTCCACGCTTACCCTACCTCTTTGTTTTGCAGGATCGTTAGTGCCCTTCTCAACGAAATCTCGATTGTAGGCCTCGGGTAAAAACCAGTGTCCATAATTTGGCGTCCACCGTGGGGCCCTAGCGATTCAGAAGCAAACAAAGCTTACAGTCTACGAAAACTTGCAAGCATTACTATGGCTTCCGGTTGCGAGCCTTCAGACCTTCTAGCTAGCCAATTGGCCGCTTTCCAGGAACGCTTACGAGTTCTGGAAGAAGAAAATTCGGCCATGAAGAGTTCCAATAGCGACCTCCAAAAACGGCTAGAACATATTTCATCCACCTCCAAGCGAGGGGGCTCGACGACCCCCCCAACGAACCGAGAGCACCCACCCAATTCAACGGCGACGCCAGGCGATGCAACGAGCGATGTTCCCCCTTCCGAAAATCATCAATCGGTCACAGCAAGAACCTGCCAGAGATGGTAGCTAGAGACTATACTGATTGGCAATCGAGTTCTCTATACCAGACAAGGTTCAAAGGTATCCAATCTTAATAACCCTCACCATGACGCATTAGTGATATCCTTGCAGGTGGCAAACTTCATGATCATGAGGGTACTAGTCGACATGGGGTCATCAGCTAACATAGTCTTCCTAACAGCCCTTAATGACATGAGAGAAGGATTGGGGAAAATAAAGCGTCGGTCTATGGCTTTGATAGGCTTCAGCAGAGAATAAAAATTCATTGTGTGGGAAATCTGTCTCCTAGTATACGCGGGAGGAATCAACAAAATGACTATGTTCCTCGTCCTAGATTGTCCTTCGGCCTACAACTTGATAATGGGTCGACCGTGGATTCACGATATGAGGGCTGTCTCATCCACCTATCATCAGGTGCTGAAGTTTCCTATAAAATGGGGGATCCAAGAAATCAGAGGGGATCAACCTACTTCCAGGGCTTGTTACCAAACGACCATCAAGCCTAAACCGCAGACAGCATAGCAATTACAGGAGGGGTATTGTCGAGCCTACACAGATACTCCAAAAGTGGAAGAACTCGACGAGGTCCAAATTCACCATCACTACCCAGACCATAAGACCTAAGTTGGAGCCGACCTCGATCACATGCTACGCACCGAACTGGTGGAATTCCTTAAGAAGCATCACGACTGCTTCGCATGGTCGCATGGAGATATGACGGGAATAGACCCATAGTTGATGACACACGAGCTGCATGTGGATCCAGCCTACCCTCATGTCAAACAGAAGACGATGAAGTTCACCCCGGAAAAGAACCGAGTCATCGACGAAGAAGTCCAAAAGTTGTTGGAGAACGAAGCTGTTAGAGAAGTACAGTACCCTGACTGGCTCACTAACGTTGTGGTGGTACGTAAGAAGAATGGAAAATGGTGAGTCTGTCTTGATTTCACGAAACTTGAACATAGCATGCCCGAAGGATTCCTTCCCACTCCCTCATATCGACTCAATGGTCGACGCTACTGCGAGACATGAACTACTCAGCTTCATGGATGCGTATTCGGGGTACAACCAAATCCTCATGCATCTGGATGATCAGGAGAAGACGGCCTTCATCACCAACAGAGGAATCTATTGTTATAAAGTAATGCCATTCGGGCTGAAGAATGCCGGTGCTACCTACCAATGTCTTGTCAATAAGATGTTTTCACATCAGATTGGGAAAACCATGGAGGTCTACATTAATGACATTACCTGTAAAATCTTTACAAGCCAAACAACACCTGGAACACTTGGAGGAAGCATTCGACGTGATGAGAAAGTATGGGATGAAGCAAAACCCCACCAAGTGCGCTTTCGGAGTAGCCTCCGGGGAATTTCTTGGTTACTTGGTCACTCGACGTAGAATTGAAGCCAACCTGGAGCAGATAAAATCCATCCTCAACTTCTCTTCCCCAACAAACCCCAAAGAAGTCATGCGACTTGCGGGATGGATAGCCGCTCTCAACAGATTCATCTCCAAATCCATCGACAAAAGTTTCTTGTTTTTCTCCACGCTTGGGAAAATAAAGAAGTTCTAGTGGACTCCGGCCTGTGGAGAAGCCTTGAACAGACTAAAGCAGTACCTGACCACACCGCCCCTCTTGTCCAAGCCATCCGACGGTGAAAGGTTATTCCTCTACCTTGGGGTCTCGGGTCAGGCTGTCAGTGCAGTTTTAATAAGGGAAGAAGGAGGACAACAGCTCCCGATCTACTATGTGAGTAAAGCTCTTCTATACCTGGAGACTCGGTACACTCAAATGGAGAAATTGGTTTCTTACATTAGTAACAGCAGCTCGCAGCTCCGACCCTACTTCCAAGTCATCCAATTACCGTTTATTCCACCTACCATTTGAGGGGCATTCTTCACAAGCCCGAGCTCTCTGTCAGACTAACCAAATAGGCAGTTGAACTTGGGGAGTACAACATCACTTACCAACCACGAACCACTATCAAATACCAAGCTCTCACAGATTTCGTGGCGGACTTCAGCCCCAGTCTACAAACCGATCTGGAGAAAGAGATAATGTGTCAATCGACTGCTATATGGAAAATTATGGTAGACGGTTCTTCTAGCAGACGAGAATCCGGGTTAGGACTTGTAATCACCTCTCCCTCAGGCGACGTTATACAACAGGCATTTAAGTGCGGCTTCCAGACTACCAACAACGAGGCTGAGTACGAAGCATTGATAGCCGGGTTAATATTACTTAAGAAGTTTGGGGCGAAGAGAGTGGAGGTGACATCTGATTCTCAACTAATTGTCAATCAACTCCGAGGATCTTACCAAGCTCGAGGAGCTCAAATGACGACCTACTTATCAAAGGTAAAAGAAATCCAGTCTACCTTGGAATCATTTACAATCTCACAGATTCCTATGACCGAGAACACCCACGCAGATGCCTTGGCAACTCTCGGGTCTACTCTACAAGAGGATAATATTCGAGCCATTCTTGTGGCATATCTACAATGGTCAGCCATTCTTAAAAAAGAAGACAGAGTCGTCTCCCACATCAAGCAAATCAACTCATAGATGTCCCATTTGGTCAAGTACATGGAAGAAGGAGAATTGTCAGCAGACAAGGCAGACGCCCAGAAGATCCAATGACAAGCTGCGCGATTCACTCTGTACGACAACCAACTACTGAGGAGATCTCTTTTTGGACCCTACCACAAGTGCTTAATTCCCGAAGAAGCGCAGTATGTGTTAGCCGAGCTACACAAAGAAGAATATAGAAACCACTCTAGTAAAATGAGTCTAGCATGTCGAGCCCACACAGCTGGGTACTATTGGCCGACCATGCGAGTCGATGCAACTGAATACGCTAGGAAATGCGAGAAGTGCCAAAGGTTCGCCCCCATCTCTCATCTCTCACCTGAAAAACTCAGTCCTTCTTTATACCCGTCGCCTCGGGACAACGAGTCTACATGCTAGCATTGACAGATTATTACTCAAAATAGATCGAGGCAGAGGCCTTCATGAGGATAAGGGATAAGGAGGTACATTGCTTCATCTGGAATAACATCATTTGTCGTTTCGGTCTACCCAAGGAGATTGTTACTGATAACAGGTTTCAATTCATCAGTCACAATTTTCAAAATTTCTGCAAGAATTGGGAAATCAAGCTTAGCTTCTCTACCCCGCTCTACCCACAAGACAACGGACAATCAGAATCTTCCAATAAAACCATCATGCATACTTTAAAGAAGAGGCTAGAGAAAGCAAAAGGGGTCTGGGCAGACGAAATCCCAGGAGTTTTTTGGTCGTATCGAACAACTAAAAGATCATCCACAGGTGAAACACCATTCTCCTTGACCTTTGGGACCGAAGCTGTCATTCCAACCGACTATGGAGTTCCGTTGCCACGATATCAATGGGTAGATGAGGATACAAACATTCAACGCATGTCCAATGCTATCGACACTATTGACGAACTAAAGGAGAACGCGTCCATACAACTTGTAGTCTACCGACAGAAGATGTCCAAACACTTCAATAAAAGCGTGAGAAGCAGAACTTTCAAAGAAGGAGATTGGGTCCTACGAAGAGTCTTTCAAAATACTAGGGAAGTTAAAGATGGAAAACTCGGGCCTACTTGGGAAGGCCCATACATCATCATGAAAGTTGTAGGCCATAGAGCCTACAAACTTAAAATGGAGGATGGTAGACAGATCCATAACAGTTGGAACGTCATTCATCTTAAGAAATTCCACATATAATCGAGTGCTGAAGTCATTCGACAAACCGCAATCCTTCCATATGGAGGTGACCTACTCGTTTGTTTTCTATTTCAATTGTAACTTTCATGTAATTTCTTTCGTGTAATTTTGCTTACAGTTCCCTTTGAATAAGTTGTTAACAATTCAATTCAGACGACAGAAAATAAAACGACAATTGGAATTTGTATTCAAAAGGAAGGATTTATCTTTACAAAATGGCCTAAGACGATATATAAGTAAAGCTTATATTGATATTTACATCAGTCTTCTAGCCTTTCGACAGGCTCATCTACAACTACTGGCTGAGGCAGAGAGTCAGTTTCCATAGGCAGCTTTGGCCCGAACTCCTCAGTGACGGCCTCAGTAACATTTTCAACAGGCTCTCCAGCGATCGGGGCCTCTTCGATTCCCTCAACCACAGCTCCCTCGATTTCCTTGACAATAGCCTCCCTAGAATTGACTTCCTGCCCTCATTAGACTTCAGTTTCTTCAATCGATAAAGAGAGACCAGCCTCCAACCTCTCCCCCAATGTAGTCCATTTTTTAGGATTCCAAGTGTTGTGCTCCCCCGACATATATTGCTTCATGAGGAGGCTCTTATCCTTTATAATGAATTACATGGCCACACCCTCCAGTTTATCCAGCAACTCAGTCTTCTGGGTCTCCAGCTCTTTGACAATCCCTTTCAGTGTTTCTAATTCAGTAGACGCCGTCTCCAGATGAGCTTTCATGGACTTGGCCTCGTTCTCAGCCTCCCTCGCTTTCTTCTTGGAATTTTTAGAATAAGCTTTAGTTTCGGTCATCCTTTCGTAGAGCTGCGTTCGACTTCTCCAGATCTCTCGCCTTCCTTAGGCTGGCTTCCATATATTTGTTGAAATATGGCATATTCCAAAGTCTGACACGACAAGGACAAAGTATGAATGATTTTTTTTAAAAAAATGGGTTATAGGAATACTAAAAATTCTTACTTCATAATTTCGAGCAACGACTCTCTTCGTAGCCTCCAGTGGTCCTAATGTCAGTATTCGACACTCATCTTCCTCTAAAAGCAATCCATCTGCGAAGCTGGACAGACTGGAGGGGTCCGACATTACCATCGTGCTCCTTGGGATCTTGATTACGACATTTTCTGGGTCTTCCTCAATATCCAACAATTGCTTTCTCTTCTTCGATGAATGTCCAGACCCAGTCGATGACTTGTGAGCAATTTCGGCGGGTAGAATGGTTGGAGTATCCTTCTTTGCGGGCTGAGACTCGGGGACTACTTCAATTTCCTTCCCTTTGTATTTCTTCTTCTTCCTCTGTTCAAACATCTCTTCCACTGATGGGAGTCTGAATTGACTCATTCTTTCCACTGCGCATAAATTTTCCTCTGGGGTTAGAATCCGCAAAAAGAAAGTCTCTTCGTATAGGAGCCGACACGACCAAGTAATGAGAATGACGTCAGTGAGAATGACTGTCAGTATTTTTTGTCAGAGGCAAAGGTGTACCTTATGGATAGAAAACCTCCTTCCACAATGGAGTCAACCTTAATCTTTTTTCTACCAAAACCACCCTCAAATTCCTCTCAGGGGCTGGGATGTTCAAAATGTAATTTGTGTTCGCTACGACCCCAGGCGTCACGTCGAAGCTACGATTACGGTTCGAGCCTGCAAAATGGACAAAAAGAAGAATGTAAGTGTCTCATCAAGTCTACATGCAAGGAAAGAGTATAAGACCAACACTCACTCGTAATTTCCCAACACTCAGGTATTCTACCATGACTAAACGACCCGAATACACCCTCTCATTTTACAAAAAAATAAGCCTTTTGCCAGCCTCCTCTATCATTCGTAGTCAGCCCAGAAATCAAATGTTCCCTCTTTTGTCGAAGAAACAGATGATATCTTCTTTTCTCCACTACATGTTCCTTCATGTAATATGTGTAGAGCGGGTCCTTCGCCCCAAACCTAATTCCCAACTCGTAGGTCAAAACTTCAACCGACAACAAGACCCTTCATGTGTTTGGCATTAGTTGGGAGGGGATATTCCATAGTGATCCAGTACCTCCCATACTAGGTTTGGGATTGGGAATCTAAACCCATCAGCGAAGGGACGTTCATAGAACCCAGTCCACCAAGGGATCCTATAGTCGACTCGTTCCCTCGAGAAGGGTAACTTCACTTGAACCGACTCAGGGAACCGATATTTTAATTTTATCTCCCTCATGGCTCTTTCGGTTAAACTACTTTGGGGGGTTTTTTGTTAATAGATTTGTCAGCTCACTAGTGTTGGGTTCACCCGATTCGGCTGGAACTGTTCGGAGTGGAGGAACATCTTTGGGAATACCTAGCGGAGCTTCCATCGACGCGACAGTCAACACATCTTCATCACCCTCACTTGGTATTCCTCTACCATGAATAGTTAAAGAGGAGACGACTCACAGAGGCGAGCCTACGTACATCTCCAACAATGAATCACTGGAGCTTGAGCAGCTTTCAGATGACATTTCTATTCACTTTACAAACAACGAATAAACCTAAAACAATATAACGAAAGATCAAACCTAGGTCTCACACAAACACAATCCTAGAAATTCCCCAAATCAATTTCAGGTCAAAGTCCTAACTGTAGGCACTGTATTTTTGCATATAAGTCCCGATGATGAGCCTCGTATGGAGGCACTACTCTTTAAGTTGTGGAAGTCGCGGGAAATGGACGTCGGAGGAAAGAGTCAGAAATTGATACCTTATTGGATTTAATTCACTTGCTTAGCTGTGGGTTCGCTCGTTGGACTTCTGTTTTAAACACATCATTGACCCAAAAACACCTGCAAGCCACAAATCCTTGGCCCAAAACCCCCGTAGTAACACACACCAAGCCCACCAAAAAGAACCAAACCCAAGCCCAAATCCTCTTAGCTCACGCCCAAGCCCATTAAAACACATCCAAAATAATAAATTCACACATTAAACACATGTTGAAATCCAAATAAATCACCTTCCCGAATTAAAAGAATCAAATCATATAAATCACATTCCTAATCCAATTAAATCACCTTCCTAAACTAAATAAAATCAAATCAAATCAAATCAATTTACCTTCCAAAAATGAAGAGATCGTTTCCTTATGATACACAAATTAAATATCCCCATAATTACACAATATTCTTTCCATATTCCCATAAGGTAAACCCCAACCCTTGCCTATAAAAAGAAGCCTAAACCAACACATTCAATGCTAGAGCATATTCACGGCACTCACAAAGAAAAAAACCATAAAGCCATTCACTCCCTCCATTGACGCAATAGAAAAATAACCACTCATCCTAGCTTTCATTCACACCAAGAAACTAAACCATTCACGTAGCCATAAACATCAACCACACTCACCCACACCACTCACGCCTCTTCAGCCAACCAACGCACAGCACACACAAACCAACAGCCATTCACGCCTCTGACTCAACAAATCAACCTTCAGTTCACGCCATTACCCCTTCACGTAAGCCCCTGAAAACTACACCTTCTGACCACCGAAAATCACCCCTACACTGCATCATCATCACCAAAACTGCACTGCCCAAAAAACTATCCAGAAACATCCTTATTTCACTGAAACTGCACCCCAAACTGCACCTAAAATTACCGTGAAACAGCCCCAAAAACTACCCCAAATCACCGCAAAACACAACCCTGAAAATAGTCCAAACAACCACAAAACAGCAAGCTGAAACAGTCTCTCATTACCGTAAAAACAATGACTAGAAAAACTACAGCGAAAATTAAGGAAACGGCGGCCCAAAACAGCGAGGCAACGAAGGAAAACAACGAACCAGTAAATCGGAAAAGTTACGGAGCATCAACCCTTCCGACAACCGTGTAACGCACTTCCAAGAGAAGACTTAAGAGGTTAGACCTGAGGTCACCCTTTTTATTTATTCCCGCACTTTCTTTCCGTTATTTATTAGTATTACTTCGCATGTGTATTATAGATTCATGTATGTTGTGGCCATGGGATGAATGAAATATGTGTTACTCTTGCAGTATATCGGATGGAAACCCGGACGTAAATTCCATAACCGAATCTAAATGAACGGTAGTACGGTCTGCACTCAGGATACAATGCCACATACCGCTTGAGAGACGCATATATTTCGTGTCATCCGATCTTATGTTTATTTGTTGTTTGTTAGAAATAGTATGTTACTTTTATGTATGATTAGGTTGTTTAGTATGTTTTTTTTTATGCATGATTAGTTGATTATTTCCAAGCATGATTTAGTTATTTCTTTCGCATTAGGAACTTGATTATGTCTCTTCTACGCTTATGTTTAGATTATTATTTATTTACATTGCCATGTTTAGCGATTTAATGTATGCATGAGATTGTGTGTTTGCCGTTATTCCGACTTACTTTTATGCATGCAAACTTAGATATAGGAAGTATGCAAACTTAGATGTAGGTTGTTGTTGCGTAGACTCGGTTATATTATTACTTAAATCTGTTCATTACAAGTGGCATAAGTAAAGGACCATTCTGAACCCAACGTTTTGAGGTCTTCCCTTGCGAGGGGTGAGTGTGGCCTTAAATCATTTTCCCAGTTCACACTGGGTGGTGACTCCATGTTATTTCTCCGATTTAGTTCCCTCGTGGGCTACTCCGTACTCCCGACTAGGCCGTGAGCCTAGAACAGCGTCGCTGATTTATGTGTTCTACAGTCTGGCGACTCCACTGGGGATAGAGAATCTACCCCGAAATAATGTCTTGTAATGATTGTGATTTGTGCTTTAGTTAACCGTGTCTACCGTGGGTTGAAGGGGTTTAATCAAAGGCATTATTAGAGCTTGGTAATGGTTTGGTGTCTTCCTTCATTCACTACCTTTCTATCACTGAAGGGAAAAGCTGTGAAGGCACCTAGATAATCATTCACTTGAAGCTTATTGTGATGGACTAATTTGGAGGACTTGTTGTTTATTCCTGTCACCAAGGCGATAAGAGCCTAATAGGCTTGGGTATTTAAGAGAGTTCGCTCCACCCTCCCTCTAGGGAATCTACAATGAGAAATCCATTTGACAGTCAGTCACGCATCTTAACTCGTTCGCACGTACCTTAGCGTATAAAAAAGGTGCACTCACTTGGTCGCTTGAACCCTTGAGTGGGGAGTCCTAGTTGTAGGCAATCCTTCGTTGACGAGAGCCTTTGTCCATACCCCTATAAACCCATACATGAACTGTAGTTGTAGGACTAATAGAAACTATCCCTTTATGCTAGCGTTTAGGACCATCGTCATTTGGATTCAGTTGGACTTTTTGTCATTAGGTATGGGCTTGTTGGGCCATTTAAACTGGGACGAGTTCATCCTTTATGGCAATTGGGCCAAAAGCTTCTAAAATGCCAATAGGCCATTTTGCGTTTAGGCCTCCTATCATTTGAAGTCGTTTAGCCATGTTATCGCAAAAGTGTAAACCTGTTGGGCCTTTTTCAACTGGGACAAGTTTGCACCGCGCAATAGTATGATTGAATGCTTCAAAATGATAATGGGTCGACTTATATATTCCATGCATCGCATGCATACATGCTAACATACGGTTTTAAAAGACACCATAGATACCCGTTGGGTTAGGGAAGAGGGAAGACTCGTCAAAAAGCTGTTAGCAAACATGAGCGAATCAGTTAACGATGGATCTCGTATGGATCAGCTGGAGACTAGTCTCACTAAGGTTACCGAGCAACTGCAAACTTTGACTTTCGCTGTGGCCAGTATGGGTTGCCACATGCTAGGGGAGGCTCTGAGAATGAGAGGCGTGAGGAACCTCCGAACAAGTTGAGTGATGATAGCCCTGTCTTTGATGATGACATGGCCGAGTATGAAGCATGTGCTTTTGGACTGACTGCATTGATAACCTTGAAGGCTAAGAACGTGGAGGTCTACGGAGACTCAATGTTGGTATTCCGACAGATGCAAGTGGAATGGGAATTAAAAGAAGAACGGCTGAAACCCTATTTATTCTACCTCATGAGTCTAGCACAGGCCCTCCGCGATTGTAAATTCCAGTATTTTCCGCGGGAAGAAAATCAAATGGCAGACGCATTAGCTACACTAGCCGCAACTTGGGAAAATCCAGAGAAGTTAGTGATGAGACCTCTAATGTTGACAACAGCAAGCAGACCTGTCTACGAGATAGAAAGGTTATTAGAAGTAGAGGTCGACGACGGAAAACCTTGGTATTACGATATTCAGAGATATCTGAAGCAGGGGGAATTCTCAGAAGAAGCAAGCAGAAAAGACAGGATAGCCATTCAGAAGTTGGCTTCCCAATATGTGAGTTTGAAGGGAGAACTATACAAGAGACAAGCAAATGGCATTCAGCTGAAATGTTTAAGAAAAGAAGAGGCTCAGAAGGCAATGGAAGAAGTACATGCCGGAGTATGTGGACCGCATATGAATGGGCTGAATTTGTCTTGCAAGATAGTGAGACAAGGCTTCTACCGGTCGACCATGGAAGTTGACTGCGCGAAGATGGTAAAGCACTGTCATAATTGTCAAACGCACGGTAATTTGAACCACTTGCCGCACACAAAGTTGTATGGGCTGTCAGAGCCGTGGCCTTTCTCAGCATGGGGAATTGATATGATCGGAGAGATTCGACCGCACGCGTCAAACAGACATCGCTTCATAGTAGTGGCAGTAGACTACTTCTCGAAATGGGTGGAAGCTGAGTCGTTTCGCAATGTTACAGCAAAACAGATGGCGAAGTTCATAGCCCGGAACCTCATTTACCGATATGGAATGCCGCATCATGTAGTAACGGAAAAACGGAGTCCAGTTTCAAGGAGAAACAAAAGCAATGCTACAGGAGTATGGGATAGGGCATCACAAGTTGTCACCTTATAGATCGCAGGAAAATGGGGCAGTCGAGGCAGCCAACAAGACGATAAAGAGGATACTAGCCAAGATGATAGAGAATTTCAAAGATTGGGCTGACAAGCTACCGTACGCCCTGTGGAGGTACAGAACTTCTGTGAGAACAACAACGGGAGCCACGCCTTACTCTCTGGTCTATGGCATGGAAGCTGTATTGCCAGTAGAAGTTGAGATACAGTCTATGCGGGTATTAGAAGGATCAGAGTTACCTGAACAAGAATGGGCCTCGCAGAGATTTGAACAGTTAGCATTACTGGATGAAAAGATAATGAAGCCTCTGTGTCATATGCAGTTATGCCAGAAGAGGTTGGCTCCAGCATTCAACAAGAAGGTGCATCCTACTAAGATCAGAAAGGGTGATCTGGTGCTTAAGCAGTCGAAGCCATCAATGATAGACCCGAGAGGGAAGTGTTAGTGTTCCTAGAACATGCCAAGGATCTAATAAGCAAGAAAAGGTGTTCATAAATTCATTATAAGTTGTGGAATTACTTACATTGAATGGATTTGAGCTTTTAATTAATTCTTAAGAAGAAGATCTCCAAGATCCTTCATTTGTTGATTCCAAGCTTTGAGTTGGTTTCCAAGATCCTTCCTTTGTTGATTCCAAGCTTTGAGTTGGTTTCCCTATCACCTTAGAAGACTTCTACAAGTGCAAGCTTTTGTTGATTTTGCCAGAAAATCAAAGAGAAATAGAGAGCCATTCACGCCCAAAATGGTGTTCTTAGGGTTTTCTTTGTTCCAAGTGTTGTGTTGGAAGTGATAGAGTTAGGTTTGGTAAAGGGTTTTACCCTTTTCACCCAAACTTCGTAGTTGGGTCTTGGTTTTCCAAAAACCAAAACCATGTAGTTGAAAAGCAAGTGGTTTTGGCATAATTGCCAAATACTCTCTCAACTACCACTTCACACATGTGAAGTGAGCCCCATACTCTTTTGAATTCAAAATTCAAAAGAAAGGTCTCTACGAATATTTGCCGCGGCTCGGATCCGTTTAATCCGATTAAACAAAATTTCGTCACTAAATAATTAAATCTAATTTAATTAAATAACGATGCCTCGCAAATATATTACGAACGTCGTTTACGAATTAATTCTAAATTAATTCGTTCGTTCGTATAAAAGTCAAACTTTAATTTCGTAATGAAATCCAATTCATATTAATATATCTGATATATTAATTTTAGCCCATATGAATAAATTAAATAGAAAAATCAAATTTAACTATTAAATTTATTTTACCGATTAATTCCAAATTAATCGCGTTCTCTCTCTTCCGAACACATTTAATCCTAGATTAAATAATGCTTTAATTAATCCCAGATTAATTTTCTCTCTCTAAATTAATCCCAGGTTTAATTCTAGTTTAAGTCAACTGTCATCGGTGAATCTTTGGGAAGCGACCCAAGAGATCTCTGGATATGTTGGCAGTAAATACGGTCATTGGAATATCTGAATACTTGCGTACCTTGTACCACATGCTTACCGATTTACAAGACATGGTTGGCTTCTAGCAAAGCACTATGCCTACCCAATTCTCCAGAAATATTCTTACTGGAATATATAATCTATGTCAGGCGTAGTATACGTAGTATACGTAGTATTGCGTATTGCGATCCAGTATCGGATGTCATGTGCTAGGCCTGGGGCTGGAATTATGTCTGCCCCGTATGAAGCACATATCGGATGTCTGGTAACTAGTCTCTATAATCGGATGAACATGACCTAGTCATATCATCCCGATGACTGCAGTACTTAAGAGTACTAATTCTGTATACTACGTGACATCATCTCCATTATGACTGGAGTGATACTTCCATCTTGACATCAGACCCAATACACTACGATTCTCAATATACCCAGCAGAGGCGTACACAGAACCGGTTAAAGCCCTGGACGACCAAAACCAAAGCATATTGATTGTCGCAAGTATTAGCGGTGCAAGTCTCAGGTTAAGACCAAATACACCTACCCTGATTTCGGACTTCCATAGACACATAGTCATACTACCAATGGAATTCTGAGGGGTCTATCCAGAGCGAAGCTGTTTTTCGTACCATCGGTAAACACAACCTCCTATCACACTTGCATAAGTATCCAATACTTAAATATATGAGAACTATGTCGTTGTGCTCCCACAACGCGCACAAGTGTAATACTAGTCTATTCTGCATTATCGATGTCCAATCTCGATAATACTACGACTAGAGATTATTTAATGATTAATCCTTCGTGGACTGATATTGTCTCATATCATCTCAATCCAGGAACTAATCATAGGGACCTCCTATCATTTATATATCTAGATGATCTAATCACAAATGATAAGAGTGCAATCTCCTTGTCACATAGTTAATTTGTACAACAACACCATGATCTGTACAAATAGTGACGCTACGGGTCATAATTGTCCAGCAGGAAGTTCAAACCTAACTGGGAAGGACCCTACATAGTCCAGAAAGTAATGGGAAATGGGGCAGTGAGACTGTCAGATTTGGAAGGGAACGAGTTCACTGAGCCGGTCAACATAGACAGATTGAAGCAGTATTTTGCCTGAGGAAGAGAAGACCGAACGGTCACTATGAAAGCTGGCGGAAGACTTAACCCAACGAAATAGGAAATTCATTCATGCATGCATGCATACACGTAACGTATTTGAATTCTTTTTTGTGTTTTGTTTTGTTTTGTATTCACAGGTTTCAAAGAAGAAAAGAAGAAAGTGGCAAATGCAAGCCAACCAGAAGCAGCAACATATGAGTATCAGTTTCGAGGATGGGTCCCAGGGTTGAGGCCCGCATCAGTATCAGTTTTGGGGATGAGTCCCAGGGTTGAGGCCCGCATCAGTATCAGTTTCAGGGATGAGTCCCAGGGTTGAGGCCCGCATCAATGTCAGTTTCAGGGATGAGTCCAGGGTTGAGGCCCACATCAGTATCAGTTTCGGGAAAGAATCCCAAGGTTGAGGCCTACGTCAGTATCATTTTCGAGAAGGAATCCCAGGGGGTGAAGCCCACATTATCAGCGGTTGAAAGGAAAAATTCCAGTGGAGTGAGTGAAAAAAAAAGTCATTGATGGTTAGGCATATGTCCGGTGATGACATTGTTTGCTTTAGGGTGAAACCTTAGAAATGATGAGTGCGAGATGTGCTCTCATCCAGTATTCTGAATGGTTGATCTCGGCTAGACTCGCGAGCACATGATTACGGGATCTTAGTAGTAGAAACCTGAGTAGTCGGCGAGATGACTAGTTGAAGAGATGGCGGATCAGTGAATGACCGTTTGCCTAGATGTCCATCCTGGTTTACTTATGTTACGATATGTGATATGGTTGGAAGCGAAGAAAAAGTCTCTGAAAAGAAAAAAAAAATAGACCATCTATAATCGATAATCGTGAAGCTACCTATGGGTGAGTATTAGGACCACCATGAGGAGAAATGCTACCTTAAAAGGTCGGTGTGTCAAAAAAAAAGATAAAAAGAAAAAGAAAAAGAGAAAAAAGAAGTTCAAAATGAAAAGAAAGAAAAGAAATAGACGAAATAAAAGAAGAAGAAAACCATATCATGTTGAGTACGAGAAAGTAATCACATAGTATGATCAAGACATCTCGGTTGGTTAGACCCCACTGATCCAATTCTCTGAGATAAAATCATCGAGTTGGCTTACTTAAGGATTAAGCTGCGACAGAACCTTGGCACACACACACTGGGAGTCTAGTTCAGATCACTCGTTCAGACGATCGGATTTGAGTATATCAAGTTTTTTGAAGGTTCTCTGGTTTCGACACGAAGCATCCGTTGAGGATGAAAAATTGTTTAAGCCATCAGGATTATCTCGTGAGAAGTAATACAGCATGTTGATATGCAACATCAGCATCAGTATCTGTTTGGGGGCGAGTGTAGGACACAGAAATCGGCGATGATGTTCCGGGCTCGCGGCCCGATCGAGAGTACGGAGTAGCCCGCAGGGGACTAAACCGGAGAAATAAAATGGAGTCGCCACCCAGCGTGAACTGGGAAAATGATTTAAGGCCGCACTCACCCCTCGCAAGGGAAGACCTCAAACCGTTGGGTTCGGAATGGTCCCTTACTTATGCCACTTGTAATAAACGGATTTGTGCAATAATCTAACCAAGTCTACGCAACATACATATGCAAGAATAGCCTATATCTAAGTTCACATACATAAAAGTAAAACCTATATCTAAGTCTGTATATAACCTATATCTAAGTTTGCATGCATAAAAGTAAGTCAAAATAACGGCAAGCACACAATCTCATGAACACATTAAATCGATAAACATGACAATATAAATAAACAACAATCTTAACATAAATATAGATTAAATCTCTAATGCGAAAGAAATAACTAATCATGCATGAAATAACATACTATTTCTAACTAAACAATAAATAAACACAAGTTTGGATGAAACGAAATATGTGTGTCTCTCAAGCGGTATGTGGAATTGTATCCCAAGTACAGACCGCACTACCGTCCATTCGGATTCGGCTACGGAATTTACATCTGGGTTTCCATCCGATATACCTCAAAAGATAACACATATTCCATTCAATCCATGGCCATAGCACACATTAACCAACAATACCCATGCAAAGAAACATTAATAAATAACAGAAAAAGAACGGGAATAAATAAAAGGGTGCCCTCAGGTCTAACCTCTTAAGTCGTCTCTTGGAAGTGCGTTACGCGGTTGTCGGAAGGGTTGATGCTCTGCGGCTTTTCCGATTTACTGGTTCGTTGTTTTCCTTCGATGCTTCACTATTTCGGGCTGCTGTTTGCCCACTATTTCTGCGGTATTCGGGCAGTGTTTTAGGGCAGAATTTTGGTGGTTTAAGGCAGCTTTACTAGGGCTGGTTTTGGGTGTTTTAAGGTGCAGTTCAGGGGCTGGTTTTGAGTGCAGTTCAGGGGCTGTTTAGGGGTGTTGTGAGGCGCGGTTTAGGGCAGTTTTGTGTTTAGTGCTTGTGGAGAATGAAGGAAGATTTGTGGTGTTGTTACGTGGAGTTGAGGGTTGATTTGAATGGGTTTTCTGCGTGATGAATGAGGGGCTGTATGCAATGGTGAGTGGCGTGATGATCAAGGTTTTTGGTTTGTGTTTCTGTCGTGTGTTAGAGTGGGAGCTGCTTGTGGTTTTGTATGGTGTTTAATGGCTTTGAGTGGAATGTCGTTGTTTGTGGGCTAACTTGTATGTTTCAAAGTGTCAGTTGGGTGAGGTCTCATATGGATTTGTTGTTGTTTGTGATGGAGGGCTGTTGCCGAGTCTACGTTAAGGTTTATTTGGTTTGTTTGTTATACGTCAATGGATGGCTCTTGTTGAAGGGTTTGTGGCCGTGTATCTCTAGGGCGAATGGGTCCCGTAGCTCAGTTGGTTAGAGCGTTGGTCTGTATGTCGAGAAGGGAGTTGGTTTATTTGCTTTCTGTCTCGGCTTGGGAGGGGTTTATTTCTTTTGTTATTTGCCCGGTGAGGGGTATGTGTTGCATTGGTTAGTTAGTGGAGTGTTCAGGTCGGTGAGGTTGAGGGTCAGCTGTTAGGGACTTTTATTGTTGTTGCCGAGAGGAGATAGAGCAAAGAGATGGGCTGATGTGTCTTCCATGAGAGAGAGAACCGAGAGAGGGTTGTTGTGTGTGGGACGTGAGGGAGGCTAAGACGTGAATGAAGGGCTGGTCTTTCTTAGCGATGTGGGACGTGAGGGAGAGATGAGTTGTTGAGTGTTGAAGGTTTTTTGTTTAGTCGATGGGGGACTGTTTTGGTGAGGGAGCCGTGAGGTTTGGGTTGATTTGTGATGGGGGTTTTGTTGGGCGAGTGTTTGTTACTTTGTGGGATGTGAGAGAGGCTAAGGCGTGAAGGTGGAAGAAAGGACCCTCATTCTTGGTGCCAGATGTATGCTTTTATAGGGGAGTACCGCATGGGTGTTTTATGGGTGCTGCATGGGTGTTGTATGGGTGTTGATTATGTGTTTGTTGTTTGTGATTTGTGTGTGATTCATATGGAGACGGGCTTTGCTTGTTGTGTTGCTTTGTCTTGCATGAGAGAGGTGTATGGGGCGTGAAGTGCATGGGTGAGGTATGGGTTTTTTGTTTGTTTGTTATTTGTTTGTGAAGAAAGGTTTATGTGCTTTTGTTACTTTGTGTTTTGTTTAATGTGAGTCTTGTTTGTTTGTGTTTTCTTAGGTTGAGATGAGTGGGGTTTTTTTTGTTTTTGTTTTATGTTTTGATTGGTGGCTTTAGGGTTCGGGCGTGGGCTTTGGCTTATTTTGGTGGGTTTGGTGTATGGTTTGGGTGATGTGTGGGCTTGGTGTGTGTCTTATGGGGGTTTGGGACAAGGATGTGTTTTAAAACAGAGGTCCAACAAGCGAACCTGAAGCTAAACAAGCGAATTAAATCCACTAAGGTGTCAATGTCTGACTCTTCCCTTCCGACGTCCGTTTCCCGCGACTTCCACAATTTAAGAGGTAGTGTCTCCGTGTGAGACTCATCATCGGGACTTATATGCAAAAATGCAGTGCCTACAGCGAGGCCCACATCAGTATCAGTTTGGGGGCGAGGCCCACATCAGCATCAGTTTTGAGGCGTGGCCCACATCAGTATCAGTTTGGGAGCAAGGCCCACATCAGTATCAGTTTATGGGCGAGGCCCACATCAGCATCAGTTTGGGGGCGAGGCCAACATCAGCATCAGTTTGAGGGCGAGGCCCACATCAGTATCAGTTTGGGGGTGAGGCCCACATCAGTATCAGTTTAGGGGCGAGGCCCACAGCAGTATCAGTTTGGGGGCGAGGCCCACATCAGCAGTTTTTGGGATGAGTCCCAGGGTCGAGGCCCACATTATCAGTTTTGGGATGCGTCCCAAGGTCGAGGCCCACATTGTCAGCGGTATTGGGATGCGTCCCAGGGTCGAGGCCCCCGTTGTCCGTTGCAGTTTCGGGATGCGTCCCAGGGTCGATGACCCACTGCATCATCAATTGTAGTTCCGGGATGCATCCCAAGGTCGAGGCCCACATCAGCAGTTTTTGGGATGAGTCACAGGGTCGAGGCCCACATTATCAGTTTTGGGATGCGTCCCAGGGTCAAGGACCCCGTTATCCGTTGCAGTTCCGGGATGCGTCCCAGGGTCGAGGACCAACTGCATCATCAGTTGTAGTTCTAGGAAGCGTCCCAGGGTCGAGGACCCACTACATCATCAGTTTTGGGATGCGTCTCAGGGTCGAGGCCAACATTGTCAGCGGTATTGGAATCCGTCCCAGGGTCGAGGCCCCCGTTGTGAGTTGCAGTTATTGGGATGCGTCCCAGGGTTGAGGACCCACTGCATTAGCATTTGTAGTTCTGGGATGCGTCCCAGGGTCGAGGACCCACTACATCATCAGTTTTAGGATGTGTCACAGGGTCGAGGCCCACACATCAGTTGCAGTTCCGGGATGCGTCCCAGGGTCGAGACCCACTACATCATCAGCACGGTTCGGGAATAAAGCCCACATTCGGTGGTTCGGGAACGAAGCCCAGGGATCGAGGCACCTCGCCACCATATCAACTCAGTTCAAAGCTACAGGAAATTCAAGTGGCAGTTGGCGAGCCAGGTAAGTAAAAATGCATTGCATAACTTTGATAGGATTGTCACTGTTACACACTGCACAAGTCCCATCAAAGTGGGGGCGACTGTAGGCACTGTATTTTTGCATATAAGTCCCGATGATGAGCCTCGTATGGAGGCACTACTCTTTAAGTTGTGGAAGTCGTGGGAAACGGACGTCGGAAGGAAAGAATCAGAAATTGATACCTTGTTTGATTTAATTCGCTTGCTTAGCTGTGGGTTTGCTCGTTGGACTTCTGTTTTAAACACATCATTGACCCAAAAACCCCCCGCAAGCCACATATCCTTGGCCCAAAACCCCCGCAACACACACCAAGCCCACCAAAACACATCCAAAATAATAAATTCACACATTAAACACATCTTGAAATCCAAATAAATCACCTTCCCGAATTAAAAGAATCAAATCAAATCATATAAATCACATTCCTAATCCAATTAAATCACCTTCCTAAACTAAATCAAATCAAATCAATTTACCTTCCAAAAATGATGAGATCTTTTCCTTATGATACACAAATTAAATATCCCCATAATTACACAATATTCTTTCCCTATTCCCATAAGGTAAACCCCAACCCTTGCCTATAAAAAGAAGCATAAACCAACACATTCAAGGCTAGAGCATATTCACTGCACTCACAAAGAAAAAAACCATAAAGCCACTCACTCGCTTCATTGACGCAACAGAAAAATAACCACTCATCCTAGCTTTCATTCAAGCCAAGCAACTAAACCATTCACGTAGCCACAAGCCGCAACCACACTCACCCACACCACTCATGCCTCTTTAGCCAACCAACGCACAGCACACACAAACCAACAGCCTTTCACGCCTCTGACTCAACAAATCAACCTTCAGTTCCACACCATTACCCCTCCATGCAAGCAACTGAAAACTACACCTTCTGACCACCGAAAATCACCCATACACTGTATCATCATCACCGAAACTGCATTGCACAAAAAACTATTTAGAAACATCCTTATTTCACCGAAACTGCACCCCAAACTGCACCTAAAATTATCGTGAAACAGCCCCAAAAACTACCCCAAATCACCGCAAAACACAACCCTGAAAATAGTCCAAACAACCGCAAAACAGCAAGCTGAAACAGTCCCTCATTACCGCAAAAACAACGACCAGAAAAATTGCAGCAAAAAGTGAGGAATTAGCGGCCCAAAACAGCGAGGCAACGAAGGAAAACAACGAACCAGTAAATCGAAAAAGTTGCGGAGCATCAACCCTTCCGACAACCGTGTAACGCACGTCCAAGACGACTTAAGAGGTTAGACCTGAGGTCACCCTTTTTATTTATTCTCGCACTTTCTTTCCGTTATTTATTATTATTACTTCGCATGCGTATTATAGATTCATGTATGTTGTGGCCATGGGATGAATGAAATATGTGTTATCTCTTGCAGTATATTGGATGGAAACCCGGACGTAAATTTCGTAGCCGAATTCGAATGGACGGTAGTGCGGTCTGCACTCGGGATACAATGCCACGTACCGCTTGAGAGACGCACATATTTCGTGTCATCCGATCTTATGTTTATTTGTTGTTTGTTAGAAATAGTATGTTACTTTTATGCATGATTAGGTTGTTTAGTATGTTATTTTTCATGCATGATTAGTTGATTATTTCCAAGCATGATTTAGTTATTTCTTTCGCATTAGGAACTTGATTATGTCTTTTCTATGCTTATGTTTAGATTATTATTTATTTACATTGCCATGCTTAGCGATTTAATGTATGCATGAGATTGTGTGCTTGCCGTTATTCCTACTTACTTTTATGCATGTAAACTTAGATATAGGAAGTATGCAAACTTAGATGTAGGTTGTTGTTGCGTAGACTCGGTTATATTATTACATAAATCCGTTCATTACAAGTGGCATAAGTAAGGGACCATTCTGAACCCAACGGTTTAAGGTCTTCCCTTGTGAGGGGTGAGTGCGGCCTTAAATCATTTTCCCAGTTCACACTGGGTAGCGACTTCATGTTATTTCTCCGGTTTTGTTCCCCCGTGGGCTACTCCGTACTCCCGACTAGGCCGCGAGCCTAAAAAACAGCGTCGCCGATTTCTTTATTCTACACTAACCCTAACCAAGAACAAGTTGAATATATCCTATGAACAGCTTGAAGAATTGAAGAACGTAGAGAAGGGAAGGAAGAATACCTTGAATTCGAAGAGAGCCCTCCAACCTTACGACTCGATAGAAGGTTTTTTGCAAATGAAGTGAGTAGACCTCTCTTAATGCTCTTTATACTCTTGACGCCTCGTTTTCCCGCCAAAAAGAATACCTCGATATATACACCATATTTATTACGCTTTACGAAATCGAGGAGCACAAGATTTAGTCAAAACCGAGTTGGTGTTATGTCGACTGAGTACATCCTCAAGATCACTAAAAATGAGGTGCAATCCAGACGACATGTAGACTTGGTTTGGCCCCTCTTCGGTACCAAACGAGTGGTTGCCTTCCTGGACTTCATCAGGTCCAGTCGACGAAAACACCTCCCAATTGGCTCATGATGAAGCCAAATTTAGTTATTGACATTTTTCTGGTCCAGACGACATGTAGACTCGGTTTGGTCCCTCTTCGGTACCAAACGAATGGTTGTTTTCCTGGACTTCATCAGGTCCAGTCAACGGAAACACCTCCCAATTGGCTCGTGATGGAGTCAAGTTTGAGATCATAGACCTTCTTCTGGTCCAGACGACATGCAGACTCGGTTTGGTCCCTCTTTGGTACCAAACGAGTAGTTGTCTTCCTGGACTTCATTAGGTCCAGTCGATGGGAACATCTCCCAATTGGCTCGTGATAGAGCCAAGTTTAGTTATTGACCTTCTTCTGGTCCAGACGACATGTAGACTCGGTTTGGTCCCTCTTCAATACCAAACGTGTGGTTGTCTTCCTGGACTTCACCAGGTCCAGTCGACGGGAACACCTCCCAATTGGCTCGTGATGGAGCCAAGTTTAGTTATTGACCTTCTTCTGGTCCAGACGACATGTAGACTCGGTTTGGTCCCTCTTCGGTACCAAACGAGTGGTTGTCTTCTCGGTTTGGTCCCTCTTCGGTACCAAACGTGTGGTTGTCTTCCTGGAATTCACCAGGTCCAGTCGACGGGAACACCTCCCAATTGGCTCGTGATGGAGCTAATTTTAGTTATTGACCTTCTTCTGGTCCAGACGACGTATAGACTCGGTTTGGTCCATCTTCGGTGCCAAATGAGTAGTTTTCTTCCTGGACTTCATCAGGTCCAGTCGACGGGAATACCTCCCAATTGGCTCGTGATGGAGCCAAGTTTAGTTATTGACCTTCTTCTGGTCCAGACGACATGTAGACTCGGTTTGGTCCCTATTCGGTACCAAACAGATGGTTGTCTTCCTGGACTTCATCAGGTCCAGTCGATGGGAACACCTCCTAATTGATTCGTGATGGAGCCAAGTTTAGTTATTGACCTTCTTCTGGTCCAGACGACATGTAGACTCGGTTTGGTCCCTCTTCGGTACCAAACGATTGGTTGTCTTCCTGAACTTCATCAAGTCCAGTCGACGGGAACACCTCCCAATTGGCTCATGATGGAGCCAAGTTTAGTTATTGACCTTCTTTCGGTCCAGACGACATGTAGACTCGGTTCGGTCCCTCTTCGGTACCAAATGTGTGGTTGTCTTCCTGGACTTCATCAGGTCCAGTCGATGGAACACCTCCCAATTGGCTCGTGATGGAGTCAAGTTTGAGATCATGGACCTTCTTCTGGTCCAGACGACATGCAGACTCGGTTTGGTCCTCTTCGGTACAAATGAGTGGTTGTTTTCCAGGACTTCATCAGGTCCAGTCAACGGGAACACCTCCCAATTGGCTCGGGATGGAACTGAGTTTAATTATGGACCTTCTTCTGGTCCAGACAACATGTAGACTCGGTTTGGTCCTTTGGTCCCTCTTCGGTACCAAACGAGTAGTTGTCTCGCTGGACTTCATTCAGTCCAGTCGCGGTGGGACACTCCCCAATTGGCTCATGATGGAGTCAAGACTTACATTCATTGACCCTTCTCTGATCCAGACGACATGCAGGCTCGTTTACAGTCTGCAATCCATGGGAACGAACATAGTATCGGAATCGTCAATGTATCAAACTCGAAACAGTCGAAGTCTTACGAACCTCCATCTGGTTCGATCGACTGGGGACATCCCCCATGGATTCTCGAGTCAAGTTGAAGACCAAGTTTATCCTCTGTCCAAATGACATTGAAGGCTCCACAGATTCCATGACCGGTGGCATAAGAGATTGCCTTGAACCTTCATTTGGTTCACTCAATTGGGGACATCCCCCCAATCATTCGCCAGTCAGATCCAAGATAGTAGCTACACTGACCAGGCAACACAGAAGACACTCGATCATGGCCCAGTTCAAGTAACGAAGACTTTCTTGGTTCGGTCCAGGCGACACGACCAACGAATACTTTCCAAGCCAATGACTCTCTGGCTTAGAGAGTTGGGGACAAACTGTACGGGCCAAATTTGGGCCAAGGGCAATTTTGACTTTTTACTTCAAACCCAGTACTAAATACACCACAAACTCCCCTAACTGTACCCAATACAAGGTCCAAGCCCAAGTGGCTACCTCAAGCCCACACACTAAAGGAAGCCCTGGGTTTATTATATATAGGCCTAGAGATCCACGGACTCATACCCAATGAAATGCCCCATATCCAGGCCATGACCAAAGCCCACCATACGCCAGCCCACGAAACGCTCGGACTCATAAACACCTCTCATAACACAGCCGTTTCCAGCCTCCAATGGGCAAACATAATAATTACCCCTCATGAAATCGGCTGTTATCAAACGCCCAACGGACGAGCAATCAAGTGCAGTAAATATACACACCTCCTGAGAGTGAGTATATAAGAGGAGAAGGATTACGAAGAACAGACATGGAAGCTCTCCTACTCATAGCCTAAGAGCATTCTCTCCAGAACTCTGATAATCACCAACCTACCGCCCTCACGGCATCATATGGGGATCAAGGTAATATTTGTCCTTGTTCCTCACCCTACAGTGTTAATAGCTCATTTCACTACTGACTTGGGTGTCGGAGTGCCTACGGCATCCACCACACCGGTGGGTAGAATCTCCATGCTCACCCTACCTCTTTATTTTGCAAGATCGTTAGTGCCCTTCTCAATGAAATCTCGATTGTAGACATCGGGTAAAAACCAGCGTCCACACATACCAAATCATAAAATATATGAATCATGTGCTCTACATGTTACTATACTTAATCTTAGGTACATATACAACACATAAAAAATAATAATACTAATATTGTATTAATAAATTTTTTATTTTTTTTATTTTATTTGTATATTGTGAGTGGTTGAATTTTAATAACTACCCGGTAAGTTATATGTTTATATCCAAAGTTCACAATTATTTTCGCACACTTGATATTTATTTATTTAAAAAAAAAAAATAGGGTTGCTCAACTGCAAATGCCACATCAACAACACAATGATCATCACATGGATGATCTTTTCCAGATCCAATGGATGAATTACTTTTGCATATAAATTAAGCAGTGATAGAAAAAACAGATTGAAATCAAAATTTAAAAAAAAAAAATGCATACATCATGTTATTTATCCTGTTGACGTTAATTGGATAATACACTATTCTATTTTTTTTAAATAAACAATTCATTTTCAGATTCAAACTCAGAGCCTCTGGTTCCACCGAATAAATAAATTGAAATTCAAGCACTTCCACATAATAAAGGAGAGACAAATTCTTTCTTTCTTTTTTAATTTTTAATTTTTAATTTTTAATTTTTATCCCATCTCATTTCAAAAAGCTTTCTATAGTTTATTAATTAGGCATGTATGCGTCAATCATGTAAAAAGTAGATTTTACAATACAAAAGATTAATAAGTTCTTAATATTATTAGCGGGATGCGCATTATTTATTAGATCATACATAATTCTATATACAAGCTAAATCTTTGGTTCATGCTGCTGTCTTTGGTTCCTGTTGTGATTAAACACACAATAATAGAGGATAATTTGAGAGAAAACTCTTCTTTTATATACCCACAAAAGAATTACAAAGCTTCCAATACAAGCTTTACAAAAATCTCACCAATCACTCTCACACACTTTCACACATTTAGGGATTTATGAGATGCTTTTACAAATGGATTCATGGCCCTTTTATAGTGCCCAAACCGCGTGAACAGTGCCACGCGGTTTGGCACACATGTTGACAGCTTGCTCATGAGCACAGCTTGCTCATGAGCTGTTGATTGAAAGTGAGTGAGATTGGTGAGAGTTTTTTGTAAAGCTTGTATTGGAAGCTTTGTAATTCTTTTGTGGGTATATAAAAAAGAGAGTTTTCTCTCAAATTATCCTCTATTATTGTGTGTTTAATCACAACAAGTGGTATCAGAGCTACGGTTCCACGGAGGGATCCCGAAATTCAGAAACGAAGTTTCGGTTCGGAAAGTCGGTTCCGACAAAAGTTGTCGAAAATCGATTTTGAGCATACCATCAGACGTTTCACGGCGAGACGAGCACGGTGGTATTTTCCGGCGATCGATCGGAGGTCCAGACAGTCGTCACGCGCTACACGCGCCTTGCAGAGGCTGTCCCACGCGCTCCCAGTCTCATCACGCGCCGCACGCGCCGTCTGAAGGTAGAAGACGACGCCACGTCAGCCGCCACGTGTTGCCCAGTCAGCACACAGTCAGCGCCACGTCAGCGCACAGTCAGCAGCCCAGTCATCCGCCACGTCATCGCACAGTCAGCGCCACGTCAGAGCACAGTCAGCTGCCACGTCAGCGGTGCCTGGTAAATTTCAGATAGGTCCCTGAACTTTCTGGAAATTACAGTTTAGCCCCTATACTTTCAGAAATTTTCAATTTAGTCCTGGACTTTTTGGAAATTTCATATTAGTCCCTGAATTTTTCCGTAATTGCACTTTGGCCCCTGAACTTTTGGAAATTGCACTTTGACCCCTGTAATTTCTGGAATTTGCAAATTGGTCCCTGTGTCGGATTTTGACAAACGAAGTGTCATTTCCACCATTTTCGACCATTCCGGACGCAACAGTGAGGTCCGTTTTTTTGAAATTCTGCTTAGAATTGTTATAATGGAGGGGAGTAACGGAAAAATGATTTTGTTAACCAGTACAAACTATTTCACATGGAGAGGAAGGATGAAAGACCTTCTGTATGTGAAGGACTATGATGGATCGGTGTTTCTGGAGCAGAAACCAAAAGGAATGACCGATGGAAAGTGGGCTAATCTTCACCAGAAAACATGCAGTACTATTCGTCAGTGGATCGACGACAGTATCGTGAACCATGTCAGTGAAGAGACAAATGCACGTGTTTTATGGAGAAAGCTGGAGGAGCTTTTCCGAGCAAAGACTGAAAACAACAAGCTGTACTACATCAAGAAGATGATGGGTTTGAAATACCAGGAGGGTACAGCTGTGGCGGACCATATCAACGATTTCCTCGGAACCATGAAGGAATTGTCTGGATTGGGCATAGACTTCGGAGATGAGGTAAATGGCTTAATACTCCTTAATACGTTACCAGAATCTTGGGAAACGTTCAGATCTACGGTGATCAATTCAGCCGCAGATGGGAAAGTCACTATGGAGATGGCAAAGACCAGGATCTTCGAGGAAGAAAAGAGGACGAGAATGCAGGAGTCAGCATCAGCCTCAACCTCAGAAACTCTAGTGACAGAAAAGAACACCAGAAGGGGGAGGAGTAAAAGCCGAGGCCCAGGTAGACCAGACAAGAACCGAGGTAAATCTAAAACTAGAGATATTGAGTGCTATTATTGTAAAAGGAAAGGCCATATGAAAAGGGATTGCTACAAGCTGAAGAACGAGCAGTCCAGGAGAGATGGCGACTCTAATCAAGAAAGAGTTGCCACTACCACCGAGAAAACCTCCAAAGAATTTTGCATAATGTATGAAGAAGCTGTTGTGAATCTTACCAGCCACGAGACCAGTTGGGTGATAGATAGTGGCGCCTCCATACACGCCACATCTCGCAGAGACTTCTTTTCATCTTACACACCAGGAGACTACGGTGCTGTAAGGATGGGGAATGACGGACAGTCCAAAGCCGTCGGTATTGGAGACATATGCCTTGAAACAGAGAACGGGACAAGGCTAGTGTTGAAGGGAGTCAAGCACATCCCAGATATCCGGTTAAACCTGATCTCAACAGGCAAGCTGGATGATGAAGGTTTCTGCAGCACCTTTAGTGACGGATGCTGGAAGCTCACTAAAGGATCAATGGTCGTGGCACGAGGTAAGAAAGATTCAACTTTGTATTTGATGCATGCTAAGCTTTCAAATAGTAGCATAAATACAGTCAACAGCAATGAGGCAGCCGAGCTATGGCATAAAAAGCTCGGGCACATGAGCCAAACAGGGATGGAGATACTACGCAGGCGGAATGTTCTTCCGGATTTGAAGAACTCACACTTACGGAAGTGTGAACACTGCATGGCTGGAAAGCAGAACAGAGTGTCCTTCCAGAGCTCCCCGCCTCAACGGAAACCGAGGTACTTGACCTCATACATTCAGATGTATGTGGTCCGATGCAGACACGAACACTTGGTGGGTCACTGTATTATGTGACATTCATTGATGATCATTCAAGGAAGATCTGGGCATACACCTTGAAGAAAAAGATCAAGTGCTGGGAGTGTTCAAGGAGTTTCATGCTTTGGTGGAGAGAGAAACCGGTAAGAAACTCAAATGCATCAGAACAGACAACGGTGGAGAATACAGAGGTCCGTTTGATCAGTACTGCAAGATGCAAGGAATCAGACATCAAACGACACCTCCGAAGACACCTCAGCTGAATGGCCTAGCTGAGAGGATGAACAGAACCTTGTGCGAGAGGATCAGAAGCTTGCTATCACAAGCCAAGCTGCCGAAGACATTTTGGGGGGAGGCACTCATCACAGCAGTACATGTTTTGAACATGTCCCCAGCGGTCGCACTGAAAGGTAATGTTCCTAACCAAGCTTGGACAGGTAAAGAAGTGTCTTATAAACACTTGCATGTCTTTGGGTGCAAAGCATTTGTACACATCCCAAAGGACGAGAGATCCAAGCTCGATGCAAAGACGCGACAGTGTGTCTTTATTGGCTATGGTCAAGATGATTTCGGCTACAAACTGTATGATCCTGTGGAGAAGAAGATCGTCAGAAGCCGAGATGTTGTCTTTGTTGAAGACCAGACCATAGAAGATATCCGGAAGGATATGAAAACAATGCCCCAGCAATACAGAATGTGAATCCAGAACCTCATACACCGGTGCCAGTACGAGTTGAAGATGAGGTTCCCAGACAGGAGGGTACAGGTGATGAAGCTCCCAGAGATGATGATCATGATCAACCACCAGTACCAGAAGTTCCACCAACAGTTCCACAGAGAAGGTCTGACAGAGACAAGCGACCTTCAACTAGATACTCTGCATATGAGTATGTGCTGCTTACTGACGGGGGAGAACCCGAGAGCTACCAGGAGGCTGTGGAAACAGATGACAGAGAAAAGTGGGAGGAAACCATGCAAGATGAGATGAAATCTTTGCATGACAATCACATTTTTGAGTTGGTGAAATTGCCAAGAGGCAAAAGGGCTTTGAAGAACAAATGGGTGTACAGGGTGAAGCAACATGAGCATACTTCACAACCCCGGTACAAAGCCAGACTAGTTGTCAAGGGATTCAATCAGAGGAAAGGCATTGACTTGATGAAATCTTCTCTCCAGTTGTGAAGATGTCATCCATCAGAGTGGTACTCAGCTTAGCAGCAAGCCTCGACCTGGAAGTTGAGCAGATGGATGTCAAGACCGCATTTCTTCACGGGGATCTGGAAGAAGAAATTTACATGGAGCAACCAGAAGGCTTCAGAGTCAGCGGGAAAGAGGACTATGTGTGCAGACTCAGGAAAAGCCTCTACGGTTTGAAACAGGCACCGAGACAGTGGTACGTGAAGTTTGAGTCAGTTATGGGGGAGCAGGGATATAAGAAGACTACTTCAGACCATTGTGTTTTCGTTCAGAAGTTTTCTGACGATGACTTTATCATCTTACTGTTATATGTAGATGATATGTTGATAGTTGGCAGGAATCAATCGAGGATTGATAATTTAAAGCAGCAACTGGGTAAGTCTTTTGAGATGAAAGACTTGGGGCCAGCTAAACAGATTCTTGGCATCAGGATCGGTCGTGATCGGAAAGCCAGGAAGTTATACTTGTCACAGGAGGAGTACATCGAGAAGGTACTTCAGAGATTCCAGATGGACAAGGCTAAAGCGGTTAGCACTCCTCTTGCTACCCACTTTAGATTAAGTACGAGACAGAGTCCCTCTACTGAGTCGGATAAGGAGGAAATGAAACAGGTTCCATACACCTCAGCAGTGGGAAGTCTTATGTATGCCATGGTGTGCACGAGGCCAGACTTAGCACACGCAGTTGGATTGGTCAGCCGGTTTATGTCAAACCCCAGGACGGGAACACTGGAATGCGATCAAATGGATCATGCGGTATCTTCGAGGCACTTCCAAGATGAGGTTATGTTTTGGAAGCAGCGACAAGCCAGTGTTGATGGGCTACACCGATTCAGATATGGCAGGAGATGTGGATACCTGAAAGTCTACTTCGGGGTATCTGATTACTCTCTCAGGAGGAGCTGTGGCATGGCAGTCGAGGTTGCAGAGGTGTGTTGCACTTTCTACAACAGAGGCAGAATTCATTGCAGCGACGGAAGCTTGCAAGGAATTGATGTGGATGAAGACATTCGTCCAGGAATTGGGTTTCAAGCAGGAGAAGTACATTTTGTACTGTGATAGCCAGAGCGCTATCTATCTCGGTAAAAATTCCACCTTTCATTCGAAGTCAAAACATATCGATGTGAGGTATCACTGGATACGGGACGTCCTGAGCTCAAGGCTGATAGAACTCAGGAAGATTCACACCGACGACAACGGTGCCGATATGTTCACGAAGGTTTTACCGAAGGAGAAGCTTGAAATCTGTCGTGCCATAGCCGGGATGACAAAACTCTCCACATAGTCAGAGTGGGGAGAGACGGAGAACTACGATTGGCTTGATCCCAACTCAGGGTACGTAGGCAGTCATACAGATGCAGCCAGGGGAGGATCCTTTGGAGGATCCGGATTTGGGTGATTGATGGTCGGCTCAGATTTTGTGAAATCTTCACCAATGGGGAGATTTGTTGAAGCCAGCTGGAGCATGTTGGCATGCAAGCAAAGTCAGCATGCAGCCAAAGGCACCGAAAGCAAAGATTGACAAAGTGTGTGCATGAATTGGAGCAAGCTGTGAAGACAGCTTTCAAAACGTGTCCAAAAACGTGTGACACTGTTCACGCGTTTTTTGGGCACTATAAAATGGAGCCTGAAGATCATTTCTAAGTATCCCTGAAATCCCATAAATCCCGAAATTGAGAGAATAGAGAGTAAAGAGGGTTGAGAGGTTTTTTGTAAAGTTTGTATAATAAACTTTGTAATTCTTTTGTTGGTAGTAATAAAAGAAGAGTTTTCCTCTCACATCTCCTCTATTGTGTGTGTTTTAATCACAACAGTTCCATGCCGCCTCTTGTGACTTCCTCTTTTTTCTGTTGTCTTGGGCGTGGTGCTTCTCAGGTCCGGTATCTCCCGTGCTCTTCGTCACATTCTTTCCCCTTTTTTTCCTGGCATCGTGAGGGCTATTATAGGAGGAGTTTGGTGACGAATTGTCATCTTCTTCCTCCCACATGTCTTCAGTTTGGAAGTCTTCCTGAACCACTACAGATTTTACCCTGTAGGGGCCCCTTCTCCGGGGTCTGTCGTCCTCACTTGTATCAACAATTCTTTTTCCCTCTGCGATTTCGTTCCTTCGTCGGCTAGTCCCGGCCTCGTCGTGTCCTCCCTCTATCTTTTACAACCGGTCTACTATGGTTTTTAGCAGAGTCTGGTTTTCCTCCCTTTCTTTCCTCAGGTTTTCCTCGATCTTCTTCATCCAATCCGCAGCCGAGCTCCCTGACGATCGGTGGTTTCCGCCTTCCGCCATTGTCTTACTACGCGAGTTGCTTTTGTTGGTTCCCCACAGACGGCGCCAACTGTTGACGGCTGATTTTGGTCTCAGGGTAATATTGGAATATCACCTCCGAGGTAATCCTCCTTCAATAGTGAATTTGTTTGGTTATGGGGGACCAAAAGCAAACTTAGAAAAAGACAGATAAATACGCCAATCGACAAGGAGATTTAACGTGGTTCGGTGGATTTGGATCCGACCTACGTCCACGGACACAAACAAGATGATACTTTTATTACTTAAAAACTCTTTTCGGGTCTCTTTCTGTTTTCTACAAGTCAGAGCTTGAAGATTCAGATCTCTAATTTTTGATGCCTTTTACACATACTCTGCCCTCCTATTTATAATAGTATAGAAATCAGACTCCTATTTGCATAAGAAATCCTAGTTGAACTCAGTCTTCTCTTCTTGCAAGGATTCCTAGTCTAATATTGCCTTCTCTTTTCTTATTCCTTTTCGGATTCTGACTTCATTTCCTTGTGAGAGTAGGATAATTTGCTTATCTTATCCGCAAGAGCATATCTCGCTCGTCTGGTCGGTCTCCATGAGGTCGGTCATGATAGTCTTTTATGCTGAGAGTGTTTCTGCCGACTTTATAGTGCTCGGTCATCCGGACTTTTGTGGTCGGTCATCTATCATCAAGTGTTCGGTCTCTTACTGTATAGTGGCCGGGTCGGCTTTGATGATCTCAACCAGTCAGGGAATTACCCTTCTATCCTTGTCGTGCTGCCTTAAATATCATAGTGCCTGAAAACACCATCAACTCATTATATTTTTCAGATTTTTCTAACACTTATATTTGTTTTCAATTTATAATTTTGCGTGGCTATATTTGATTATTTTGATTGAATAATACATGTTAATATTGATAGCACATCCAACCCTACACAAATGACCTTAGAATTCACGACCTTAGAATTCAATACATGGATGGTCATGTTTAAGGATAAAGGCATTCATTTTGGTTCAATTTTGTGAACGTATGTACTATGTGCCCATATTCTCGCCCATATTCATCGGAACTGAGACTGGTTAAAGACGGAAAAAAAAAATTATATAAATTATTTTTATTATACTATAATCAAGTTAATCATCCGATTTGTATGTTTTACATCAAATCCCCACTTATTATTATTTTTTAATAGTAATAAAAAAATTACGTCAAATAATACAATTTCTAAAATTTGTGATTAAAAGTCGCTCACAATCAATCATATATTATATATATATATATAATTTTTTTATGTTTTTTTCAATAATTAAACAATTTCAAAATGAATTACTTTCGTAACACTTTGAATAAATTCTTAGTGTTACACTTTAATTCTCAACCCAACATACAACAAGCAAACACAATATAAGATTATTTTTTAGGATACTAACATCAACTTTATCACTTATAAATTATTGTATTAATATGTGATAATTGAAACAAAAATATATAAATAAACTTAAATATATAATAACCAAGATTATAATTTTAATAAAAAATTATTTATTATCTGATTTTTCTAAGTTAATTATATCATTAATGAATAAATTCTAAACCAGTGAGTTACACATACCAAATCATAAAATATAAGAATCATGTGCTCTACGTGTTACTATACTTAATTTTAGGTACATATACAACGCATAAAAATAATAATAATAATAATATTGTATTAATAAATTTTTTATTTTTTTATTTTATTTGTATATTGTGGGTGGTTGAATTTTAATAACTACCCGGTAAGTTATATGTTTATATCCAAAGTTCACAATTATTTTCGCACACTTGATATTTATTTATTTATTTATTTTAAAAAAAAAAAAAATAGGGTGCTTAACTGCAAATGCCATATCAACAACACAATGATCATCACATGGATGATCTTTTCCAGATCCAACGGATGAATTACTTTTGCATATAAATTAAGCAGTGATAGAAAAAAGAAGCATACATCATGTTATTTATCCTGTTGACTTTAATTGGATAATACACTATTCTATTTTTTTAAATAAACAATTCATTTTCAGATTCAAACTCAGAGCCTCTGGTTCCACCGAATAAATAAATTGAAATTCAAGCACTTCCACGTAATAAAAGAGAGACAAATTCTTTCTTTCTTTTTAATTTTTAATTTTTAATTTTTAATTTTTAATTTTTAATTTTTAATTTTTAATTTTTAATTTTTTATTTTTTATTTTTTATTTTTTATTTTTAATTTTTAATTTTTAATTTTTAATTTTTTAATTTTTTAATTTTTATCCCATCTCATTTCAAAAAGCTTTCTATAGTTTATTAATTAGGCATGTATGCGTCAATCATGTAAAAAGTAGATTTTACAATACAAAGATTAATAAGTTCTTAATATTATTAGCGGGATGCGCATTATTTATTAGATCATACATAATTCTATATACAAGCTAATAAGATAACAATCATCATATAAATATAAATATAAAACAAAATAAATTTAGACAAACCAGGAAATTTTGAGTAATGCATAGAAGAAAATAAATTAAAATCAAACCGAGTTGCACTATATCCTTAAAAATTTATTAGCCTCGCTTTGGTATATTAGGAATATGTAGCTAGTGTTCTCCTATAATTCTTGGTGGACATTTCTTAATCATGAACAATAAATTTAGAAAATAGTGGAAATCTTTCACAAAATTATTATTTTTAAACAACCATTTATCATTTATATAGAAGATAAAAATATTCAAATGAAAACGTATTTTTTTTAGTCTCAATGGGTGTGACTTGATTTCAAATGACTTAAAATTTGATTATGAGAAATGTATTTCTTATAATAACCTGGAAACGTCGGAATTTCCTACCTTTTGATTTTATTACTATTGGTTAAAGTCAAAATGAAAAAGTTTCTTTCATTCTACGCAAACACATTTGGGCTTATCCTATCAAAATCAAAGTTTGAATTTGAGGGCACCCGTCACGGAACTTTCCAAAGCGTAAGGACAAAATCGGAATATGCAAGCGACGGCTGAATCATGCACAGTGTTATAAATATGAATACAGCCTTCATGTTGGTTCATTTCTGTTAACGTATGCGCCCCATATTCTAAGCCACATTCATGGGAACTGTGACTTTGATTAATGACGGAAAAAAAGTGACCACAATTCCCAACTTTGACGTAGATTTATTTTAAAAGACTACCTTAACTTTAACTTCATTAAAATTAATATATGTTATAATATAGTAATTTAAAAAGAACACTCAAACGAACGAGGCAGCATCATGGTATAAAAAAAACCAGAAGCGGCAGTTGGGGTTGGGGACAGTCCGTGAAATCATTCTGTTAGAATTACGGTGGAGAAGGAGAAATGGCGTCGTGGAATTCACTTCCGTTAGAAATAACGTACCAAGTTCTGGGATGGATTTCATTTGCAGCATGGTCCGTCAGTTTCTACCCACAAGCCATCTTAAACTTCCGTCGCAAAAGGTCTTTTGTATTTTCATTTCCTTTGAATTGAATTTCATTCGATATTTTCGAATCCAAATTGATTAGTGTTTTCTGAAAAACGACCTAGTGTTGTGGGCTTGAACTTCGATTTCGTGTTGCTGAATTTGACCAAGCACTCCTCCTACATGATCTACAACGTCTGTCTCTTCTTCAGCCCCGTCATTCAGCAACAGTACTTTCAGAAGTACGGCCGTGACCAGGTTCATGTGTTTCTGTACCATAAAAGCTGAAATTTTCGATTTTACTTTTTAGCATAAAGATGGTACTGCACAAGCTCCCGCTACTGGGAAGCCTACACCAGCAGTGGCTGAGATACAGGGGCAGTCGCTCCCGCTCAATCTGAAAATTTGTTAAAATGAAGAGTATCGATCACTTTTTTTTTGTGAAATCATTTTTCTGGATACGCCACTATGCACAAGCCCTTGCTATAAGTAGAGTTTAGAAAGTGTTACCCGTTTTTCACAGGAGGACTGTTTCTAGAGTTCAAATCTATGATCAAACTTTTAGCGAGTTAACACTTACCTCTGTCAAAAAGTTTGCTTTCTGAAATTCATAATCTCATGGGTTTGACTTGCTAATTTTTGGAACGATACTGCAGATGATTCCTGTGGCTGCAAATGATGTTGCGTTTTCAATACATGCTGTTCTTTTGACAGCAGTTACCCTGTTCCAGATTGCAATCTATCAAGTAAGTGCTTCTGAATGTGGTGTGGTTTATCTTATTTTGAAGATGCTAGTGTAGTGTGTAATCAGTGTTTTTGTTTTTGATGTTGGTTAATTTAATTATGTGCAGCGCGGTGTTCAAAAGGTATCTAAGATTTCTATGGCAATTGTTTCTGTTATTTGGTTGGCTGCTGCGATTTGTTTCTTCATAGCTTTGCCTCACCATTCCTGGCTTTGGCTCATCAACATCTTTAAGTAAGTTGCTCCTTTGATGTTTTTTTATCTGTGCTTTGGATAATTTCATAATATGAACATAATGGTATATATAATAGTTATGGGTGTGGCTAAATTCACGTAGAAGCATTTTGGGGTTCCTTGGTTGTTTTTATCTATTTCAATAATACATGAACAGATTGATCGATAGCAATTTTCGATTCTTTTTTCGGCTTTTATGCCCGCTTCAACTCAATTGTAGTTCTTAATAGCATTCATTGTATAGAACCTAATTTTTTGTGGCTTTATCTTATTTCAGCTCAATTCAAGTTTTTATGACACTCATCAAGTATATTCCCCAGGTCAGAATTGCCTTCCCTCTGAATGTGTTTATGTGTGTTTATGATGAACTATCATTATCATTGTTTGATTATCTACTTAATTAGGTTATTGGTGACGTATGGAAAAAATTATATTGGTTTGTTGTAAGTGACAATGTTTTTGTACACGTTTTTTAGTTAGCTCCAAGATATAACCAATTATATGAAATTTAATGATTGAAAACCATGACTTGTATCTATTCAAGAATATCAAATAGACTTAGTCAAATGCTATGAGAATGAAATTGTTTTGGAACTAGCAAGAATGTCTCTTGATTTTAGTTTGCCATATGGTTGCAATGTGATATCGCACGAGTGGATGGTTTTAATTACCTTCTTGCTTGATGTATCTGTACTGATGTTACTGTGGATCATTACAATTTGACTAGACTTGCCTATCATACTTCCTGCAACTGTAGATTTAGCCTGCTGAAATGTTGCTCAACGCTGCTGAATTTCATTATTCCATAGTATCTTCAAGTGGCACCTGTAATCCAGTTGAACCTTCCTTTGAGCATTATTCAGTCACTGCACATATTAGTGCTTGCTCTAGTTTAGTAATGGTACTTAAAAATTTTAATCAGTCAGTTGTTAAATATGCTTTCATTTATCAGAAGTAATCATGATGTAGCCTTGCCAAATATTATTTGTATTAATGCAAGTGGTCAGATTTATAGGTCATTAAAAGCTCATTGTGTTAACGCCACTACTTGTTTAGCTCCTGTGTGAGAGGTGCTATCAAGTATTAGGCTTCATCCTTTATGAATGCTTCAGATACTTTTCTTTTCAATGTGCTATCAACCTCCCTCTCTTCTAATCTGATGAGAAAATATATTATCTTCTTAATGAAGTAACTTTTCATCTGTTCTTTATGTTCCATTCCACCTTTTATCTGATCACTGGGAATGTTCACTGAAATGGCCTTAATGCAATTTACAATTTTATTTGCATATATTTATATTTCCTTGTCTTCTAATCTGATGTTTATGAACTTTGTTACAAAATGCAGGCCATCATGAACTTTAGGCGAAAGAGTACAGATGGGTTCAGCATTGGAAATATATTACTTGATTTTCTCGGAGGGTGCACAAATTATGCACAGATGACTGTGCAGTCTATTGATCAAAGTATGTCATGTTCTTCTCAATCGATCTTGCCTTTGAAATTATCCTTTTTGTCTACTCTATGATATTTAGTTCCGTTGCCCCTTCTCCAGATTCCTGGGTTAACTTCTATGGAAACATTGGGAAGACGTTGATATCTCTGGTATGAAATGTTTACATCTGAGATTGTTTAGTTCAAGTTTGAAACTTTTCCGACCTTTTATTCTTTGTAACGAGACGATTTAGTCCTCCTTTTCTTCTGCTATTTATTTGAAGTTCTTGTAATTATAACATTTCAATTGGGATGATCCTAGAATCAACTGCATTTAGTTTTGTCTAATTGTACAATTTTAGATACTTAACGCGGAATTAATCTGGGTGTAATTGTTTTGCAGGTATCCATAATCTTTGATCTTCTTTTCATGTGCCAGCATTATGTGTTATATACTGCCAAGAAAACGGTAATCTCTTCTAAACTTAGCAAAGAAGATGCAGAGCCACTTCTTAAGTCTTCTGATCACCCAGACTCAGAAAATGTATAAAGGTAAAATGACACGCAACACAGATTTGCGAGGACGGGATCTATTTTTTATTTACAATACAGCAATTTGTACGATTTTCAAATTCTAACTGTGTACCGAAACACTGTCATTTTCGTTTTCTCATTTTGTGTATAGGAAGAAAGAAACGGTCATGTTGTGAATTTACAAATTGCTATGAAGTATGATTTACGATTTATGTAATTGATAAAACTATATTAGAGTGTTTATTTGGCTCTCTGATGCGGGGGTTTTATGGTGGACACACTTGATCCGATCAGTGAATTTCGGGTCTTCGCTTATTCCTCGTCCCCATTCGGGGATAATGGGGAATATCCATATTCAGAGAATTTCGGGTTTGGGATGAGTTCGAGGATTTCTTAATAATTCGGGTTCGGGGATAATGGTCTTTGCTCCGAACTTGCCCCATTATCATCCCTACAGAAAGCCGATGACCTGGAGATTCAGGGATCAGACTGTAGTTGTAATTAGAGTTGGCAATCGATCATAACGGTATTGACTATGTATTCGAGACGAAAAATTGCCCCAATGTTATATATGTTTTTGAATCGGGACGATTTTTCTTATCCCGATCATAATTTAGATTTTTTAGCCAAAAATCAGGATTTGTAAAAATTATCCGAATTCTGATTAAATTTTTTAATTATTATGAAAAATCATTTCGAATTTCGTATCAAATATTATGAGAGGATTTTCAGCTATCGGTAGTTGTAACCAGTCTACCTTAGAATGCCAAACTAATACAGGTTTTAGCAAAAGCATATGGCCCATCTTTTGTAGTTCTATAATATTACAAGTAATGGCCACTTCTTGAGTAAAATAAGTTATGGAGTGTACCGAAAGTTTGTATTACTAACTTGTTGACGCTACAAAAGGAGCGTATTTAATGAAAATTTGCAATAAGTTTCTTAAATTTACATATATGACCAATCTCTCTCTATATATAAATATTTTTAAATCTCATCATCGTGTCACGTAACGGTTATATATATATATATATATAAAAGTTAAACATTTTTAAGTCTCTTCATCGTGTCACGTGGCGACTTCATATTAAAGTTGTATAATTAAATTAATAAATCTATTAAATACAAATTATATTACAATAAAAATTACATATTATAATTTTATAAGAATTCTATTATAACAAGAAAATATATTATCTTATCTTATTAAAAAAAAACATTATTGAATTATCTACAATTAACATAATCTCTACAAATTAATTTTTATTATTAAATTATAAAATTAAAATATCTCAACAATTTACAATATAAAAACATAGTCTACTATTAAAGTAAGAAACTTATTAATATTAATTAATTAATCAATATTTTAATTTATTATTATTAAATTATAAAATTAAAATAAAGAAACCTTTTATAATCTCTACAATTAATATTTTTATTATTAAATTATAAAATTAAAATAATAAATTATTAAAATAAAAAATCTATTATAATATAAAAATATAATTATAATAGTCGCCCATAAAATCTAGTCATTTTTTTTGGATTTCGGGTCTACTATTATTTATTATTTTATTTTGAATTATTTTAAAAGTTTTTTTATTTCTTGCTTTTTTTTATTATTTACCGTGCTTCATGATGTAGATTCTTACTATTAATTTTTGCATAGTGAATTAAAAATATTATTCGAAAACTGAGAGACAAACGAATAGACATAAATATTTCGTGTAAGTAAATCAATTGTCTTATTTAAACTATAAAATCGGAAAAATTCGAAGCATTTACAAAATTAATATCTAAAATTTATGCTCAACTCGCACAAAATACAGACCATATATTAGTAATTATAGAAGGAGCTAAACCAACCAAATAATCAGATTCGAGCAATTTTCAATTCTTTTGGTATCTAAACTCTAAATGATCGTGAAAGAAACATTAATATAACAAATCTTGCTGTATCAATTCTTTTCTAACCCCTTTATGCATTTTTTTAGGCCACTCAAACAAAACAAAATTATTTAAATAAGAAAAAAAAGTCTCATACATTTTCAAAGTTTGCTCAGTACATGCAGGTTTGATATCAGAATGGTGATACAAACTCTTCTTCTTCTTCTTGTTTTTGGATAATTATGCATCGATAAAATTAAAGATGATAGAAAAATTCGAATTCTGATAAAAAATTTAGATAAATTTTCATTTTCGAATCTGATCGAGATTCAAGATCATATTTGAATATTTAATCCAACACAAGCATTGTGCATTGATGAGTTGTCAATGCACAATGCTTGGTCCACTCTATTGGCTTGAATTAACAGAGGAGACATCAATTTGCACAGTTTTTTTTTTTTTATTATTATCTTTGATGAGTGGTGACACTCTATTGGCTTGGTCCACACGTAGTAAGACTTTGACAATGTCCTTGCTTGCTTCCCAAGCTTTTCTTACAAAACCAACTCTATATAATAAACGAACTCTCAAAACAAAAAACAATCAATTTATTTTTACAAAAGCTCACATAACATTTTTGCTCAACATGAAGAGGGAAGGCCGCCAACACGGTGTCGTTCGGACACACCGGATCATACCGTCTCCATGGAACCCAAGACCCGAAACCCGGACCGTTAACAAGTTCGATTCGCCCCCTACTTGTGGGTTATTTACAAAAGTGCCACAGAAGCCCACAAATCACTCCAAATTCACGGGCAAGTGCGGCAGGGCACGCTGCATGGAATGCCACATGCACCCGGTTTGCAAGTCTAAGGACAAGACCAAGGGAACTCACAAGCTTATTAACTCACGTGACTTGGTCTCAAATTATAAGATGATCACGTGGCGGGTCGTGGACGCCCGACCCGGCTTGAATTTCTCCGGGTTTTCTGCCACGGGGATATTGGATCATTTGGCTAGTGATTATCTGGATGACAATATTGATGATGGTGATGATTATGATCACGACGGTCCATTTGATCAACGCGATAATGATGATGAGATTAGGGAAGTTGTAGTTAAAAAAGACCACGGCGACAACGAGGACGATGATAATGATGAAGATGACGTGGCATTTGACCAAGTTTATGAAGAATATGAAGGTTGGTGTTTGTTGGGAGATATGTGATAGTTATTAAAAATGGTTTGTAGTTTTAATTATCGGGTTACTGATTAATTGTTAATTAATGTCTGTTTGTATGTATTAATTATTGTTAAGATATGTATTTAATTATCGAGTGTGTTACAAGTTAATAAGAATCTTCTTCAGGAACATGAATGACTTAGGGGTGTATTCAATTGAGATTTTAAAAGGTTATTTATGAATAAATAAGTCTCGTAGATTTTTAAAGACATTTAAAGAATGTAATGACTTACAAGATTTTATGAAATTTCTTTTAATCAATATATTTTACATATTAGATTTTAAAAGACTTATTTCATAAGAATTTGTAAGATTTAAAAGGACCATTATAGTTTTTTTTTTTCTTTTTTAGAATCGATATTATATGGAATAGAACCATAAATAAAAAAAAAATTAATAAAAGTCAATTGGTTCAAGCTGTGGACATTTGCATCAACAATAACAAAAAAATTGGATCATAGGAATGAAACCATTAATAAAAACAAATATTCAAAATCATAAATCAATCAAAAAGATAACAAAGAAATGATAATTTCTATGACATAATGTCATTTCTCTGACTTAGGAATAAAAGATAACATATCGGCATCAATGATCTTAATAATTGATAAATTTTTTTTTTTCCTTAAATTTGAGTTTTTTTTTTAAAAAAAAAATACAAGTAAAAAATTAGTGAGAAAATGAGAAAAAAAATCATTATTGTGCTAAATTCCCTTTGTACATTATCATCTATCTGAATGAAGAAGTTCTGCTGGTCTCGAAGAAAATCTAGGAAATTATCTTTAAATGTGATAGAATTTTCCTCTCGAAAATGAAATTCATTAAGAAAAATGATTGGAGGAATGACGTTACCAGTTGCATTTAAAATAAAGTCATATTGTTTTGTTTGAAAGAAAAAGAAGAAATTACTAATAAGCAAGTAATTTATTCACAAAGAGTTAACGTGTATATTCATCTTCTGTTTTCTCACACTCAAAAAAAATCTTATGTAAAAAATTTCATGGGTTATGGTAGGATTTTTTTATAGAGTTTGATATTTATAATTTTCACTAAAAAGTCCCACAGAATCACACATATAAAAAAAAATCATTCAAAATAATTATGTTTTTCAATAGCATAAGACTTTTTATTACTTGTTTAAAGTCTTGATTGAATATCACTGGATTTGGATACACTCTTTAAAAAATCATAATAGTCTTAATGGAATACCATAATACTTTTTAGATTATTTAAAAATCTTAATTGAATAACACAAGACTTATTTAAGTCAAAAAAGTCTTTTAAAATCTCAATTGAATACCCCCTTAATCAAATTTTTTTTTTTTTGGTTTTACAGTGTATTTGATCTTTATTCTTATGATGCGTGAGGGGAAATCTTTTCGTTTGTTGAACTAACAAATTAATTATTTACGCATCTCATTTTCTCGCATTAATAACTTTGCCTAATTTCAGTATTTAATCTATAAAAAAAATAAAAAAAGATTTTTATGCTTTCACTATTTAAGTTCCAACATAACTTTACATTTTTATACAACAAGATGAATTGAATTTGTGTTTGGTATGTCATATGTGTATCAAAAGGTACTAAAACGGATCAACTTGTGGGCTCAGATTCTTTTGTAAATGATGAATAATGATAAACAATGTTATTTGCATTTTCCGAGTATCTCAAAATAGGAATCAACTATTTTAATTAATTTAAGGAGTGCAAATAAAATTATTGATAATATATGTATTCGTCAATATTCAGAAAAATTCGGTGCTCAGAAAGTATTTAGGGGTCAATACAACATATTCTTGTTGGTAGATAATTTATATAGTTGCTTTTTCTGACAATGAAACTTCATCAGTGCATGGAAGGTTATGCTGGATGTATATGGTCTTTGGGAAAATAAGTGGTTGAATGAGAGATAAGCGGGCCATATACAGAAGGCATATATTTTGTGCCGATTTAAGAACTTTGGAACGGTTAGAAATTTCACTCTCAAACTACCCGACACGAGTTGAAGTGGAGCAGCTAAAACTCCCAATTGCTCTAGCTTTTACAAAAAAATGCATTCTCTAGACTCGAATACAGAATCTGAAAATCAAATTTTAAACCTTTTGCCACCAAGCCACACCCGTTCGGGACAAGAACCGGACAACTTGATGAATGTGTTATTGCAAAATTTGAGGAAGCTCTGATGTGAATTGTGATATCAGTTTTCAAGCATCTTGGGAAAATGGTGGATGATTGGCACTACAAAGAATTAGAAGCTAATTGTGATATGAGTCAACACATGCCCAAACTAACCGGGAATGTGATTCTCTTGAAGCATGCATGTCTCTGGATGTTGTTGTTAAAGTGAGCATATATGGGCAATTATAAGGTAACTTATAAGTCATCTAATCAGGGGCGATCCTGAGTTATCTTGAATTTTATGGGGTCCTAAGCGAATTCTTAAAATGATGCCCTATTAATAAAGGATAAAAAAATGTGAGTTATATCAAAAATGTAATTGTATCAAAAAATGTGAGTTGTATCATACACTAAAAATTAAAAATTTTCCGGACTCAAGGGCACTAATTTAGAGTAAAATTTGAGACTTCAGCCGATCGCCTGTATCGACTCTCCTCAAAACCATAGCCGTGTCTAATGAGACACTTATGTGCAACTGTATGAAATTTGAGTTCATGGGAGTTTTGTGCAGCCATGAGCTGAAAATTCTACACTATAGGAATATCTAGGTGCTTTCTAACCACTACAACTTGAAGAAGTGGACAAGAAATGCAAGTGTTTGAAATACCAGACTCATATTTGGGTGTATGACATGAGAATGACTGCTGGTTGACTTCTGGGGAGCTGATAATAAGATCTCCCATATCATTTTGATAGGATATCGGCTGTGGATGAATCATTTCTGATCTTGCTTTCTTGGGCGTCACATCAATCTAATTATGGGTTTCAAGGGTTTTGATCCTGCGGGGTTCTCATTAGTTGGTATCAAAATAAAAAATCAAATTTTTATTAATCAAATATGAATAATAACATATGTTTGTCCATTTTTATAAGGTGACTAAACCTAAATTTGCTCAAACATTACAAAACCCTAATTAATTAAATCCAATAACAAAGGTGTTGTAAATTCTTCAATTAAAAGAAAGGGTATTTATGTCATTTGCTCTTGTATAGGGGTGGTTACTAACCTTGAAGGGTTACAACCCCACCCCAAGGGGTGCCCCTTTGGCACCCCTCCATGCCTTATAAAAGAAGGCTCTACCCTCCAAATTTGGTGGTTGGAAAAATACACAAGAGATAAATCCTGCATTTCAGACACTTGGTTTTCCTTTGGTTTTGAGAAGAGATCCACCACCTTCCTTGTTCAATTACTTGTCAAGGAGTGCACCTTGGACAAGTAGCATCCAAGTTATCCTGGGAGAACGTTGGCCATTTGGATCCGTAGAGCACCTGTGACGGGGCCAATAAGTTCTTAAGGACAGAGAACTACTCGACTTGGAATCTCAGTAAATTCTGTTTTCTTAATTTTTGTCTTCATATATTTTTGTTTAGGGTTTTTGGCATATAGATTTTGTTGGAATTGATCTGTTGTGTTGCATGATTAAATTACTGTTTGATTACACTAAAATTTACCACAATCTTAAGAACTTATTGTATCGTGTTATTAAATAGTAATTTGCATGTTAGGGTTTTAATATTTTCTGGAAAATATGCCTGTGCATGAAAAACCCGTAGGGCGTTCGAACGCCCAACGCACGCGAAGGCTAAAAATTTGAATTCTCGTAAGAACGTTCGAACGCGTCTTCAAACGCACCTCGAACGAAAGCCTTCTGCCTTAGAACGTTCGAACGCGTACTAAACGCAACTCGAACGCAAACTCTCTGGAATCATTCTGTTCGAACGCGTTATCAAACGCTACTCGAACGTGAACTCTCTGGAAACACATCGTTCGAACGCGTTATCAAACGCAACACGAACGCACACACACTGGACAGTCTCGTTCGAACGTAGATACGAACGCGACACTAACGAAATAGTCCTGTAATTCTTATAAACTGCAAACCTAAATAATATTAACTTAGTAAGTCATATGCTGTTAACACATTAATCTTGGTAGTATAGATTTAAGTTATTATTAGGTTGTTCAATTATCACAAGCATACACATAGTGATAAAGTTGAAATTGTTTGATTGTTGCATAATTGGTTGAGAATTTAAAGTGTATTAATACACAAGTAATTCCATCCAATCTTGATTGAATTATATATATCTACATTTATCGTATATCACTTTGAACAAGATCATTCGTTGATCGTTGTGCAATTTGTCTTTCGTAGACTAATTGACCCTGTTGATTTTCCAGTTACATATGGCTAGCGGAAATATCACGGTACCGGTCTCTCATGGAGAAAAACCGGAGAAATTTGGTGGGGCAAATTTCAAACAATGGCAGAGCAAGATGCTGTTCTACCTGACAACTCTCCAGTTGGCAAAATTCCTCAAAGATCCTCCGGGTCCTGTGGAGGGTGAATCCGAATTGGCCAAGGAAGAGCGAGAACAGACTTGGATGTCTGGAGACTTCTTATGCAAGAACTACCTTTTGGGTGGTCTTGACAATACCCTGTACAATGTGTACCAAGGCATGACTTCTGCGAAGATTCTCTGGGAATCTCTCGAGAAGAAGTATAAAACTGAAGATGCCGGACAAAAGAAATTTGTCGTGGGTAGGTTCCTGGACTACAAAATGGTAGATTCAAGGACGGTGATGTCTCAGTTGGGTGAACTGCAATTAATCATTCATGAAATATTGGATGAAGGAATGAAACTTTGTGAGACGTTTCAAGTTGCCGCCATAATTGAAAAGTTGCCTCCATCATGGAAGGACTTCAGGAGCTATCTGAAACACAAAAAGAAGCAGATGAGCCTTGAAGACCTCAGTGTTCGATTGAGAATCGAGGAGGACAACAGGATGTCCGAGAAGGTCAGCTACAAGACTCTGGAGTCTAAGGCCAACATCATTGAAGGTGTAAAGGGTAGCAAAAAGAGAAAGAACAGTGGAGCTGACTCTGGGAACAAGAAGTTCAAGGGAAAATGCTACAACTGTGGAAAGAGCGGTCATATGTCAAAAGACTGCAGAAACAAGAAGTCTCAGGACAAGGGCAAGAAAAAGAGAAATGAGGCTCATGTCACTGAAGGCGAGCAGCTGACTGATGATATCTCAGAGATGGAACTATCAGCAGTGGTAACTGAAGCCAACATAGTTGGGAATCCGAGAGAATGGTGGGTAGACACTGGGGCTACTCGTCATATCTGTGCAGACAGTAAGATGTTTTCCATGTACCAGAAGGTCGATGGCGGCGATCATCTGACAATGGGAAACTCGTCTACCTCTCAGGTGGTTGGACAAGGCACAGTGGTTCTGAAGATGACATCCGGAAAGGAGCTAACATTGAAGAATGTACTGCACGTTCCAGATATTCGGAAGAATTTGGTCTCGGGTTCTCTTCTTAGTAAGGCTGGTTTTAAGCTTGTATTTGTTTCTGATAAGTTTGTAATGACAAAGAATGATATGTATGTAGGAAAAGGTTACCTGACTGAGGGCCTTTTTAAGCTAAATGTAATGACTGTTAACCGTGCTATAAATAAAGCTAGTTCGTCTGCTTATATTATTGTGTCACAAAATGTATGGCATGGGAGGTTAGGACATGTTAATTATGATACTATGCGTAAATTAATTAACATGGACCTTATACCTAAATTTGCAATTGATAGCCAACATAAGTGTGAAGCATGTGTTGAAGCAAAAATGCATCGAACATCATTTCATTCTATAGAACGTAGTTCTGAACCGCTGGAACTTGTACATACTGATGTATGTGATATGAATATTGTGCAAACAAGAGGCGGTAAAAAGTACTTTGTCACTTTTATCGATGACAGCACAAGATTCTGTTATGTGTACTTGCTGAGAAGCAAAGCCGAAGCAATTGAGAGCTTCGTACACTATAAGAACGAAGTTGAAAACCAACTTGGCAAGAAAATCAAAAGAATCAGGAGTGATAGAGGTGGTGAATACGTTTCACCATTCGGTGAATATTGTTCTGTGCACGGAATTATTCACGAAACCACTGCTCCTTATTCTCCTCAACAGAACGGAATTGCAGAACGCAAGAACCGAACGTTGAAGGAAATGATGAACGCCATGTTGACAAGTTCGGGACTACCCCAGAACTTGTGGGGGGAAGCTTTGCTTTCCGCGAACTACGTTCTTAACAAGCTTCCTCACAGAAGGTTGGACAAGACACCATATGAGTTGTGGAAAGGTTTCGTACCTTCCTACAAATACCTCAAAGTGTGGGGGTGTCTTGCCAAAGTAATGGTTCCTAAACCTAAGAAGGTTAGAATAGGACCCAAAACTGTTGATTGTATATTCATTGGATATGCTCGCAACAGTAGCGCGTATCGATTCTTGGTACACAAGTCGGAGATTCCTGACATCAATCCGGAGATGATAATTGAGTCAAGGAATGCGACATTTTTTGAAGAGACGTTTCCTTGTAAGGAAAGACAGCGCACAGTGTCTCTCAAAAGAACGACTGACGCTGTCAATGACAGTGATCAGGTTGACCTAGAATCAGATAAACATGTTAATACTGAGACAATCGAGCCTAGACGTAGCAAAAGAGCTAGAACGTCTAAGTCGTTTGGTCCCGATTTTCTGACATACCTGTTAGAAAATGAGCCTCAAAGCTATAAAGAAGCTATGTCTTCTCCTGAGGCACCTCTTTGGAAAGAGGCGATAAATAGTGAGATTGATTCAATCCTACAGAACCATACTTGGGAGTTGGTTGATCTTCCACCAGGTTGTAAGCCATTGGGCTACAAATGGATATTCAAAAGGAAGATGAAAACGGATGGATCAATAGATAAGTACAAGGCAAGACTTGTCATAAAAGGTTATAGACAAAAGGAGGGCCTTGATTACTTTGACACCTATTCACCAGTGACACGTATCACATCGATAAGAATGCTCATAGCCATAGCAGCTATATTTGGTCTTAAAATACATCAAATGGATGTAAAGACTGCATTCTTGAATGGTGAATTGGATGAAGAAATTTACATGGAACAACCAGAAGGGTTTTGTGTTTGGACAAGAACGGAAGGTGTGCAAACTTGTAAAATCCTTGTATGGATTAAAACAAGCACCCAAACAATGGCATGAGAAATTTGACAAAGAAATGTTGTCAAATGGGTTCAAAACCAATGAGTGTGATAAGTGTGTGTACACTAAATCAACTCAAAAGGGATATGTCATTGTGTGTCTCTATGTAGACGATATGCTAATAATTGGTAGTAATCATGAAATGATTCAGTCTACCAAAAACGTGTTATCCAGCAGATTTGATATGAAAGATATGGGGATAGCTGATGTAATCCTAGGGATTAAGATTTCTAGGACATCAGACGGATATATATTATCACAGACTCATTATATTGAGAAGATACTCGATAAATATATCAAAGGGGATCTAAATGTAGCTAGAACCCCTGTAGACCTAACTCTTCATTTATCAAAGAATACTGGTTCAAGCATATCGCAACTAGAGTATTCGAGAATCATCGGAAGTCTGATGTATCTCACGAATTGCACACGACCTGATATCGCTCAAGCTGTGAATCGGCTTAGCAGATATACGAGCAATCCAGGACACAACCACTGGAAAGCCATAGTAAGAGTTTTGAGGTATCTGCGTGAAACTTCAAAATATGGGCTACATTACGAGAGATATCCTGCTGTACTAGAGGGTTACAGCGATGCTAACTGGATATCTGATACGGTGGATTCCAAATCCACGAGTGGATTTGTTTTCACACTTGGTAATGCAGCCGTGTCATGGAAATCCTCGAGGCAAACGTGTATTGCCCGGTCTACTATGGAATCAGAATTCATAGCGTTAGACAAAACAGCGGAAGAAGCAGAATGGCTTAGAAACTTCCTGGAGGATATTCCTAGTTGGCCCAAACCGGTGCCAGCGATTAGCATACATTGTGATAGCCAATCGGCAATTGGGAGAGCCCAAAATACAATGTATAATGGTAAGTCTCGACACATACGTCGGAGACATAATACCATACGTCAACTGCTCTCAAGTGGCATAATAACGATCGATTATGTCAGGTCAAAGGAAAACCTAGCGGATCCACTAACTAAAGGTTTACCTCGAGAGCAAGTTGAGAAGTCATCGAGGGGAATGGGCTTGAAGCCTATAATCTAAGAATTGTCACTGTGGAAACCCAACCTAGTTGACTGGAGATCCCAAGATCTAGGTTCAAAAGGGACAACATAAACTTTGTGCAATTCAAAACAAGCACTGAAGAGTTTCGTACTCTTTCCCATTCCGTGGATGACGCTGAGTGCTGTCTGTCATTAGTGAGGATAATTTGGCTTTTAATGATCACTATATTAGGAGATGAGTCCTAATGGGGGTAAAGACAGATTACCTCTTCATAGTAGATCACCTATTTCAAGTAAGAAGTGAGGCCGCTTCCATGGGAACCTTTAAAGGCGGGTTACCCTAGAGTGCTTGATGAATCCAGGACTGTTGTTCAGGGCCAAAATGAACACAACCGTAGAACGGGAAAATGGTTGAATTAAAGCTGTGTGTTGGCAATTGTCTTGGTTTACACTAACGGCAGAACAGTTCAAGACTATGGGTCACTGGTTTGCCTAGTAAATCCGATTGTCATTCACTAGGAAAGGTTCAAGGCGAAAGCTACCTATTTCGATGCAGTTTTAGCTCACGGTATCTCTCTCACGTGTCTGAATGGAATTGAAGAATTGTGGGGGATTGTTGTAAATTCTTCAATAAAAGAAAGGGTATTTATGTCCTTTGCTCTTGTATAGGGGTGGTTACTAACCTTGAAGGGTTACAACCCCACCCCAAGGGGTGCCCCTTTGGCACCCCTCCATGCCTTATAAAAGAAGGCTCTACCCTCCAAATTTGGTGGTTGGAAAAATACACAAGAGATAAATCCTGCATTTCAGACACTTGGTTTTCCTTTGGTTTTGAGAAGAGATCCACCACCTTCCTTGTTCAATTACTTGTCAAGGAGTGCACCTTGGACAAGTAGCATCCAAGTTATCCTGGGAGAACGTTGGCCATTTGGATCCGTAGAGCACCTGTGACGGGGCCAATAAGTTCTTAAGGACAGAGAACTACTCGACTTGGAATCTCAGTAAATTCTGTTTTCTTAATTTTTGTCTTCATATATTTTTGTTTAGGGTTTTTGGCATATAGATTTTGTTGGAATTGATCTGTTGTGTTTGCATGTTAAATTACTGTTTGATTACACTAAATTGGACCACAAAAGGCTCTCTAATTGAATCAAAGTTCAGTCCATTACACTTAAAATAAAACATAAAAAGCTATAACTAAATTACAATTACATTTTTGACTAGGAAAGATTGTAAATTTGTCTTTGACTTGAACTATAAAGTTGAAGATCTTTATGTCCTCATTGCAATCGGACATTTGATGATAAATTTAAGGTCAAAATACAACGATTGTACAAATCATATCACCATTGCTGATGCAAAATGAGAACTAGGTTCATTGAGCTATGTCAATCTTTCATAACTTCAATTAAGCGTACGAAGACTGGTATCATTTGTTGTAGTGAATGATCAAAATTTGACATGTGAAAGAAGCTCAACTTGACCATCTTAGATCGTATCAATTTCAATGCGTCTGAACAGAGATGCTACTTATGTTAGTTACTTTGTAATCATTTATGTAGAGCATCTTTTTGATGACTTGGAATTGCTATTTTACATCAACATTTAGTTGGATTATCAGATTTTGATTCATAATGGTAGGATACAGTTGCATACTGATAATTGAATCTGAATTCTTAGTTCATTACTGGCATTTCATTGGATATATAAATTATAATATGCTCATAAGAAAGCCAAGAGTATAATATTTAGAGAATGAAGGAATTCGTTTACAATATCTTTTACACACACTCTGAATACAAGCATAATTTGCAATGATCCCAAGCGGATGGTCTAATTCCCTAATAATTTCATTTTGGTATGCAGACTCATCATGTAGAAAACTCAAGTTATGCATCTGGCAGCTCACATTGCTCAACAATTTTTGCTCCTGCAACACCAAGTGGTTTTCTCACTCATGCTGAATATTTGGAGATGTATTTTCATGAGTAATCTTTGTTGACTTTGAAGTGAGAGAACAAGTTGAGGCATGGCTTTTCTTTTCGAGGAAATGATTGGAACCAATGTGCTTAGTTGGAGGCCTCCGACGAGGTGTGGAGGGTTTTCTCTGGACAGTGCTCGGCGTGAGTTTTGGTGACTGAGGTCGTGTTGGGGGATCCTACAAGAAAGAAGAGGAGAAGGAAATTTTTATCATGGCATCTGCTGATCAAAATTCAAAACACGGGGGAGGGGGTAGGCATATTTAAATGGAAACTTTACATACATAACTCATAAGAGTGATTTAAGATTAAAATATTCGAGGAAAATAAGATGTGCCAGAATCATTAGTGAAGAATCTTTCCCATCTATCATTGCCTAGATAGAAAGTCAAGGAACACTGGTTCTTTTCTAAGACAGTGGATTTTCACAAATGAAGAATTCTGCATTGATAGTGCTGTAATCTTTCTTACTACATTCTCAGACCTTGTTGCAGATACATATGGATCCTGGAAATCATTACGTGGCTAATTTGGCACAGCAACACCATGTAAGAACATCAGAATGCTCTGTAAAATGAAGCATCAGAATGTACCTTTTTCACCTGACTGTTAGGTGTTTCTCTTTCTTTATAAAAATCAGGCAGAGGCCTAGCCTTAAAGCAAAGGGTTTGACGCAGTTTTCTGATTTCTGTATCTGCTTTCTCCTGCTCAAATGAATCAAATTATGTTTAGTGTCAGTAAAACGATCCATTTTCTACATTGATATATGATGTAGGTGATATAAGTTCATCAGAAGATGAAAGGGATGCTTCGAAATGGTGTACAACCTTGAGTGTCGCCTGCTCCTGCAATTTTTGTGTTTGATTGGCATTGAATTTCTCTTCAAGCTTCTGAAAGGAGGAGAAATCACAAAGACAATAAATGTTTAACCACACATAATTGAGGCACCGTGAAATATAATTGATGAACGGGAATGAAATAAACTTGTAGCAAGTCTTGCCTCCTTTCTTCTTGCAGCTCGTTCTTCTGTCCTAAAGCGGAAAGGTGTAAATGAATTTGGGGACTGAAATTTTTTTCTGCAGGCACTCAAAAACTTTGAACAACTGGCATGAAAAAACAATAATCAGGACTTGGAAGTCCTTTCAACCAAGTGGCAAATGCCATGTTCACTAGCTCACAGAACAAATGCTTATATTATTTCTTTGGTAGTATCATTATTAAAGCTTTTTGTTATAAGTTAATAGTTAATATTTTACATTACAACTCTTTATTGCAAGTTTCATATATATATATATACACACGGTCAGACTCAGGTAAAGTTCATGTAGACTTTATGTGTAGATAAAGATAAAAAAAGTCTTCTGTCATTTAGCTGTATGCGGATTTTACGTGCACGATAAGGTGTGGACTGAAGCCTCAACGTGTGTATAAATATATATATTGATAGAACATATACAATTGTAAGCGGCAATTCTTACTCTGTCTGTAGGAAGTTCCATCTAGCACGAACTGTTTTGCTTCCTGTAGTTGAATCACGAGGAGTTCCATCCCTGCAATTTATATATATATAAATCAGCACATTTAAGAGATCTATAGCATCACTGATTGAAAAATATTCAATTGCCATTTTTCTTTTTCGCTTTTCAGTCTGAATTACGTTCAGATACCTTCTGTTTTCTGACCAAGGGGTAGCTAAGGGATGCTTTGGTGCCCCATTCACAGATGCCTGGAATTGGTAACAAAACAATTCTAGAATGAATTTGTGCCAAATTTCGGAAAATGGTTAGTGTAGTTGCGAAGCATGGAAGGAGAAAGAAGTAGGTACCATATTTGGAGTCCTCAGAGGAGTTGAGCAATCTTTTGATGCTTTAGAATTGGAAACCAGAACTTTTGAACCATCAATCTTCCTGATAATAGTTGAAGTTAATCTATTGATTTCTCTAGCAGGAGTAAGATAAATCGACTTGTGAATTGATTTTGGAGTTGATCTTCTCTTGTCAGCAGAATCTATTGCAGATTTCTTGATTGGAGTGGCATTGATTTCCTTCTTGAACTGAGAGGAAGCCATTGGTTTGGCTGGAGTAAATGGTAGCTTAGTTGCTCTACCAAAACTTAATGACTTTGAGGAAGAGAATGATGATTTCTTCTTGTTCATTAACACCCCATCATCTTGGTTAGAATTGGAACTCTGCTACAACAAAAAATGTGAACTTTTAGTCCAATGACATTGGAAAGTAGAACCCATAAAAGAATCATGGGTATCAGTCAATATTGTTACCTTCAATTGAGGCTTGTCTATCTGAGTTGTCCCAATAAGCTTAAAATCTTTAACATCCCTTTGACTATCAACCACCTCAAGCTGATTTGAAGATTCAATTTTCAAACAATTGTCCATTTGTGTTTTAACATCATCCACAATGCCATCTCCAAGAACTTTCTTGCTTCCAGATTTATCCTCTAAAACATGTGAGTCATCATGTTCATTGGCCTTGGCTTCATCTGGGGCTGCAACATTGTCAACTTCACCTTCAAGTTCTGATTCTGCAGCAACATTGTTGTTTGATGCAACATCTTGTGCTTGATCAAGCAAAGCAGCAGCCTTCTTTCTGGCAGCAATTTCCTTGTAATGAGCTTCAAAGAAAGCTTTCTTCTGAGCAACTGATCCAGGGCGCGCATATCTCTCAGCTTCTTCAACATACTTGTTATGAGAGAAAGACGACCATTTTTCCCAAGCTAATGAATCTGATATAAACCTCCCAAAAGAAACTGACTGCCCAAGAGCATGAATTGGGTTCCCCTGTAACACAAATGTTGCACATGCACCAAACCATAACCAATTATTGAACCTTTTTGGCAAAAATTCAAAAACCCCATGAAGCATGTCAATGAATTATTTGTACCCAGTTCCTAAAAGTAGTTAAAAACTCATAATTTAGTTTCAAGAATTTACCTCTTTGGCTTCATTAGGAAAGCCAGAAACATAAGAGAATGGTTGCCCTTGCACTTGCATGAGACAAGATGATTCTCCCATATTGTTGCAGAGCTTTGAAACCTCAAAAAGATTCTCACTTTGGACTCTCTGGTTTAACAATATGTTTCAAGTGTTTCCCACTTGTGAAACGTTCAAAATTTTGAAATTTAAATGCAAAAGGCAAATGGTCCCTGTGGATAAAACAAAAGCAGCACAGTAAATCCATATAGATCACTATAAAAGTTTGTTGCAATCTTTTATTTATATTATTTTTTGGGCCCACTTGCTGATTAATTTGAATTTGAAGACCCAACTTGATCCTCTAGGAAAAAAAAAGGGATTATTTACATTTAATTACAACAATTAGGTATTGTTAATTTTAAAATATTATATTTTATTATTAAATTTATTATAATATAATATTTTACTACTAAAGTTATAGTAATAACCCTTAAAAATATAACAACTTTTGTTTGCATGTTGCATTGTTGTTGTTTCAGAATGTGATGGAGTTGGAATTGAAAGGGAGAGGGAGAGATTTTGGAGTCAGGAACTAATAATAGATTTGAAGGAAAGCAGTTGGGATTTACCAAGCTGAACAACCAGTTGTTGATGTTGTAACATCAATAACAAAGCTTATGCTTATGGGTATGTTAGAAGATGTGGACATAATGAATAATTAGGGTTTAGAATTTTTAATGTCGGATTTGGATTCGGTATTTATAAATTGTGTTTTTAATTATTGAATAAAAATTTATATATAATTAAATGACCAAAAAAATTAAACACAATTCAATTCAATTTAGTATTTTATCCAAATTCTTTTCCGCGATAAGAATGAATTTTTGTTGAGTATTTATTGAGATTCATTGGCAAATATTGAGAAAACAAAATATGAAAAAACTGTCAGATTTCAGAACCAGTGCTGTGTGGATCAATTAGGTGCTTTAAGAAGAATATTTTTTTAATAAAAGAAAAAAAAAAACAAACTCATCTAAAAGAATAAACATATAAAGCATCTCTAAAATAATTATGTTGTAATACATCATCAAAGATTCCGTTGTAGTCTAGTTGGTTAGGATATTCGGCTCTCACCCGAAAGACCCGGGTTCAAGTCCCGGCAACGGAAACATTTTTTTATTAAAATAATTTATTCTCTCTTTTTACTTTCTTCGACTGTTTTTTCTCATGTTAAATTTGGAAGCCTGATTTTGCAGGCAGAATGATAGGCGGCCACCTTCCAATCACGCTTCACGCGCCTAGAAGAATTCGAGAGGATTTTGTATAGTGCGCGGGTGCACATAGCATCGTTGTTAATTGAAATTCGTATAGCATTCATTTCCCTTAGTAAATTGATTGCCACGTCAACAGACGTTAAGCTGTATCTGACGTGTCAAATTTTCACTGGTTACTACTGGCGCGAACGCGTGGCTGCTTCTTTCGAGATCCACAATCACCCCATCACCGAAATAGAAGAAACTTTTCTTCTTGTTTACAAAGACATGACAGAGTGAAAATGCGAACTTTGTCTAAACGGGCTGTCGTTTTTGTCTTTCTCTGCCTCACATTTTCCACCACCACCACCACTCTACAGCTTAATCAGGTGTGTGTCTGTGTATTTATATATATATATATATAGCCACACTCACGGACTTTTGTTTATTTATTTATTTATTTTCTGGGTTCGTGAGTTCTTATAATAACTAATCCAATTTCATAGGATTCATTTGGTCTTATTACTTGATTCTTTAATCTGTTATTTTCCAGGGTTCTTGTTAATATGAAATGGCATCATACTGTAAAATTATATAATCTTGCATACATTCGAGATGATATTCATTTTGATGCTTTATGCAGGATTTTAAAGAATCAGCAGCTGCAAGGTAATATTTAGTTTACATTGTGTAATTTGGGGATCTGAATTATTTGCTTTGTCGAAATATTTGATATTCAATTTTGACGCTCAGAACTTTGAAACAAGTTGAGGAGGATGTGCATGAAGTACATTGTTCTAGAGAAAGGAGTAGAGCTGCATGGAATGTTATTGATGAGGTATTGGAACTTGGAATAGTTAAATGAGAACAATTTTATTGATACGACGATATGAGTTTCTTGGTTTGATAATATGGTTTCAAGGATGTTATTGTGACTTAATGTTTGGTCCAGTATCTGATGCCCTTTGTGGAGAAGGAGCAGTATCAGATTTCACGGAAATGCAGGCTTCATCCTGACAATGATTTGTACAGAGATCAGGAACAGCATAAATTCCATGTGGATGTGGATGAGTGGAGATGTGGATACTGTAAAAAGAAGTTTTATGAGGAGAAATATCTCGATAAGCATTTTGAAAATAGACACTACAATTTGCTCAATGTGGTATGTAAGCCTTTGCTTGGATGTTTCTTTTTCAAAGTCATGATGTCGAGTTTAATATAGTTCTTACGTTGTGATGTAGTGATTTCTCATTTAAGTGGTGTCAACTACATTTTTCCAATTGCCTTGGCTCTCAGGCTGATAAAGATTGGCTATTCAACAGAATAATATATATAGACATCGTTTACATGAATTATTTTATAATTTCAAAGTAAAATTAAGTGTCCATCTAACATAATTTGTTCAAAATAGAGGTACTTAGTTTCATATTTTAATGTTAGTTTCATAAACGAATGTGACATAGGCAAAGATATGAGAAGCATCTGAAAGAAAAATTTAGCCAAACTAGAAGTATGCACCTTCCCTCACTTGAATAATATATAGGAAAGCATTCAAAGACCGGAGATCCCAAGACGCATCTTATACCTTGCCAATATATACCCAGTGAAAAAAGTGGGAAAACTTAGGAAGTCTAATCTTCAACTTAATATGGAACATGAATTGAAATTTTTGTTTGGGTTTGAGTCGCGAAAACAGCCTCTTTGCAAAAAAGCAAGAGTAAGGCTGAGTAAATATTGAATCATCCCCAGAGCCCAAAGTGTGCGAAACCCCGTGCACTGTGCCATCCTTTATCCACTGAGCTCAAATATCTGGTGATGTTGTGATGGTATTAATGTAATATGTCAAATTTTCTTTCTGCAAGGGCAGTTAAAAAAGAGTGAGCAAATATTATGTACTCTCTTTTAAATCTATAGGTCTTATTCAAAGATTAGACAATTGTTATGGCTGAGAACTTAAACCTTGAACTTGCCTTTTTCACTGATAGACTAGCTTGTTCACTGGTCAAGAGACTCAAGACTCACTATAACTTTGATGAATATTCCCTTTTTTAATGCTCAGAGTTCTCTTCTTACATAATGAACTCCCAAGTTACCTTAATATCTCTGACTCTATTTTATAATTTTTTTTTTTGGATTAAGGTTTCATTACTTTTTTTTTCAATGAAGTCAATCATTCTCTTGTTGTAAAGTATGTTTGGATCTTAGTGTTGTTGGTTATACCCAAAGCTACAGTGAAATGAGTGTTTGCATAGTACTATTTTTTAGACTTCTATCAACAAGCTTAAGGTTTTAGGTGAAACGTAACTTAGCTTGGTATCAAAGTTAGTTTTGGTAGGGGGTGTTTTGTTTGAATCCCGTCATGTGATTGCATTTGTATCTACTTTTGTCTTCTATTTATCTTTGGGTTGAGTTTCTATCTTCTCTCTGTTTGAGTAGTGTTTGGGCTTGGTCCACATGACAAACCTGTTATATACTGATAGGATGCAAGTATGGATAAGGGATTTGCAATGTAAATGAACAATATCAACAAGAGCTAAAACCGACTGTATTCATTGATATTGATAAAATAATAGATGGAATTCAAGAAGATCATAGCAATTCGAGCATGCCAAAGCTCCCATACAAAAAGTAACTGTTCTTTCCCCCCATCTCCCCACGCAGAGGTTACATTCATAACAACTATTGAAACAACCAATTGAAAACAACTAATAAAAATAAGACACTCGTCATCCTAAGGAGAACCTAAGTTTTCCCAATCATTCTTCTTGTCCTCAATGAGCCACCTCAGCTTCAGTGAGCAGCCTAGTAAGCAGCCTCAGGTCCAATTTCCTCAGCAGGTCCACGTCCAACATTCTGTCTCCTTCCCCAATTCAGCAACCCTGTCCTCCAGGTTGAAGGCAGGGAATTGAACTTGAACTACATCAGGTAGCTCCCAACTATTATCACATTCTGGTAAGTCTTTCCATTCAATTAACACCTCAAAACGGCAATCTCAGAGGCGACGAATTCTCCTGACAGCCTCAGGCATTACTTGTAACTCCATCTACTTGGTTAGGAAAGACAAAAAATGACAGATGAGATTCTCTTAAGGTGTGTAAGAATCCCGAATGTCTGCCTTTTGGGGTATCATGGAACTCTTGAAGTAGCTTTGGGATTCTTTGAGAGCCTTTAGGGATCACCAGTCTGCCATTTAAGACTCTTCCTTGAATGAATAATGTGGCCTGCTTTGAGGATCCACTAACAAGGCCTGGACTATCTCTCGCAGGTAGCGATCTCCTTGAGTTTCCTCTTGCAATTCACTCAACGTAGGGCAGGTAGTTACTGTTAGGGCAGAAAAGTGTAATATGGCCGAAGTGACCTGCTGGGAGACTTCGTCATTCGTCTCCATTTTTCTGGAAAGAGCATCAACTGCCTTGTTTTGTAAACCCGGCTTGTTTTGTATCTCAAAATAAAAACCCAACAACTTGATCAACCACTTTTGTTGCCCCTCGCTTATAACTCGTTGGTCTAGCAAGTATTTCAGGCTGCTCTCATCAGTCCTTACTATAAACTTTCTGCCCAAGAGGTAGTGGCACCATTTTTGCACAGCCAACACTATTGCCATTGATTCTTTCTCGTAAACTTATTTTGTCCGGGCACGTAACGACAACGTATGACTTCAGTATGCGATTGGGTGCCCTTCTTGCATGAGAACCCCCCCTGACCATACCCCGAAGCATCAGCCTCCACTGTAAACATTTTGGTGAAATTCGGTAAGGCTAAGACTGGTGTTTTCGTCATTGCCTGCTTAAGAACTTTAAATGCTACCGTGGCTTCCTGACCCCATTGGAAGGAGTTCATTTTGAGAAGCTGAGTCAAAGGGGCTGCCAATTTCCCCTAGTCTTTAATGAATCCACGGTAGTACCCAGTTAGCCCCAAAAAACCCCTCAATGCCTTAATATTTCTAGGTGTTGGCCACGATTTCATGCCTTCCAACTTGGCAGGATCAGCTGAGACACCCCGACTATGTGCCCCAAATATTCAACCTGTGGCTGTGCGAAGATGCATTTTTTGCCATTTACTAACAGTTGGTTTTGCCGTAGTACCTGGAAAGCCACTCGTAAATGCTGAAGGTGTGCCTGCAAGCTTTTGCTAAACATTAAAATGTCATTAAAAAACACTAATATTAACTTGCACATAAAAGGACAGAATATATCATTCATCAAGGCTTGAAACGTGGAAGGGGCTTTCATCAAACCGAAAGGCATCACTACGAATTCGTAGTGGCCTTCATGGGTTCGGAATGCCGTTTTCTCCGTGTCCTCTTTTCTCACACGGATTTGGTGGTACCCGAATTTGAGATCCAATAAACACCATCGCACCACTTAGCTCATCCAACAATTCCTCGATTACGGGGATGGGGTATTTATCAGGTATGGTCAGTTTATTTAAGGCTCGATAATCTACGCACATCCTCCACCCTCCATCTTTCTTCTTCACTAACAAGACGGGGCTGGAATAAGGGCTGACGCTCCTTCTAATCACCCCTGTTGTTAGCAAGTCCTTGGCAATCTCTTCAATTTCAGTTTTCTGGTAGTAAGGGTATCGGTAAGACCGAATCTTGGGAGGGTTCGCCTCTTCTTTAAGGCGAATTGCATGGTCATGTGCTCTCTCAATCAGCAAGCCAGATGGGGGCATGAACATGAACACTTCTGTAAATTCATTAAGTTACGACAACACTTTAGCTGGGATTGAAATCCTCTTCTCTGCCTCTCCAACAACATTGCACAAACCAAATTCAACTAGAAACCCCATATCTCCCCCATCAACTGATTTCATTAGAGACTTGAATGACACCAATCTTTTGGATAAGGAAAGGTCTCATTGACATGTAACGATCTGCCTCTCAAACACAAACTTCATCACCAATTTTTGATAATTGGTAGATATATCCCCCAATGACTGTAGCCAAGTTATTCCTAAGATCACATACGCAGTTCCTATTTCAAAGGAGTGAAAATTCTGTTGCACTTCAAATCCTTGTATGGTAAGAACTACATCCCTGCACAACCCTTTTTCCCATAATACATTCTCCATTCCCCATTTGGACCCCAAATTTTTTTGATTCGTCCATGGGCAATTGCAGTTTCTCCACCACCTTTGGGGATATAAAATTATCAGAAGCCCCACTGTCTACCAACACCACCATTCCATAACCCTTGATTTCGCCCTTTACCTCGAGCAAGCTATTCTCATAAGAAAACCCTAAAATGGTTTTAAATGTGAGGGCAAAAGTCTCACATTCTTTGATTGCATTACCACCTAGTGCGTTATGCACAGTTCCTTCTAGCACACTTGTTTCAGTGGGAGAGGCTTCAGCAATTTCGGCTCTACTTAGTACTTCTTCTTCATCCTCATCGGTCACCATTAAGCCATTAAATTGACGATTCTTGCATCTATGGCCGAAATGGTATTTGTTCACAGTAGAAGCAGAACTTTTGATCTCTCCTCTTTTGTGCCTCCTTCTCAGTCATCGTTTCAAGGAGTTCCGGCGCGGAGGAGCAGTTGCAGAGTCAAAATAGCGTGGTTCTTGTTCTATTTTCACATAAATGGGTTTTATGTTTTCTACCTGACCCGTTTCCATAGCCTGCGTTTGATTCGTACCTTGACTTGTATCCAAACTCCGACCCACTCCCACACCTGAATTCAATCCACAAGTCAGCCCAGCCATCACACGTGTTTGGCTCTTCATCTCCTTCGCTCGCTCAAATGCGAAGTTCTTTTCCTCTATTTTCTACGCCTTCTCCTACACACCCATCAACTCCCTTGGTTGATTTAACCGCAACTCAGCCTGATCTCATCCTGTAATCCATTCATGAAAGCCCCAACTAACATTTCATCCCTGATGTCTAGCAACAAAGCTGAGATTTGTTCGAAACTCATCCTGTATTCAGCCACTGTACCTGTTTGACGTAGGGCCACCAAGCTTTCATATCCACTACCTTCATGTGAGTTTCGGAACCGAGTAAGAATAGCCTCTTTGAACTGAGCCCAGTTACCTAATGGAGTCCAAGCATCCACCCATTGATACCAACTCAATGCTCGATCTTCCAAACAGACAGTCGCGGCTTGCATCTTTTCCGCTTGAGTGGCACGGTTTACACTAAAGTACCGTTACACTCGGAATAACCAGCCATATGGATCCTGACCTGAGAAAGTAGGTAACTCCAATTTTCTCATGTAGTCTCTCTCTTACTATTTCTCGAACCATTAGAGTCACTTTGGTCAAGATTGGATGCTTCGCCATCAACCTTTTCCTTGCCCTTGGCCTTCCTCTTCATCATCTCCATCAGTTCATACAGCGTGGCTTTTACTTCACTAATATCGTCTTTCATCATTGCTACTTCCTTCTCTAAATTTTCGGTTCTAGCTTCCATTTTGGCTTTTACCATCCCAGAAAAGAGGGGCTCTGATACCAAATTGATAGGATGCAAGTATGGATAAGGAATTTGCAATGTAAATGAACAATATCAACAAGAGCTAAAACAGTCTGTATTCATTGATATTGATAAAATAAAAGATGGAATTCAAGAAGATCTTAGCAATTCGAGCATGCTAAAGCTCCCATACAAAATGTAATTGTTCTCTCCCCCCATCTTCCCACGCAGGGGTTACATTCATAACAACTATTGAAACAACCAATTGAAAATAACTAATAAAAATAAGACACTTGTCATCCTAAGGAGAACCTAAGTTTTCCCAATCATTCTTCTTGTCCTCAATGAGCCGCCTCAGCTTCAGTGAGCAGCCTAGTAAGCAGCCTCAGACCCAATTTCCTCAGCAGGTCCACGTCCAACATTCTGTCTCCTTCCCCTGGAATACACAAGTACCACTGGTCTATCATATACTAGTCTTGCATGTGAGGGATCCTATTAGAGTTGGGCCTACAAGCTTCACTAGCTATGAATGGTAGGTATAAAACATTTTAGCCACTGTACTTTCAAAATTAAGCTGAAGCACAACAGTTACAAAAAGGCCCCTAATCGTCAGACTCCCAACCCATCTATTTCAGCTCATATTTCCCCCTTTGGTTCTGTTAATCACCTTCTAATTTTATTCGAGAAAACTTTGGTAACAATGACATTGCAACTGTCTAAACATTATGTCATGATGAATCCAGAGTAGCGGCAGGTGCTTGGCTGATATATGCGGTGCATTGCATTGTGATCTTATGCTGGATCCCATGGAACGCAAGACCAAGTGCAATCCTGCAGCTGCTGCGAAGAATCGACATATGTGTGAGGTGATCTCTCACCAATGTCTTATCAGTTGTGATTCCAATATTTTTTTATCAGTAATTTAATTATTCTCTGCAGAGTCTGGCCAATAGTTGTTTTCCTGTCAATGAGGGTCCATCAGCAAGCCGTCTACACGGTAAGCAAATCTTTTTAGTTATGCAATGCATTCATGTAAATATGTTTTTATCAACACCTTATAATATTTCTTTCTAATCATATTTAATTTCAGAATTCTTCTTCCACCAGTTTTGTGATGCCCACACTTGCAATGGGAAGCAGAAACCCTTCTCCAAAGGGCACAGGGTAAAGTTCAACATAATTTATTTTGTTAGAGTTTTGTGCTCAACTAGTTTTAAGTGGCAATTCTGTTAACAAAGGCTTGGGTTAATTCATGTGAAGTATTTTAATAATCCACTTCTTTCAAATTATGGAGGAAATAGGAAAAGTTCCTCTGTGTTCTCATCCCAACTTTTGTTATGGTTCATAAAAGGTTTGGATGTTAGGGAACCTCTCTGGAAATAAATCATATCAAATATCACATGGTATCATAAAATGATTTCCTCTCTAAAGTGGATGATCTCAATGGAGCAAACCCTTGCATTTAGATAAAAATTAGTGTAATTCATGATTATGGATATAAAATAAGAAGCTTATGTGACTTTTGGCATTGTATAAAGTATAAACTTGAAGCTAACATCAGATTAAGTTTACGTGGAATTTTTTATTTTTTATTTTAATAATTCTCTTTTTTCCTTGTCTGTATTTTTTTCGTATTTGCAGAAGCGAACGAATATGACTTATGTCGTTATTTCCATTTTGATTTTGATGCTGCTGCCACTGTTCTATGTTTTTGTTTACTTGTACCAGAGGTATTAATTTCTGCCCTCTTATGTTGCACATCTCACACAGCCTTCATATGATCTATCAACTGTTTCTTTTAATGTTTCAGGGGAATAAAAAGGGGAACCCAAGAGCTTAAACGCATCTCACAAGGTGGACGGAAGAAAAAGCTTTATTAGTTGGTATAGTTTTTTTTGTTCTTGATCATGATACAGACCTTCATTTGTTTTTTAGATATAAGAGATGGGGGCAGGGGGGTCGGGATGGGAGCGATGTAGATTGAATACAATATCTACTTTTTCCTATTTCACTTTCTGTAATTTAGACTTTAGAGAAGAGTAGGCAATTGAACTGAAGGATAGTTTATGAAGATTCCTTTGAACACAGATTAATGTAATGCTTTTAGCATGAAAACTTCACTAGTGTTTTGGATTGCCAAGCTCACCAGTCACCACAAGACAAACCTGGATCCTCTTAGCTCTGTTTTGTCAAAGGTGTGTCACCATGATGGGTTCAAAAAATTACAATATTCTCCTTTTTTTCTGAATAGAAATAAATTGTACATTTATTTTCTTCATCAGAATACTTCTATAGTACATTAATGTTTTTGACTTTACTGGTTGAAGTGGCCTTTGGAAATAGTGAAATACAATACACCATCTTTCACCTCTTGTTTAATTTTTTTCTCAAACTCTGTTGTCCGGCAATGCAATTGCAGTATTGTAGCTTCCATAACCATTGTTTGGCCACTGTATTTTCCTTTGTTCCTTCGAACTTCCCTGCTGGATTAAGCATGGTTTCTTTAACCCATACCTTGATATCATTCTTGGTCAGCATATTGAGCCTAATCTTATAGTCGTTTTCCCCTTACTTTATCGCCCAAGGTGTCTCCTTCCCCGACCTCAAGGTTGCCGCTATAAGCAAAAGGATTCTCCCATTATTCTTTCCATGGTTTCCATCATCTGTTCCACTGTCCTTGCTGTTGGAAACCTATCCCATATCCCTGTAGAGAAGAAGCTGTTAATAAGTTGGTCATAACACATTTTTCAGTTAGTTGCATGTTTGTTTTGCATCCTTTATGCACTTTTCTTGTTCTTAGATTAATTTATGCTTCAGAAATGTGAACTAAAGGAGTAAAAGTTTTTCAGTTACCTGGAGATGCTTTCTTCTTCTGCTGGGAGTGAGTTTCTTGGACAGGATAGGAGTGTTTTCAGCCGGCACTGGGAATGATTTAATCATATGCTATCTGGGAATTTATTACATCTAACTCGCTCTGAACTCTTTGAGAAGGACTTGTAATGTATACAATTCGGGTGCTGAAGTGAAAAAGATCCAACGACTCTTTTAGTTATGAAGGCTCATGATTAAGCTACTGTAGATTCTACAAGAATCTGAGACGGAAACAGAACATTCCACACAAAACTACTCATTTGCATCATATTTCCAGTTTATTTTTCCTCTAATCCAAACATGAAATAGTAAAAGTAAACTTTATAATGGATATCGAAACAAATTTGAAAAGGATTGGTTAACATTCAGCAGGTGCATGACAGTTGACTTTAAAATACAATTGAAAAAAAAAAGAAAAAGGATGCTGACTCTTCAGCTTCAGCGACAGCTAAACGGGAATCGACTTTTCATCATTTTTTCTTTTGTGGATCCCGACTGAGTCCATGCTTCTTCAGCGTTTTGATGTAATTTCTCATGAGGGTGAACTTGTTGATCCCAAGATAATAGAAATAATCCCATGAATAGATCCCAGTTTTATGCAAATCATCGAAAACTATCCTGAACCATCCAAATCATCACAGGTTTAAGTTTAACATGAAAAATACGTCTTCAAACAAGCAGTTATCTGGACAAAATTCTATAGAGATACACAGATTTAACCTTCAAGTCTGTAGTACAGATTTAACCTTCAAGTCTTTAGTACCTGACCCCGTAATTTCCTACAGGTTCTGCAGACATGATGCCCACATGACGCCGACCAAATATTACCTGATTCATGAATTTCGAGAATTCAAAACACCAACAGAGGTGGATGAAAAAGAAACCATCAAATAAGTTTTTATGTTCACTGACGGAGTATGCAAAAAAAAAGATCAACATTGCATGCAAAGACAGAATCCTGAGTACCGTTATGGTCCTAGGAAACTTGGTTCAGGTCAACAGAAACTTAAATTCCATTACCCCTATTAATGATCATGTGTACCCCAAGACATAGAAGTAAAATTGTATTACATGAGCCCCTATTGTGGTATTACAGTTAGTATTATCACCACTGGACATAAATTTGCAGCAATAATGAGTTGCCAAAGAGCAAAACGCGCATAATATCTGATATCCTAAATTTCTAATTATCCACTCAACTAATTGTCCAAGGAGAAAGATGAACCAAAAAATAATCAACAATTTGGAGAATGCAGAAAAACGTTGAGTTACTACCTTTTCACCCCCAACTGACCTAATCTTGCCATCAGCAGCTGGACTGTGAATTCTTAGATATTCAGCCGACAAATTAAACTTGCTACCATTAACATATTCCACCTCTATCTGAAACAAAAGATCAAGTAAAAATATAAATATCAGCATTATGACGAACAGAAGCTACAAATAATAATTTAATTTCCGGATCAAATTTTACAAGGATAAGGACCAACAATATTAGTCACGCTACAAACTCTTGGACAGTTGGACTTGTCAATATATTCAGATTTGCGTTCCACAAGTAATATAATAGGCTGAAACTCAAAAAGGACCAAACCAAACACTAAAGTGAACATACGACTGTATGGTCCCTCACCTAATAATTGCTCAAGCACTTTACCAGTTTCTAATATTTAGATGCAGTGACAATGTTGTGAAAATGTTATATATTCATAAAAAACATTCCATAATCCAGTATGATGTCATTGTAACAATTTATTAGGCCAAATTTCTTTATCTGAAGCATAATAATAAGCATTGTAAAATTACTATAATCTTGTAGAATGTTCTAAACAGAACCCCCCCCCCCCCCCCCCCCCAAAAAAAAAAAAAAAGAAGAAAGAGAAGAAGAAGAAAACCATACTGGGTTCTCAAAATAGCCTCTAGCAGTCTAGCTTGAGGTAAGAAAGATTCAAATCAAATTAATATCAAAACAAGACTAAGAGAGGTACTTAACCAACGCTTTTGATTTTAAGTACTCTCAAACAAACTCTGAGCTCATAGTATCATAAGAACAACTGGTTCTTGCAATTAACATTATAAACCTAAAAAAAATAAGAAATAGAAAACCCATCTGGGAATTGTGATCATTTAATTGCTAAACTAATTAAAACTAAACAAAAATAGAAGTATAAAACAAAACAAAACAAAACAAAACTTTTTAACCTACAAATTCAACACTGAAAATATGTCAAAAATAAGAAGTGTAGAAGCAGAGAAATGGTTACATTCTTGGGTGCATTAAGAGATAATCGAGTGAGGCGCGGAGCATCCAAAGCTGTATGGATCCTCCGTATCGCTCTCTGTATCACTAACATGGCTATTATTTGCTCCCCTTCTTCTCCAGGCTCCCTCAGAAAAACCTCTCTCTCCTTCACGTTACGTTAATTGGTTTCTGCTGAAAAAAGAATAGGAGCTTGGGCTTTTTGGCCCACTTCTATTTGACTTAATTCTTATTTTACTTGGGCTAATTTATGTGTTTACTATTGGCACCCTCTACAAAATCTTTTTAAACCCATTTTTCCCCCTGTTATACCATTTACATATTTAAAAATATAAATTTTTACGTTAATTAAAATTATTACTCATCGCCGACGCCTTCATATTAATATATAAAATTAATAAATTATTAAAATAAAAATCATATTAAAATAAAAATTTTCAATAAGGGTTTAGAGGGTTGCCAATAGTCCTTCTCTAACTTTTTTATTTTTATTATTTACCATTTACTTTTAACTTAAATTACCTTAAAGTACTAAAAATTTCTGAAAAAAAATAATATTCCCATATAAGTTTCGTTTTATCATATAATTTTAAAGTATTGTAATGGTGGATAATGGTGGATATTTGACAATGGGGAGACACAAAATGAAGCAATTGATTAAATTTGGATGTAGGGTAATAGTACTTATATATAATCATATATATATAAATTATAATTGTAATTAACATTCTTTTCTTAATTAATTGTCAAACACATGAACTATACACTCAGATAAAAATTTGGAGATAATACAAATAAATTTTTTTTTATTTTTAAATTACAAATGCTTGAATTAATACTGCCAAAAGGTAATGTCTTTTAAGAGGAGTGAGGGAGTTCGGAGGAGATGGGATCCTTCTTCAATCAGATAAAGCCGACAATTTCTTAAAAGAAATTGAGTTAAGATCTTTATTAATTGACTCATTCTTCTAATACCGTTTGAAGTGTAAACCGGACATGTTGAATCAATTAAACTAATAAATTTTGAAATTTTAATCATGATCTGTTTAGAGACAAGTTGCATTTGTTTTGGTAACTAATTAAAGAAGTTATATTGTTTCTTCCTTATAAAGAAAGATTCCATTATTGTGTCTATGATCATTATATTTTTCATTAATTTAAAACAATGTGGTTGCAACAAATGCTGAGTAAAGTATTACTTAAATGAAGTATATTTAAAATCTATGAAACAAAATAATGACAGCAAAATAAACCCTAGTTTAATTTGTTAAATAATTAAGTGAACTCATATAACAATTCAATCATTAAGTATACTTTATCTAATTCTTTTTAAATATAATAAATAAAACAGTACAATGTGATGATGATGATGATGGTGACAATCCTGAGGAGAGTAGAGTCATGACACTACCCATATGCCTTACCAACTCCATGACCATGAACAAACCCTAATTATTATTTTTCTGTCTTTTAACGAAACCCTAATTATCACCAACTTGATGTTGATTTGGTATGTGCTTACGTCATCTTCGACTGGAAAATTAACCAAATTGAGTGGATGATAACAATATTTTGCTAAACTTTTTTCTCGAACCATTTCTTTTTGATGAATTTTTCTTTTGGATATGCTTTTGTTTGGCAATATTTTGCTAAACAAATGTAGTTAATTTTAATTTTTTTTGAACTCTTATTAACTAACTTTTTAGTTTTATTTTTATTTTGAAAAAAATTATATAATTCACAATGATTTTTTATTTATTTGAATTCCCAAATTTATTAAGAGTGCAATTATCAAATTATGTTAAAATTTAGGGGGAAAATATGTTGGAATATTTTACAAACAAAAAAATATATATAATAAATTATTAAGGATATGAAGCACATTGACTAATTGTATTAGTTTAATCTTGAAGTTTGTTTTTGCTTTAAACAAATTATATATATATATCTAAAAGATTCCATACATTAGCAGGTTCATGCACTGTAGCAAATAATTAATTAAAGTGTATATATAAAAAATATAAAATAGCGGCTGTGTTGAGGATCCACTTCATTTTATTTGCTGACCACCCACCCACCTCCAATTATATCTTGTTCCCAAATATCAAATTCAAATTCCTCTTGCTAAATTGAGTAATACATTAATACTGTTTATTAAATTAAATTAAATTTAGGAGACATTCGTAGACTATCATTATTTGGCTTCTTAGTAGTTAGTAGGACTTCTTCCGCATTCTTCGGGATGGAGGATTATTTATGTGACTTTTAATATATTTTCTGAGTTCATAATGATTTATTTATATGATAAATTTAGGTCGGAAAAACTCACGAATATTAGGGGTTATAATATTAAGTTTTAATTTCAATTTGTCTCTATTTGTCCGATGTGACGAACTCAGTCTCAATAATAATGAAAAAAACAAGATAATTAATAATAAAATTGAGTTATTTATATTCTAAAAATTTATTTGGACACATATTTTAGTAAAATTATTTATTAATAAAATAGGCATAATGTAAATTATTATTAAGGACAGCTTATGAATAATAAATATACAATGTTTCTGAAGCATCAAATCTGGAAACAAAGACAGGAACCTGGTGAAAATGTATCATGCTTGCTTACATTGCTGACATTAATTTCATCAGTTGAGTTGATCTCCAACCAAACTCTTGGTTGATTATAATCATAAACCGAACGCTTTATTTTTTCAACAATTAATGAAAAATATTACTTGATAAAACTATCGGCAATGAGAACAATATTTATAAGAATATTTATGTATATATATTTATAATTTTGTGTTTTTTATTGAGTGTGTATGGTAAAAAGAGGTCCCAATGTTATAAGGCTCAAGATCTCATTTGAATATCCTGGATTCGAATCAAGGGAGTGCGTTTCTTATAAGAACTTGAGACAGCTGGGGGTTTTATCTGCTCAGTTAAGCCCGGAAGAAGTGGTTTAGCGGTGAGATTTCCAACGATTCAAAAAAAAAAAGTGTATAATAAAAGAGTTCCTTAATTTAAATGACCTCACTCTTAATAATCACAAATTACAATTTAAGAAACATGTTTAAAGAAAAACAAGAACTGAAGAAGGTTAGAGGAAGAATAGATCAAAGGCGAAGTAAATTTAAAAATGCAACAATCAGATTCATATCTTCATTTGATCATCATGATTAATTAAATTCTCTAACAGTTTTATTGATACACTAATCAATAAAAGACTTTAAGGCCAATTATTTTCCAAAGAGAAATAGATTATCTTCTAGTTGATTGAAGCAGTCCCATGAAAGCAAATAGTCCACATTATCAATCCATTGCTGAAAGGAATTTTCTTCCTGCAGAGATAGAGATTCAGTACTGCTACTACTACCCATTGAAGGGTTATTATAATTTGATTCTTCCCAAGAAAACGACGACGTACTGCAAGAAGCTGAAGGGTGATCGTTATTATTTCTCCACAACATTTCATTATAATTGTTCAAGAAAAGATCATCCACTCCTGCTTTCAATTCTCCATCATCTGTTGCTGTAATCTCTTGTTGCATCGATGAACAATCAGTTTTTTCAGTTATTTGTTCTTCGTTAACAAGAGGCTTGTGAGTCACAGGGTCTAGTCCAAGCTGCTTCATCCTCTTCTTAATTCTAGTGTTCCAGTGATTCTTGATTTCATTATCCGTACGTCCAGGAAAATGGGTAGCAATCTTCGACCACCTGATCCCAGCCAAAACGGATAATATCTTACTAATAGGTCGAGTGATCGCAAACATAATAATGAAAGAAAGTGACAAAATTAACATTAAAATTAATTACCTATTACCAAGAAGCGAATGAAATTGAATTATTTGATCTTCTTCATCTTCTGTAAACGCACCTCTCTTAAGATCCGGTCTTAGATAATTAATCCATCTTAATCTACAACTTTTCCCGCATCTCAGCAAACCTTAATCATCATCACTATTTTTAATCAGCTAAAATTGAAACTGAAGAAGAATAAAAGTACTCGAATGAAAATATTTATAATACCTGCAAGTTTTGGAATCATACGCCAGCAATGGATACCGTTATTAAGAATGAAGGTCATAAGTTTATGATCTTCTTCAATCGTCCATGGACCTCGCTTCAATCCAACCTTGTCACAACAAGGCTGCCTCCCCATTTTCACCGACTTAATAAAACTGGTAGAATAAAACAGGGAGCTTAAAAAGAACTTATAAATAACCCAGTAAAGATGCTGTGACAGATAATCAATGGCTATAAAATATTTCAAGTATGTTGTCTGAGAGGGGAGATAAATGATTGAATGCAAAAAAGCAGTTTCTGTTGTTAGGGTTTTTATAGAAGCATGCAATATTTTTGGTTTTTGGTAATAATTATAAAAATTTGACTTATATTATCACATCATTTGGATCTAATACCGAGTTGATCTGCTGTGCTAAATTGTTTATAATCTTATATTTTTTAATTATAAAACACGTGTTAGTTCTATGTGTATTGACAGCTTCCACAGTAAAATAAGTTCAATTGAGTCGTAATGAGGGTTGAAGATCTCAGAGCAATTGGATAAGTATTTGGACAACATCAGATGGATTCATTGTTTTGGACATTTCAGAAGATTTAGAGTTCCAATTGACATGAGGTCAATATAATTGGAAAGTAGACTCGGAGACAATCGTGTACATCTAGAACACATTATTTGACCTAGGGATGAGAAAGTTATAAGTATTTTAAGTTGCACCTCAAAATCAGTCTGCGACATTCATGTGAGTTGCGTTCGTCTGCACGTTCTACTGTCCAGAGGCAGAAACTTTGCGTTTGAGGGGCGTTCAAACTCCCGTGCGTAAGTGAGTTATTTTGGATACTTTTAAGTAGACCCGGCCACGGTTCCAGTTCCGAATTGGAACCGAAATTTTTCGGTTCAGTTAGGGTTCACCCCTCACCGAACCGAAGTATAACCGTTGGAACTAGACGGTTCCAGCGGTTTTACGATTCCAACCGAAACCAAACGGTTTCGGTTGGAACCATAGCTCCCAACGGCTAGTAGTCGTTGGGAGCAGGCCCAATCTGCCCTAAATTCCAATAAAAAATTAAATAAAATATGTAATTTAGTAATTTACGCTAAACAACATTAATAAAACAACTAGTTAGGTATTAAAAAATATTCTAAAATATATATAAATAGGGGTCATTTTTCATTTTTTCAACACACCAATTCTCAATTCTCTCAATCTTTATAATTCTCTCATCTACAATTTCTCATTCTCAATTCTCTCATTCTTTAAAATTTCTTTAACAAAATATGGCAAGCTCATCTGAGAACACCATGTCAAATGTGACAATCCAAGATAGCGGCCCTAGTGTCGGTACACGGAGAAGAGAAGTTAAGTCTCGTTCTTTCGATATTTTCAAAATTCATTTTCGTTTAGTCCAGACTGAAAATGAAGGTGCAAGAGCAATATGCAACTATTGTGGGGTTTCTTACAAATTTACTAGTGGATATGGTAATATGATCAAACACTTGGAAAAATATCATGCCGCTGAAATTGGACTTGATACAACACAAACTCAAATGGTCAGGTACACATCATCTAGTAAAGGTACGAGTTCTTTAGATTTATTTAAATATTCTGATGCTAAAAACAAAGAAGAATTTGCTAAATTAACTTGTATGACACATCTTTCTTTAAGTTTTGGTGATAAAATTACTTTTACTAATTTCGTTCAGAATGCTTTAAATCCTACTGCTTGTAGAATGACTTGAAATACAACAAACCGTCAAAATTTTAAATTATACAAAGATGGTAAAATTATTTTAAATGAAATATTTAAAGATATTAAAGATCGTCTTTCTATTTTTTCTGATATTGGGAGTGATCATTGGCGAACACACTCATACATGGGCGTGACTTGTCATTGGATTGATGCATCATGGAACATGTAAAAATGACTTATTGCATTTAGATTTTTTGATGAACAACATACTGCACACAATATTTATAGAATGATGAAAGTAATTTTTGATGAATTTGGTTTATTAGGTCAAATATTAACAATTGGTTTTGATAATGCATCTGCAAATACTGTATTAATTAAAGATTTAACAGAAATATGCGAACCAAATTTGGGGGGGGGTCGATTTTTTCATGTTCGTTGCACATGCCATGTCATTAATTTATGTGTTCAAAATGGTCTGACTAGTTTAACACATTTCATTGATCCTATTAAGATTGCACTTAATTTTATTTGATCATATTCTTAAGTTAAGAGAGAATGAGACAGATTTTGTAAATTAAATAGTATTAAAGCGATAAAATTTTCACGAGTTATTCCAAGACGTTGGAATTCAACTTCCAATACAAAGATGCATTATGTAGTTTTTTTCCTGAATATGTTCAATATATCACATTTTTTCCTAGTCAATAGGATGTTTGTGAAATTTTTTTAGTTATTTTAAAAGTTTTTAAAGATGCTACTATGGACGCTGGTTTTCACCCAAGGTCCACAATCGAGATTTTTTTGAGAGGGGGCACTAGCGATCCTGCAAAACAAAGAGGTAGGGTGAGCGTGGAGGGTCTACCCACCGGTGTGGTGGATGCCGTAGGCACTCCGACGCCCAAGTCAGTAGTGGAAATGATCTATTAATACCGTAGGAGGAGGGGCAAGGCCAAAGATTACCTTGATATCTGTGGATTGTCGTGAGGGCGGTAGATGGGAGATACTGAGAGCTATGGAGAGAATATTGTTGAGCTATGAGTTGTGACTGCCCTCATTCTCTTCTGGATCTCGGTTCCTTTTATAGGCTATTTGAGGTGAGATTCATGAATGCGTTAATTGACATACGTTTTGTGTGCTGGTAACGGTCGTGTCATGAAGGGGTATTATGGGCAGTCATGAAGACTGAAAACGGCTGGTTTATGAGGGGTATTTATGAGTCTGAGCGTTTCGCGGGCTGGCGTTTGGTATTTTACTTGGGCTGGTGTTACAACGTTGGGCCGACATTCACTCCTTAATTTGGGCTCCCATGTTTGCAGGATGATAGCCCTTCCTTGTGGGTTTCAGAGGGTGACTTGGGCCTGGATCTCATTTTGGGGACTGTTTGGGGAGTCTGGGGTGCATTTAGTATTGGGACTGAAGCAAAAGGTCGAATTGCCCTTGGACCAAATTTGGCTCGTACAGTTTGTCTCATACTCTCTAAGTCAATGAGTCATTGGCTTGGAGAGTACTTGACGTGTGTGTCGTATGAGGTATGTAAAAAGCACGTAAGCGTACTTGGATGTTGATGTCGTTTGGACCTGTCAAAGATCATACCATGTTGATAGAGTTAAGTAAATACCAATAATGAACCTCAGTTGATCAAATATGGATGTTGTTTTAAGAGATCGTTATGAGTTTATGGGAATGACCCTGTCGATTGGACCAGATGAATGTCGGGTCTTGAACTTGACTCTACATGAGACCATGGGGAATGTTCCCAGTCGACTGAACTAGATGAAGGTCATGATAATCTCTATGCTACTGGTTAAAGGACCAGTGGAGTCTTCAATTTCGTCTGGACTAGATGAGGGCTAGGTCTTCAACTTGACTCTACATGAATCCATTAGAGATATCCCCGGTCGACTGAACTAGATGAAGGTTCAGGATATAAGTCATACAACATGTGTAGTCCATGTCTACTACTTGACTCGACATGAGTCCACGAGGGATGTCCCTAGTCAACTGAACCAGATGAAGATTCAAGATATAAGTCACACGACATGTGTAGTCTATGTCTACAATTTGACTCTACATGAGTCTATGGGGGATGTCCCCGGTCGACTGAACCAGATGATGGTCAGGAAAATCTCCATACTACTGGTCAAGGACTATGAGAGTCTTCAAATTTTTCTATACCAGATGAAGGTCATATGTTGAACTTGACTCTACATGAGCCATAAGGAATGTTCCCAGTCGATTGAACTAGATGAAGGTCAGGACAATCTCCATACTACTGGTCAAGAACCAGGGGAGTCTTCAAATTTTTCTATACCAGATGAAGGTCATATGTTGAACTTGACTCTACATGAGCCATAAGGAATGTTCCCAGTCGATTGAACTAGATGAAGGTCAGGACAATCTCCATACTACTGGTCAAGAACCAGGGGAGTCTTCAAATTTTTCTAGACCAGATAAAGGTCATATGTTGAACTTGACTCTACATGAGCCATGGGGAATGTTCCCAATCGACTGAACCAGATGAAGGTTCAGGGTACACTTCGTACGATGGGGAGTTTTCAATGTCGTATGGACTATGAGTAATCCAGGTCTTCAACTATGTCATATGGCATTGCTTGCAAATTTCAAAACCACAATCGTGGTAAGTAAAGAAAAGAGAACATTGATACCTGTCGCCTGGAGGATTTGTCGAGTGACTAGTCAATGTAAGAAGTGTACTCTGTTTGACTGAAACAATGAGAGATCATTTACTTGCTCATTGTGTAGACTGGGCAGAAGGTCGATAATGATGTCCCGTATAGAGGATGTTTCTTTGTCTTATGTTTCAAGTCGACCATACATATTGATGAAGGTACAAGGGAGTCTACAGATTACCAAATCTGATGGAGATCTAAGAAAGTTTTCATTCTACTATACTTGAAGAAGATACATCAGAGTCTACACTCATTATGACCCGATGAAGGCCCAGGAAAGTCTACACACTCCACTATATCTTACGAAGGTACATGGGAGTCTACTCCTCCCGACTTGATGGAGGTCCAAGAAAAGTCTACACACTCCATTATACCTGATGAAGGTATATGAGAGTCTACATTCCAGACATGATGAAGATCCACAAGGGTCTTTATTCCTCATTCTACAGGATCTAACAGAGGTCAATGAGGGTACGGTCGAATGGACCTGATGGAGGTATAAGGAGGTCATCACTCATTATAATAAACCTGAAGAAGGTCAATGAGACTACAATGGAATGAACTTGATGAAAGTCATCACTCCTCACTATTCTACGAGACTACTATCGAATGGACTCGTCGAATGGACCTGATGAAGGTTGGTCGACTGAACCCGATGAAGGTCTAAAAGAATTTTTACTCTACCTTTCATGTGATTTGGAGATGAAATTCCATCTGTGTTATCTCGAGAGGATGACTATCTTTTAATGTCTTCTGAGCTTTCATGGAATGTCATATGGACCATCTTTCTAATGTCTGAACTTTGTTCGTGTAGTGTCGTATGGGCCTCTGATTTATGTCAGACATCCTTCCGTGGTTTTTTTTATGTGTCGTTGCTGAATGGAATTGATGTCAGCTCTCATGAAATGCCGCATGAAGCCTCCTTCTAGTCTCCGGGCAGTATGCTAATGATAAATTGAATTTACAAAACTTGAGTTATTATTGACGTGGTGTAGCTTAGCTTTGATTTCATGCTACAAAAGTCCAATGTTTTTGTGAATGGGCCATTAAATTTCTATCTTTGTGGTTGGATAGTAGATTATTTTTTCACGCTTCTCTCTCTTTCACGTAAGATCGGTCCACACACCGTGCAAGCAGTCGACTGGCTTATAGTGGCTTTGCAACTGTGGAGTAGTGGCTGCACATGGAGTGGAGGCTTTTTTTTTAAATGTGACTTTTCATGCATGCTCATTGCTTGTGGGACCCATGATGGCGCATGGATTTCTTGGATTGTTGATCAGTTGCTCGCAAGGCTTCTTGTTTGGTTCGAAAGATTAGTTGCGTGTAGACTGGCGCGTGGCAGATTTGCACCTGTCGAGTTGGTGACCCTTCGAAGACCATCAAGGTCCTGAATGATTCGATTACGAGCTCTACAATCGTAATGATATTAACAGGATTTTGGGTCATAAGGCTTCTTACATATCCTTCAAGGACTCTGCTTGCAGATGCTTTGGATACATGGTGTCTAAAAAAAAGTATATTTACATCATTGATGATGATTGCTTTGTTGCTAAAAACCCATCTGGCAAATACATTAATGCTCTGGGGCAGCACATAAAGAACCTTCTGTGTCCATCAACCCCATTTTTCTTCAATACTCTTTATGACCCATATTGTGAGGGCGCAGACTTCGTTCGTGGATACCCATTCAGTCTTCGTGAGGGTGTCCCTACTGCTGTTTTTCATGGCGTCTGGCTCAACATTCCAAATTATGATGCTCCCACCCTGCTCGTCAAGCCTCTTGAGAGGAACACTAGGTTTGTTGATGCAGTTATGATGATACCGAAGGGAACCCTCTTCCTCATGGGTGGTATGAATCTGGCATTCAACCGTGAATTGATTGGTCCTGTAATGTACTTTGGACTCATGGGTAATGGTCAGCCAATTGGATGCTACGATGATATGTGGGCTGGCTGGTGCACCAAGGTTATTTGTGATGGTTTCACATGAAGTGGAGGTTCTTCACGTTTGTGGCATCCTATATGCTTGTCTTCTTGGTTTTGTCGATGTGGGATTCCCTTGAAGGGAAATTTTGGCATTATTGATATGACTTCCTTCATGCAACTGCTTCACATGAGAAGTGGGCCAATGAAGCAAGTTGTGGGCTTCTATTTTGGAATGTCGTATAGGATTTTGTCGAATGAACTAGATGTTAATCACTCAATATGGCACGATACTACATACGCGCCAGTGGAACAAAATTGTTTGGAGCAGATGATGGACTTTATTCAACAATCGGCACGCTGTGTCAAGCAGACTTTTGACATATGCTAGTTCAGTTAGCTTTGGACTTGTCGAGTCGAATGTGATCTTTGTCTAATACCAAGTTTTTGTATGTGTCGTCTGGATAGAGTCATTCACCATGTATGGCTAGAAATTTTCGTCTGGAGAATTGATGAGTTCTCTCCATAAATCAAGTCAGTAACTTGATTCTTATGCCATGTCGTCTAAGCCAAAGACAGGGCCTCTTGTGAGATTATGTCATACTTGAAAGATGTTTCGCTGTCGTCTGAGATTGTTGGAATTCAATGAATGTCATTTCTTTCAGATTGTCCCCAGCCCATTAGACGTGGTGAAGATCCCAAAGAAATCTCCACTGAATTAGATTTGATGGTCGTCTGTGGAAGTCTTCATATTTAATATGGGTCCGTGGATCCATTATATAGCTTCATGTCGGCATGTTTTTTTTTTACTGGAAGTCCGACACTAGGTCGGTTAGAAAAATGTGTTGGCTTCTTTGGTGATTCAGTGAACATTCTTCTGATGGAAGATTGTCGCTTGAATGCTTCCAAGAGATTGGATTGAATAGCAGGGTCGTAGCCTCGCGCCTTTGGAAGGTTGAAGAAGTCTGCTCCAATTGCTGGATTAATGTTGGAGCTTCATATGGTTAGATTTTCATCTTCCGATGATTGTAACTGTTCTTGTAGAGTGGCAAATTGTGTGACCATAGAGTCTGGAATTTTCTTGTTGCTTTAAGCCATGAGTAGTTGATTTTGTGTGACGACGGTGGGCGCCAAATTGTGGATGATGGTTTTCGCCCGAGGTCCACAATCGAGATTTCGTTGAGAGGGGGCACTAGCGACCCTGTAAAATAAAGTGGTGGGCTGAGCATGTAGGGTCTACCCATCAATGTGGTGGATGCCATAGGCACTCCGACGCCCAAGTCAGTATTGGAAATGAGTTATTAATGCCGTAGGAGGAGGGGCAAGACCAGAGATTACCTTAATACTCGTAGACTACCGAGAGGGCGGTAGATGGGAGATATTGAGAGCTATGGAGAGAATATTGTTGAGCTATGAGAATTGTGATCGCCCCTTTCTCTTCTGGATCTCAGTTCCTTTTATAGGCTATTTGAGGTGAGATTCATGAATGCGTTAATTGACATACGTTTTGCGTGTTGGTAACGGTCGTGTCATGAAGAAGTATTATGGGCAGTCATGAAGACTGTAAACGGCTGGGTTATGAGGGGTATTTATGAGTCTGAGCGTTTCGCGGGCCGGCGTATGATATTTTACTTGGGCTGGTGTTACAACGTTGGGCCGACATTCACTCCTTAATTTAGGCTCCCATGTTTGCAGGATGATAGCCATTCCTTGTGGGTTTGAGAGGGTGACTTAGGCCTGGATCTCATTTTGGGGACTGTTTGGGGAGTCTGGGGTGCATTTAGTATTGGGCCTGAAGCAAAAGGTCGAAATTGCCCTTGGACCAAATTTGGCCCGTACAGCTATAAATATTTTTAGCGGAGTTTATTATCATACAACACATTTATTTCTTGTTGAAAGTTTGATTATTGTTGGTAACCTATATAAACATGTTGAAAGTTCTGATCTTAATGATATTGTTTTGCTTGAAGCTATTGTTGTTATGAAACGAAAATTGTTGAATTATTTTCGAGACATTCCATTACTTTATCTTATTGTCGCGGTTTTTGATCCTAGATTTAAATTACAAGGTTTGAATAGTGTCTTACAAGCTTAATATGGATATTTAGAAATAATAGATGAAATCGATAATAGCTAAAATAAAAATTGATTTAATAGATTTATTTAATGATTATATTAGTATATATAACTTGCAATCAGTAGGATAATCCAGTAGTAGCGAACCCGTAATACAATCAAGACTTAGCGTAGGTGATCGTTGGTTACTACAATGAAATAAAAACATAGGGATAACACGACTAACAACCCGAAATTAGATAATTATTTAGCTACCAATTTCGAGTTTCCTACTGAAAGTTTAGTGAGTAAAATTTTTTAAGACCTTGACTGGTGGAACCGACATCAAAATATTTTTCCTGTATTATCAATTATTACTAAAGAGTTATTGGCAGAACATGCTTCCACCGTTGCGGATGAGCAAGCCTTCAGCATAGAAGGCAATATATTGGAAGCGAGACGATATTCATTACATCCAAGCATTTTAGAAGCAACAAAATGTGTGAATGATTGGACCCGAGCTGACCTGAGGTAACAAGAAGATGCCCCCGATGACTTTGAAGACTTGTTCGACAATGCATCTACAAGTACAAGCGGAACGAGAGCTGAATGATCAACATGCACTAATGATAATGATGATTGATCAACAAATAATTGTAAATTATAATGGGGAAATATTTTAAAATTGTAATGGAACTACGTGAGCTTTGATTCCTCTCACCCTTAGACGATACGTAGAAAATTTAAGTTTTTAAAAATTTAAGTTCAAGCTCTTTAAATTTAATAAGAACATTAAATATATATTTAATTGTTATTTCAAAATGTGCTAAATTAAGGAGATTAATGAAACTATAAGTGTAAAACGATTAGTTTCTCTTTATTAAATGTACAATTTTAAGTGTTCATTACACCCATCAACCAGCTTATTACTAGTCAATAATAATTTAAATGAAAACTAAAAATAAAATTTTTTTTATCCAGGTTAGTAATTATTATTTTTCTCTAAATTATCAAATAAGCAAATTCCTATATACTTCTTACCCTTCTTTTCATGCACACATAAGATAAATTACTAATCAATTCAATATTTTTATCCTAAAATTATATTAGAGTTCACACTTTTTTGGCAATGAGAATTTATTTATAAATACAAAAAAATAATTTTTTTGTGTGTAGATAATACATCTTCAATCCTTATAACGAGCTTTTGTCAGTGACTCCCAAACCAGTTGGCTTTAGGGCACTAAATGTTAAGACACCCCTAGACGTAATTGCTCGGATCTCAGATGTCAAAAAGAAGAAGTGTCAGATTTCCTTAAGTTTTTTCTTTAACCCATGTAGCGAGCTTTTGGCCAATAACTCTCAGTATAGTTGGCCTTAGGTCACTAAGTGTTAAAACACTCATACAAACTTAATTGCTCGAGTTAGAGAGGCTACAAAATCAAACTTATTCACACATTTTTTTTAATTAAAACAACTTGAGCCCTACCATTTTACGCGAACGATCACTGCTTGCTCAAGTAATATGTTTGGTCACTAAGTAAAAGCTTGATTATTATTATTATCATTTTTTTAAACTAACTCAAACCCTACCGTTTTACGCGAACAATCACTGCTTGCTGAGGCAAGATGTCTGGTTACTAAGTAAAAGCCTGGTTAGTTCTTTTTGGAATAAAAACATAAATTCCACTACCTTTAGGTGCTATCTCTAACAAACTAGATAACTGATTATTATAAAATTTTCACTTATAACTCACGATCATATGTTATCATGTATGTTGATAATACCTGTCAAATGAGCATATGAAGATCAAATTTAATTAATATTATAGAGAATTCACAAATTTAAATGATTCAAAAAGAAATGAACAAAACTAACTTGTTACAAATTATATTGAGATGCGTCTTAAGAGCGAAAACTCCTTATACTGCCATCTCTGAACAACAATTCTACTTGGTTAGTCAAAAATTTATTGTTAGTTTGTGTGTAGTTTTTTTTTTTAGATTAAAAACACAAAAGAAAAGTCAACACAAATATTTTTTTTTACACCTAAAATAACAACAAAACAAAAAAAACATGATTTTTTTTTTAAAAAAAACAATAACACAAAATAAAAATATTTTTTTTACACCTAAAATAACAACAAAACAAAAAAAACATGATTTTTTTTTTAAAAAAAACAATAACACAAAATAAAAATATTTTTTTACAAAAAAAAACATAAAAAACCAAAACTATCTAATCAACTATCCACTCCCTCCAACCAAATTGAGACATTGTCTCTAATGTCTGAATAAAAAGAAGTAGAGTTTAGAAGACATCACCCAGTGGAAAAGACAATTGAATCAACAAGACTACTATTTTAAAAAAAAAATTACATATTAAGATTCAAATCCACTCTACGCTTCTTGCCATGATTGTTATCTGATTAGTCCAACTTGGAACAAATTGGGTCTATTCTTGGTTCATAGGCTAACAGTTGATCAATTAATTCAACAGCTTTTCCTACAATAAGAATAATATCTTTTGCCAGTTTCGAAATAAACCCAAGTCTTTTAGCATTCTCAAGAAATACTAAAGAAAATCGAAAAAAATGATTTACATTAAGTAGTCCAATGAATTTTTGGTGAATGTTCAAATTTACCCATGACGCAACTGTGACAGTAAGTCTTTCAGACATACCTGAGATAATGTATTCTTCTCCATTTGATTTTCCGATGAGGTTTCCGTCTGCTAAAGTTTTTGGGATAATTCCTAAAACTTGACTGTCTTTTTCTTGCAAGGCCTTTGAAACACACCCCATCAATCCAAGATTTCCACCGCCATATATTAAGAGCATGTTTCTTTCTGCCATAACTCTACCCAATTCTTTTACAGCCTCAACAAATTCTGATTTAGTACCAGAGCTAGATCCATAAAATACACAGATATTAGTGACTCGTCGTCTTGTATTTGTCTCTATTTTTACGTTCTCTCTCTTATTTGGATGTATCGAAAAGAGAAATGATGAGCTGTATTTATGGATCCTGGAAAAAAATGAGTAATAAAAGTACTAGTACCTGCAAAATGACAATTTTCATATGAACAGAAAATAGATCGTGAAAGTCAAAAAGTTTATATATTATCGGTAAAATTAAAGTAAATGAAATCAAAATAATAAATTAAAGTAAATCAAAACAGTAATTTAAAGTAAAAGAAATCAAAGCAATAAATTGAAACAATATGTACTGGTAGTTGTGATTGTGGCTCACATCTTCTTCTGGTTTTACGTCCAGTAACGACTTGAACGCCCTCTATGGGTCGATGATATGCTTCTCATCCAATTTTCTTACAAATTGGCAAACATGGTTTTTGAAATTCAGATTCCCGAAACTGTATTGTTGTCTTTTTTTTTTGAAATTGTGTATACAAATTACAAATCACTCGATGAACATGTCCACTAGGATGCGTCTCAAGATTCAATGATATATCATCTAAGGACTCATTATTCAAGCCATTTCTAATGAATTGAATTTTTTCTTCACGATTGTTAGACACATTCGTAAAGAATAACAATGAGTGTTGCATGTCTAGCGTGCACATTTATAACTAACACCTAATTATTTAGCTCTTCGTTTCTTGACATATGTGTTTTTCCTTAAACTAGACATGTAAGAAATGAAGGAGTCAGATGACTCACCTGCCAAACAAACTCTTGCTTCAATTATCCAACGAATATCACTAGGAATACCATTGATCATAAAAAGCCTCATCCTTTCGATGAATGCTTTGTAAATTTTCATCATAGCATTGTGGGGGATAGAAGGAAAATGATTGTGGAATTTTACGAGAATTTCTTCCATGCCTTGGTTGTAAGGTATCAGTAATTTTAGAAAACTGAAAGAACCGACTTAGAGTCACGGAGTATCGTTATCCGCTGTTTAACAATGGCGCAAGACTCTGAAAAAAAAAAAAGAAAAAATACTACAAAACACAAGAAAAATGGAAATTAGATAAATACAAAAGAAAAGAAAATAACAACTTATAATGCATCAATCATAGTACACTGGATTTGAAAGGAAAATAGATTCTTGAAAATTTGAACACTCCAAAATTGATTTCAGACGTTGTCCATTACTTTAAATACATCAATATCCCTAGGATTTTCAATGTCAACAACTCCATATGGGTAAACGTGCTTCACAATAATTGGGCCACTCCATTTGGATTTCAATTTTCCAGGAAATAAATGAAGACGATAATTATAAATCATTTTTTTACCAATTTCAAATATTTTTCGTGAAATCTGATTATCATGAAATGCCTTAATTTTAGCTTTAAGAATTTTCGCATTCTCATATGAATCATTCATTAACTCTTCAAGTTCATTTAATTACAGTTACGTTCAAGACTAACATTTTCAAGATTTGAGTTGAATGCTTTAATAGCCCAATATGTCTTATGCTCAAGTTCTACAGGAAAATAGCAAGATTTTTCATAAACTATACGATATGGAGACATTCCTAAAGACGTTTTGAAAGCTGTTCGATATGCCCAAAGTGCATCAGTCAGTCGAAGAGATCAATATTTGCGATTTAGGTTAATCGTTTTTCCAAAATTTGTTTGCTAGTTCAACTTGACCATTTGCTTATGGTGATAGGAAGTGGAAACTTTATGTGTAATTCCATACTTTTTCATTAAAGACTCAAAAGACTTGTTACAAAAGTGTTTACCTCCATTACTTATAATGGCATGAGAGATTTCAAATCGACTTAAAATATTTTCTTTTAAAAATTTAATCACAGTTTTGTGATCATTGTTTCGATAAGGAATCGCCTTAATCCATTTTGAGACGTAATCGACTACAACTAAAAATATATAAAAATCCAAATGACAGCGGACAAGACCCATGAAATATATTCCCCAACAATCAAAGATTTCGATGACAATGCTGAGATTTAAAGGCATCATGTTTCTTTTAGAACTGAATCCCAACTTTTGATAATTTTCACAAGGTGTACAGAAAGCTTATACATCTTTAAATAAGGCAGGCCAATAAAATCCACACTATAAGATTTTTGCAGTGGTTTTTTTTAGACGAGAAGTGACCTATGCATACTTCTCAATGAAAAAACTGAATAACACCACTTATCTCATTGTCCGATATGCATTGTCGAAAAATCTTATCAGGGTAATACTTGAACAGATATGGATCGTTTCAGAAGAATCTTTTGACTTTGGTCAAATATTTCTTATTGTCTTGATGACTTCAGTTTGGAGGTATTTTTCTTGTTGTAAGAAAATTCACAATATTAGCATACCAATGTATTGTATTTACAGAAAATAAAAAAATCATCAGGAAAAGAGTCATTGATAGGATTTGTGTCAATTGATGACTCATTCGTGAGTCTAGATAAATGATCTGCAACTACATTTTTTGCTTGTTTCTTGTCCTTGATTATGAGATTGAATTCTTACAGTAACAAAATCTACCGTAATAATTTTGGCTTTGCATCTTGTTTAGTCATCAAATATCTAATAGCAGCATGGTCATAATAAACAGTGGTTGATGAAAAAATTAAATATGATTGAAATTTGTCCAATGCAAATATTACAACAAGTAGTTCTTTTTCTATGATAGTGTAATTCATTTGTGCACTGCTTAAATTTCTACTTGTGTAATAAATTACATACGACTTACCTTTCTTTCTATGTCTAAATACTGCGCCAACTGCATAATCATTAGCATCACACATTAGCTCAAAAGGCAAAGACCAATCAGGATATTGCATGATATGAGTATAAGTTAAAAGACTGATAATCTTTTCAAATGATTTTTGATATTCTTTTGTCCATTCAAATATTGAATCTTTTAATAGGAGGTTACATAATGGTCTGGATATGGTAGTAAAGTTTTTAATAAACCTCCTAAAAAATCTTGCATGTCCTAAGAAAGAATGAATTTCCTTAACTATTTTTTTGTGGTGGCAATTTAGAGATCACCTTTATTTTTGCCTTGTCAACCTCAATACCTTTAGATGACACAACGTGACCCAAAATAATTCATGAATTAGTCATGAAATGACATTTTTCCCAGTTTAACACAAGTCTTTTTCTTCACATATTTTCAAAATATTTTCCAAATTATTCAAGCAATTATCAAATGAGTTTCCAAAAACAGTTATATCATCCATAAAGACCTCTAAAAAATGTTCAACCGTGTCACTAAATATGTTTAACATGCATCATTGGAATGTTGATGGTGCATTATAGAGTCCAAATGACATTTTCCTAAATGCAAATATTGCAAAGGGATATTTGAATGTGGTTTTTTCCTGGTCTTATAAAGTAATGAGAATTTGATAATAACCTCAGAAACCATCAACAAAACAGTAGTAGGGATGTCATGCTACTCTTTCCAAAATTTGGTCAAGAAATGGTAAAGGAAAATGATATTTTCTAGTGACGTCATTTAATTTTCTATAATCAATGCATATACACCAACTAGATAGAATTCGAGTTGGAATTGATTATCCCTTATCATTTTTTATGACAGTTATTCCAGATTTTTTTGGCATAACTTGTGTAGGACTTACCCACTCACTATCATAGATATGGTAGATAATGCATACATCAAGAAGTTTAAGGACTTATGCTTTTACCATTTTTTTCATATGAGAGTTTAATCTTCTTTGGGGTTGACGGTATGTCTTGTAATTATCTTCTAAATTATTCGGTGTGTGTAAATCAAAGGATTCGTGTCTTTTATATCTTTTAAAGTCCTTTCAATTGCTAATTTATGTTCTCTCAACACATTACCACTGCGAAGAGTAATAATAGATTTGACTTGGTCTATGTGTTGATTACCAGAACTACCATCGTGAGAGTTTTGATGAATCTTGGGGTTTGGCTGTGGTTGTGCAGGAAACTTCATTTCTCATGAATGGTCAATACAGATGTGATTTTAGAAAAAATATCTTTCAGATCAATCAATGTTTTCACATTTGGGTTATTGATGGCTTCTTATTTCTCAATGAAGGCGTGCAAGGTATCCTCAAGGGTTTTCCTAGGTGGTGGGACATATGGTGCATAATTCTGAGAATTTTGGAAATTCTGATATACCTGGGGAGGTTGTTGCGATAGTTAGGGCTGAGCATTGGTTCCGGTTCTACCCAAAATCAGTTAGAACCGAACCGGTTGGATTCAGTCCGATTTCGGTTCCAAATGGAAGAACTGAATTTAAACGGTTCGATTCTGGTTCTGTCATTGACGGAACAGGAACCGAAATCGGTGTTGGAGTTCTACGGTCCCGAGGATCGAATAACAATCATAAAATAAACATGCGAATAAATCACGGAGTTGCGGAATACTCACAATGATCGGTTGAGCGACGCGGTTGACAACAAAAAATTCATTTTCTGCCTCCTCCAAGCTCGGCAGTGGGTTTTTTTGTTGTCTTTAAATTCGGCCATCTTGGTCCTCCATGATGCTCCAAGCTCCAAGCTTATCAAGGAGATTCCAAGCTCATGAAGTGAGTTCCCTATCACCTTTGTATGGCTCATATTGTGTGCTAGCACTTGATGATTTTGCCACAAAATCATCATCCAATTTCTCCTTCACATTCTCGGTTTTTAGCAGCAGAAAACAGAAGAGAAATGGCGTGAGAGAGAGATGGAATTTCTTGGCTCCAAACCGTGAAAAAAAAACAAGAGAGAGAAATGGAAAATGTGTAATTGTTAATTGTTTTCCAAAAATAATTAAACATATACGAAAAATCCTTTTCCAAAAAGTCAAGCAATTAATTCCAACTACTCCCATCAACTATTCACATCACTCAAGTCAATCAAGTGATAAGTTGTCACATCACTCAAAGTGACTAATGATTTGACGCTTGATGCGACTAGCGATTTGACGCTTGATTTGACTTGCGTGCCGCACTCGAATTCGAAATGTGAATGCACTCGCAAACAATCTCGGGCTCGGGTTCGCTAATTCTAAATTAACGAATTTTCCGTTGCGACGTTATTAAATGATTATGCCTAGCGAAATCACTATTCACGTCGCTAACGAATTAATTCTAAATTAACTCGTTCGCCCGAATTAAAATCTAATTGTAATTCCGCGTCGAAATCTAATTTTGTTTAATATATCGAATATATTAATTTTGTCGATTAATTCCAAATTAATCGTTTTCTCTCTTTAATTGATATTTTATCCGAGATAAAATATCTTCGTAATTAATCTCAGATTAATTTTCTCTCTCGTCTAATTAATCCCAGATTAATAAAGTGCGATTCATACGTCATCGGTGAATCTTCGGGAAGAGACCCATGAGATCCCCAGATATGTTGGCAGTAAATTCGGTCGTCGGACTATCCGAACACGTAAGTACCTAGTACTACATTTATACCGATTTACAAGACAAGGTTGGCTTCTAGCAAAGCGCCATGCCTACCCAATTCTCCATAAACATGCTTACATGAATAAGCGATCTATATCAGGCGTAGTATCGGATGTTCACGTGCTAGGCCTGGGGCTGGAATTGTGTATGCCCCGTACGAAACACATATCATATCTCTGGTAACTAGTCTCTATAATCGGATAAACATGACCTTGTCATTTTATCCCGATGGCTGCAGTACATAAGAGAACCAGTACCGTATCCTACGTGACCATCATCTCCATTATGACTGGAGTGATACTTCCGTCTTGACATCACACCCAACACACTACGATTCTCAATATACCCAGCAGAGGCGTACACAGAACCGGTTAAAGCCCTGGACGACCAAAACCAAAGCATATTGATTGTCGCAAGTATTAGCGGTGCAAGTCTCTGGTTAAGACCAAATGCACCTACCCTGATTTCGGACTTCCATAGACACATAGTCATACTACCAATGGAATTCTGAGGGGGTCTATCCAGAGCGAAGCTGTTTCCCGTACCATCGGTAAAACACAAACGCGCACAAGTGTAATATTAGTCTTTTACGCATTATCGATGTCCAATCTCGATAATACTCTGACTATGGATACTTAATGATTTATCCTTCGTGGACTGATACTGTCTCATATCATTCTCAATCCAGGAACTAATCATATGGACCTATTATCATTTATACATCTTGGTGATCTAAGCACAAATGATAAGAGAGCAATCTCCTTTGTCACATAGTTAATTTGTACAACAACACCATGATCTGTACAAATAGTGACGCTATGGGTCATAATTGTCCAACAATCTCCCACTTGGCCTATAGCCAGTCACTCGAGTGTCTGACACCCAAACTATGTATGGTTGGCTCAAACTACTGAAAAGGTCTTTCGTCAGCGGATTTGCATGATTATCATCTGATGCGATTTATTCGATCATCACATCACCGCGATGTATGATCCGAACGAATCAGATGAATAATCGAAGTAAGTATCTAGATCGTTGATGAGACCATTATTTCTTTAGCTTGCGCTGAAGCCTAGCTCAGCTGCTAATAGAATTATATCTAATATAATTAGATTTATTATCTACCCAAATGGCTTCTATTGCTGCCTCAACTGCAGTAATAACCCACATTTTTTGTTTATTTGGTAACAGTATCTTGCTTGGAAGATTTCCAGCTCACTGTACCGTTATTTCAAACTGTATAGTACCATTTTGCGACTTATAGTCATTTTATCGGTTGGGAAACTTGCAGTAGTGATCCCAGTCACTTCAAGTTCTCATTCTCCATAGATTAAGACAGCATCCTTAGATCTCTAAGATACTAATGGATGTTCTTAATATCAATCCAGTGACTATCACGTGGATTGGCCTGTTTGTGAATCCATATGCTCAAAGCGTATGAGACACCAGGTCGCGTACATTTTTCAATGTACGAGTTCTCGGAGAGTTTACATGAAAGCCAAGCTTTCACCGATTGTATTATGGGAATATCATTTCCAAGAAATGATTTATTATCATTATTTATAGGACAGCCACTGTCAGTGCGCTCCCACTAACCTCCTTATATACACAAGAATCATTTTCGTTTTGAATTAAATCATACTCCATTATGATTACATCAAAATGATAATTCTAAGAACCTAATACTTGCTTCAATCCAAACATGGATCGAATAACATGCAAACCTTGTTTGCTAGTTTTGATACGACAAAACCGTCAAGATGTTGTAAACATCCTCCGAAAGGTTTCCTTTTAAGGAAAGCGATTTTCCCGTTAAGCTGACATATTTCATAAATGAAAAATGCAGTATTAGCAAGTATTATCCAAATGGATTTACCATGGCAACACGTAAAATATTTTGTTGTAATCAACACAATGTTGATAACGATACCTTTCCGCTAAAAGCCTAGTTTTGTATGTTGGTATGTTGCCTTCCATGTATGTATTCCTTGAAAACTTATATAGTACCAATAGGCACAATACCTTGCGGTACTTCAACTAGTATCCAAACTTGTTGATATACATGGAATCCATTTCGGACTCATGGCACTTTGCCATAATTAGGGAGTCGATACCTTGTATCACTTCCTCATACCTCATACGTAGTCGGTTGGTATACCTCAAAAGATTGACATCTTTACGAGGTGAGATCAGAAACCAATACCCCAGGTTGTTTTTCTGACTCTCTCCGACTTACGCGGTTCTTGTGTATTTGAAGATTAATGGTATAGTTTCATCCTAGATGAACTATTTATGTTCCATTAAGGAATCGATGCCTGGAATAGTATTACTTCGATTTTAATCGAGTTTTACTATCCTCCCACTTACCACTGGATTTGGGTATTCCTCTTAGGAAAAACGCATGGTGAGCAACAAATAAATTGTTCTCTTTGTGAGATGTATAAGTACTATACTTAGGTATCCCTTGGATAACCTACAATTGGCACTTATCCGATTTGGGTTTTAGTTTGGTATCATCCAAACATATGCCTAGCATTCCCAAATATTCAGGAATGAGAAAACCCGGTTTCTTTCATGTTCATATCTAATATGAAATCTGTCAAACAGATTTTTATGGAACCTTATTCAAAATAAGTTTTGCACTATTAATGTGTATCCGTTGAAGTAAATGGTAGCTCAGAGCGACTCATGATTAACCTTTTCATGTCTAACAAAATTGGTTACTCTGTTCGGACACACCGTCAAATTGACGTGTTCCGGGAGGATTCCTCATTGAAATAATACTATACTCTTTCAAGTATATTAGAAACTTATTGCTTAAGTATTTTCTATTACGGTCTTACCATGACAGTTTAATACTTTAGCCGATCTGTTTGTCTATTTCGTGTCGAAACTGTAAAAGTTTCCGATTTGTGTTCTTCAAAAGAAACACATAACCATAACGCGATGCCACATCCGTAAAGGTCACGAAATATTCATATCCACATCTAGCCTAGCTAGACATGGGCCCACTTTCTTCACTAAGAACTAGGGCTAACAGATCGGTACCATTTACACTTTTACCAAGTAAAGGTGTTTTAGGCACTTTGCCCAATTAACTAGATTCGTAGACTTTATTTGAATAGAATCAAATCAGTCCGAGTACCCACTCTTCAAAAGTGTGGATATACGATTCTTGTTTTAGTTGTGTCCCAGACAAAAATGCCATAATTGAGTTTCTTCTGATCAAATCAGTTTGAGCTATTTGTTTGTCATGTTTATGTTTGAGATTTATTTATTTTCAGAATATAAATGTTGTTATTCACATCTAATGTGTTTATCTCAATATCATCTTTATAAAATAAAATACTTTAGTGTTCTAGAATATAAAGGTTCACCCGCAGCGGGTTAAACAGTGATATAGAGATAATATTTCTAGTCAAACTAGTTACATTATAACAGTTTCCAAATTTAGGTACAAACCCGATGGTAGTTCCTAAAATAGGTATCTACGGTTGAAACATCGATTTTCGTCCCGTTTCCAATTCGCAGATATAAATCTCTATGGAAGTCAGTATCATGCTCAAAGCAGATTTTGAACACCAGTATATATTTATGTACCACACTAAGTATTTAAAATCCAATTTTAATACCAGTAATGAACATATTTATGACAAACATATTTGAAGTCAGAGCCTTGCTCGTCTTCAATTCCTTCATGTCTGATTTGTCCAAACGATAGTCACGCTTCCGCGATCCCGTTTGCCACAATTTAGACAGACATTTTGGGATATGTCATTTATCTTCCCAGAAGATTATAATGATTTTGCCTTTGCCCTTTTCCACATTCTAGAAGCGTTCGACCTAGCCTAGGTATTCCGGAATGTCGAAGTAAGATGCGCCTTGCGCTACTTGCCTTATTGCAAATTTTGGCTTTATCTCATTAAGAATAGCCATTAACTCTCCAAGAGTTATACTATTGCAATTTGTTACTTCTAAAATCTAAATATAGATTTATGAAGATCCTTCAATTTCTTTATCATACTTTAAGATCTAATCCTTAGTTCTGACTAAGAAATTAAGGAGTCTAATGCGGCAAGCTTAATGGATTAAGCACTAAAGTTATCATCACATAAATCTTCCAAAGATTATGCTCTACTATTTGCTTAACTTCGGGCTTAGGCTTAATATGTTATTTTATCAAATAAAATAACTTATTATTTTCCAGGACCATCCTGAAATTTTATTCCCAATTTGAAAATTAAACCATTTAAATACATTTTCTTTAGGATCATGTTTTAAATGTCAATCTTTCAATTTTATCTTGATTCTAATAGTCCAACTATTTAATCAATGATTTAGGTGCTATTTATTATAATGATTATTATATTCCAACTATTTAATCAATTATAATTGAATTGTTTGAATACAGTCCAACTGTTAATTAAAACAACAATTTAAATATTTGACGAATGATATTTGTTTGAGCGCATATAGCAAGTAATTAAACGAATATTGCAAATTCAATTCTTGCCTCCCACTATTTTTCGGCGAGCGTCTAACCCTCTGTCGAGTACTCGGGAAACCGTGTTTCCTAGCGAACTAGGATCCCGTTAAATATCACACAATCTTGACTTTGGCCAACAAATTGTATGATAATTAACTAGGTAGATCTCTAAGATCAATTGGATACCATCCAATTCCTATATCCAGTAGGGGGACATCCAAGTCTGAAACATATATACAATATATATGCCAATATATCAAATATATTGCCTAACCTTTTTCCTCTGAATCAACTAAGTTTTGGCTTTGGCACAACAAACTTAGTGATCCCAGTTAAGCGCGACCCATTGACCATGGAAAGCTTCGTAATCAATGTCGATGGACAAGAAGTGATCTTGACTTTGGCCAACAAATCACAAATTGGACAAGACACCAATATGGAACAAAGCTCTCGTGATTCAAACACATCCTCGACGGACAAAGGCCTTGACTTTGGCCACAACAGCTAATGCCAGTCTTGGATCTTGAGTAAGAATCACTCAATGGAAGGAAAAACGCTTCTAAATTTTGCGAGGGTTTTTCGAGTGAAAATTGGCAACCAATTTATTATCTTTGTTAAGGTCTCATCATCATACACCCTTAAACATGCATTCTAAACACATAATAAAGCGCATATGAATTAATAATAATGATATGCAGATGGATACTTTACACATTGATCCTAGATCAAATCTCTTCATTTCCTCTCTTCTGCTAGCACAAATATTTCTTCTACCCGTTACACTACACTTCTAAAGAAACCTCATTTACATTGAGGGGAATAGGTGAGAAGAGAAATACATAGAGTAAGGAGGTAATAAGGCTGGACACGCATGTCCAATTAATAAATTCCAAATTTATTATAACAATTTCTAAAATTGCCCCACCCATCTAATATCCATCCGATATGCATTATTCATGCATCGCAACCATGTACTCACACAAGCATGTTATCAATCAATCTAATCAAATTAATTAATCTGATAATTAATTACCATCCAATATTCAAACAACGATTTGATTTTGCTCGAGTCAAACTCGTTTTGCGAATAAATACTCAAAGTACGAATTCTCGAATTAAATTAAACTACATAATTAAATCCAATTCAATTTGCATTTAATACTAATTCGCTATTTAATTCCAAATTAAATACTACACTTTATTTGACGAACCTTTGCGACTTAAATTTCAAATTTAATCGTTACGGGTCTCAAAGCCCGATTAACGTCCAATGTCAATTTAATTAAAGTCCAATGGGCTTTTAATTAATTTCTTTAAGGCGTGGGCTTCGGCAACCAAAGGCCAATCAAGGAATTACCCCATAAGCCTAGAAATCAATTTAGGCCCAATTAAACTTTAAAGGTCCATTAGTCGCATTTGGGCTTTATGGAGGCGGGTTTGGGCCCAATTGGATCCAACCAATTTAGTCTAAACCCATCTTGGTACAACCAAGCCCCATAAGCCCAATAACAACTTTCAAGCCCAAATCCAATTTTAAGCCCAAATAATTAAATTACAAAAATTCAATTTCACAATTTAATTACTCAAAGTGCATTACATAATTAATCACCCAAATTAACATTTCTAAAACATCAATTACACAATTAATCATGCTCATTAACATTAAATCATGTCCAACACAATTTAATCAAAAATCAAACCCATATACATGCTATATAAGTCTCGGCAATGGGGATTTTTCAAATTAATTCCGAATTCAATCCAATTAAATCCAAATTAACATTACCCAATTGATTTCCAACACATCCAATGATCAAAAAATCAAAATTCCAAGACATTAGGGCTTAGTATCCATTCGGCCAAGCTAAGGATTTTGGGGAAAAATGTTCCAAATAATTTTTCTTGAAATTGATCAAATCAAACTTCAATTAAAATACATTTAAGCATATTCATTCATCCAATTTCATAAAATCATGCTCAAAATCAATTTACCCAATTTTAAGCCTTAAATCAAATTTCATGCTTTTCAATCGCTATGATACCAATTGTTGGAGTTCTACGATCCCGAGGATCGAATAACAAGCATAAAAAAACATGCGAATACATCACAGAGTTGCGGAATACTCACAATGATCGGTTGAGCGACACAGTTGACAACAAAAAATTCATTTTCTACCTCCTTCAAGCTCGGCAGTAGGCTGTTTTGTTGTCCTTAAATTCGGCCATCTTGGTCCTCCATTGATGCTCCAAGCTCCAAGCTTATCAAGGTGATTCCAAGCTCATGAAGTGAGTTCCCTATCACCTTTGTATGGCTCCTATTGTGTGCTAGCACTTGATGATTTTGCCACAAAATCATCATCCAATTTTCCTTCACATTCTCGATTTTTAGCAGCAGAAAACAGAGAGAGAAATGGCGTGAGAGAGAGATGGAATTCTTGGCTCCAAATCGTGAAAAACAAAACAAGAGAGAGAAATGGAAAATGTGTAAGTTAATTGTTTTCCAAAAACAATTAAACATATACCAAAAATCCTTTTCCAAAAAGTCAAGCAATTAATTCCAACTACTCCCATAAACTATTCACATCACTCAAGTCAATCAAGTGACAAGTTGTCACATCACTCAAAGTGACTAATGATTTGACGCTTGATACGACTAGCGATTTGACGCTTGATTTGACTTGCGTGCCGCACTCGAATTCGAAATGTGAATACGCTCGTAAACAATCCCGGGCTCAGGTTCGCTAATTCTAAATTAACGAATTTTCCGTTGAGACGTTATTAAATGATTATGCCTATCGAAATCACTATTCACGTCGCTAACGAATTAATTCTAAATTAACTCGTTCGCCCGAATTAAAATCTAATTGTAATTCTGCGTCGAAATATAATTTCGTTTAATATATCGAATATATTAATTTTGTCGATTAATTCCAAATTAATCGTTTTCTCTCTTTAATTCATATTTTATCAGAGATAAAATATCTCCGTAATTAATCCCAGATTAATTTTATCTCTCGTCTAATTAATCCCAGATTAATAAAGTGCGAGTCATACGTCATCGGTGAATCTTCGGGAAGAGACCCATGAGATCCCCGGATATGTTGGCAGTAAATTCGGTCGTCGGACTATCCGAACACGTAAGTACCTAGTACTACGTTTATACCGATTTACAAGACAAGGTTGGCTTCTAGAAAAGCGCCATGCCTACCCAATTCTCTATAAACATGCTTACAGGAATAAGCGATCTATATCCGGCGTAGTATACGTAGTATTGCATATTTCGATCCAGTATCGGATGCTCACGTGCTAGGCCTGAGGCTGGAATTGTGTATGCCCCATACGAAGCACATATCAGATCTCTGGTAACTAGTCTCTATAATCGGATAAACATGACCTTGTCATTTTATCCCGATGACTGCAGTACATAAGAGAACCAGTATCGTATCCTACGTGACCATCATCTCCATTATGACTGGAGTGATACTTCCGTCTTGACATCACACCCAACACACTACGATTCTCAATATACCCAGCAGAGGCGTACACAGAACCGGTTAAAGCCCTGGACGACCAAAACCAAAGCATATTGATTGTCGCAAGTATTAGCGGTGCAAGTCTCAGGTTAAGACCAAATACACCTACCCTGATTTCGGACTTCCATAGACACATAGTCATACTACCAATGGAATTCTAAGGGGGTCTATCCAGAGCGAAGCTGTTTCCCGTACCATCGGTAAAACACAACCTCCTATTACACTTGCATGAGTATCCTATACCCAAATATATGAGAACTATGTCGTTGTGCCCTCACAAACGCGCACAAGTGTAATACTAGTCTTTTACGCATTATCGATCTCCAATCTCGATAATACTATGACTAGGGATATTTAATGATTTATCTTTCGTGGACTGATATTGTCTCATATCATTCTCAATCCAGGAACTAATCATATGGACCTCTTATCATTTATACATCTTGGTGATCTAATCACAAATGATAAGAGAGCAATCTCCTTTGTCACATAGTTAATTTGTACAACAACACCATGATCTGTACAAATAGTGACGATATGGGTCATAATTTTCCAACAATCGGAACCTGTTTTGGAAACCGAATTCAAAATCAATTTCGGAGCCAAATTTAAACCCAATTTCATAACCAATTTTAAAACCCTATTTAAACCTAATTTCATAACTCAAATTAAAACCCAATTAAAACCCAGACACTTTCGACAAGAATATTATGTATTAAGTCAAAAATATTATGCAATATACGATTTTATTTATTATTTTATTTCTGTATGGACAGTTGTCAAGAATATTATGTAATATTCAAGTGTGAAAAATAATTATATTTTCAAAGTTTAACAATAAAAAATAAATAAGGTAAATCAGAACCGAACCAGAATCGAATTGGAACTGATTAGTAGGGTACCATAATTAATTGGGTAGGTTCTGGTTCTAATCGTAACCGAATTGGAACCGATTAATAAGGTACCCTATTCAATTGGGTAGGTTCTGGTTCCACTTAATTAGGAACTAATTTTTTCCGGGAAGGTTCCGATTCCACGTGGAACCGGAATCAAAATCGAAACCGAACTTGCTCACCCATAATGTTATATCCCGAGTTTTTGGAATATTGCAGAAAGGTTTTCGTATTAAAGTTAATGATATGGAACAAGATGCTATTTGAAAATAAGGGATTATGTGATGGAAAATAGATTAGAATGTTTTAAAGTGAAGCTTCAATGCGTTGGAAAACACATGGTTTCAAGGACCGGTTACACGATTTCTGTTTATATCGTTATACGCATAAAAGTTTATTATTTTGGCTATAAAAATATCAAACAAACTCCAATTGAGCTGACTCTTGAACCATTGGACTCGTTTTTTCGAGACGAATAACTTTCATGTCAAACACTTTTGAAATTTACATTAGAATGACTTCAAAAAAATGAATTTCTATTAAAGCCCCATGACAAGGACTTGATTGTAATTTTGTGAGGGTCAGATTGTAATTTTTAAAAAAGTTTCTATAAATACCATAAAGTTTCCCTTCTTGGCCAAAATGGCATAACTTCACAAAACACCCACACCCGACCCCTTTTCTTCATTCGGCCTTTTGAAGCAGCAGCTCATCGGACGACCATCTAGCCACTGTCGGCCGTCACGACGATGCCAGGAGGAGGGTACAACCACCCTGCATCCAACGGTGGCCGATGGCGTCGCCAGAAACGCTAACAAAGGCGGAAAATGAAGGGCGAAAAATGAAGGAAAAATACGTGATAATAGTTTGTTCGATATCGGCTTGTCGCTTTATTCACGACCTGAGTCACCCACCAAATCAAAGATCTCGAAGAGTACTATAAGTATACAGTGACAAATTTTCTATTTCGTGCCTGGTTGCACGCGAAACGATAGGAGAAACTTCGATAAATAGTGACCCACGAGTGAACAGTAGATCCGATTGGAATTAATTCGATTCCAGCACGTTCGTGGAATCATTTGGAGTCTATATATGCCCTCGAAATCTAGGTAAGACCTCTCGATAAGAACTCGCTAATTTCAAGTTTTTTGTTAAATGTTCAGATGTATCCAGTAGCTTCATAGAGTAGCGTAATGATATGAATTGAATTTTTGAGCATGAGTATATTGAATATGTGTATTTGATAGAATCTGAGTGAGAACGGAATGAATTGGATCGATCCGATAGATTATGTAAGTTTCCGGTAAAAGTGAGTTTTTGTGTATAATGATGTGTTTTTATTGTACTGACAATTATGAGTTATATATGATATTACGAAAATGTTTGGATAAATTTAGGTAGGTTCGGAGGATTCGGGACCCTTCCGTAGTATTTGTGGAAATTTTTTCGAAATATTTTCCAAAAACACGTAAATTGAGGATTTAAGTTAACTACTGGCTCGAATTAGTTTCTAATGATGTTTTAAGATTATTGAAATAGAAATATTGAAATCGAACTTGATTTGGTTATCCCGGGAAGATCCGTAATTTTATCTTAGTTAAGTCGAGAATTTTATAAAGTTGCGATTCTGTTGACATTTCGCTATTTGTTTTGACAGATTTGACTTGGATTTGGAGTGCTCGCAAAGCCAGTTAAGTAACCATGTGATGAGTACTTGAATGTTGATTCATGTTTAAATATATATATATATATATATATATATATAAATGGTTGAAGGGTTTGAGATAAATAAGGCTAGTAAAAGATGATTTTGAGAACGGAGCTCAAGGTTATGTATAGTTAAGTTAATCGATCACCACATGTATGGATCTTTATTATTGATATGAGATGAGCTTAATGTCTATGTGTATGTATGGATGTATGTAAGTGTATGATAAGATATGTATGATTTGGATTTACACAAATAGAACAAGTTATGATTTTTGAATTTGTGTTAGCACGTGTAGATGTGCGTTATTGGGATAAGTTGGTTATTGACTAATGCATGCGATTTAGCTGTAAATAGATTGGGTTGGTATAAGCTAAGCCTTTCCTGAGTGATAGAAGTACATGAATGGTAGGATATATATATGAATGGAAATATATATTTGGTAAGATACTATATCAATGTTTCAGATAAGAATTCTGAAATGGTGTATGTTTGATCGATAAGTAAAGGATATGAGAACCGTAAAAAGGTTATGGTATTAGAATTCAAAGTAATGAGTATATTCATATGTTTGATGTATATACGCATGTGTATGACGATTCAGAAGATAAATCAATGTTTGTCATGTATATGCTTGTATATGTGAAATCGTGTGATGAGTTTGCATCACGTGATATGTGTGCATGTGTGTATGTTTGATTGGTTGATAATCTCGTGGTGTAGTAATCGAGCTGGTTAGGGATCCGTTCGGACGGAATTCATCTGATACCTATTCTAAAATAGTTAATGAGTCTCGTACGAGCATTGTATGTGTAAGCCGACCATATGTATGTATTGTTTGCTTATATATTTTGTGATGTATTGGCTATTATGTATACTTCATTGTTGGTTGCACGATGACTCTATGTATGTTTGAGTTTATTTATGTGTGACAGAATCTGTGATATGTATGGACTCTGTGTGTTATTGTGGAATGAATGAATGAATGACTTGAAAACCGACGTGAATATAAGAAGTTATAAGTGTGTTTGCTAAGTTTGTTATTGTATGTGCTTACATTATGGGAATGAATGTGTTTGTAGAATTTTGATAATGTGTTGTAGAATTCTGAAATTGGATTTGCATGAATGTAAGAGAAGTGGGCTATGATTTCTGAACTAATATGCGTGAAAGTGTATAAGTCATGAATATTAAGCTAACGTAAGGTTATCAGAATGGAAGAAAGTTTGTTTTGAAATGATGGAAGGTTGTTTGACTTATCGATTGGAGGATATTCCAAAGATGTGCATTCATAATAAAATTTAAGTATATGACTTCATATTTCTTATGATTGAAATGAATTCGATGTAAAATGACTTATTCTATGATATTTGTATTGATGCCTTGTGTGATTTGAATGTTTGGCTAATAGATTGGCATATATGTGAATATTTAGATATGAGAATTTGACATGGTAAAGAATAAATGATAAAAATAAAGTTGATAATTCTGAACTTATAATAACTTGGTAATTCTGAAAAGTTGTTGATATGCTTGACTTGTATGTTTGTTGTAGTACTAGCATGGTTACTTATCGAGTTTTATAACTCACACCAAACCAGTTTGTAGTTTTGCAGGTTGGCTTCCAGATTGGTTAACCACGACAGCTTTAGAAGTCATGCTCGAGACACGAACCACCCAAGCGGAAGTCACCCTCACAAGTGTCCTGGAGAAGTCCTAGAGGTTTAGGAATCTTTGATTATTATGTTATTGTCATGCTGAGCACGTTGGTTTGTATTAATAAGTTAAAGATTTGATTTGCATTGATTTTATGGACACAGAGCCCTTAAGTGTTGTGGGCACAAAGCCTTTATGTGTTGATATTGATGTGTTTTGTGTGGACCTGAGGTCCTTTTATTTATTTGATTTTTTTTCTGAGATTCTGTTTTGATGTTGGACTGTGATCCAGGTTGTCCAGTTTTAGGATACATTATGCCCGATTTTCTGTAAATTTAGAGGCTTATGGAGATGGGTTAATCATGTCTCATGCCGGTAGCATTCTGCCTCTGACGGGGTGTTACACCTAACGATAGTTGTGTTTGGTTATCATTCCTCCAATTGAAGTTTGGATGGTTTCTTCAACCAGAATTATAGGTTTGGGAGTATGAGTTTGGATTTGGTCTCTTGAAAGTGTTTATGGAACTAACTTGGTCATTGAGACGTTCTTGTAGGGCTGACAAGGTTGGGCAAACTTGTGTGACATGTTCATTTGAATTACAGATATGACATGTGACTTCTTGAATTGACTTGACATGATCATCATTCCTCATTTCTAATGACTCAACTTTTTTAGCTAGAGATGCATAATTAGCAAAAAAAGGTCATGGTCTTCTCTAAGGTTAAATATGCCTCTATCGGATGACCGTGGTTTTACAGATGACTCGTAAGTGCCAAATGTGTCCCATTATTGTGCATTCTCTGCTATGTGTGCTAGGTAATCTAGTGCATCTTCAGGACTTTTATCCATAAATTCACCATTGCACACCATTTCCACTACTTGTCTACTTTGGGTGTTAAACCCTCGTAGAAGTAAGAAAACAACCTCAATGTTTCAAACCCGTGAGGTGGACACATATTTTACATTTCTTTAAATCTCTCCCAACATTGGTAAAGTGTTTCCCCCGACTCTTGTGTGAAAGTTGTGATTCTCTTCTTAAAGTAGTTTGTCTTGTGAGGGGAAAATAATTTTTTCAAAAATTGCTCTTGCAAATCATCCTATGTTCTATTGGATCTTGATCTAAGGTTCTGCAGTCAAATTTTAGCTTTATCCTTTAAAAAAAGGAAAAAACTTGAGTCGAATTATATTCATGTTGTAATTTTGGTATGTGCAAGTATTACATACCTCTTCTAATTCCCTTAAGTGTTGATAAAGATTTTCTGATTCTAGACCATGATATGTAGGTAAAATTTGGATGACACCTGGTTTAAAATTCAAACGTGATGCATCTAGGAGGAAAGCAATGCATGATGGTGATCATGTCCTTGTGGTATTCATGAATTCTTTAAGTGTCATAGGATGATTAAGATCATCATGTTGAGACTCACGTTTTACCTGATCAACTGGATTTTCATCTCGATTAGGTGGGTTTTCATTTTGGTTAAGTCATTTTAACTGACGATGAAGGTGATGGAGACTCTCTATTTAATCTATCACTAGATGATCAAGACCAATATCTCATGCAGCCTAAATGCAGAGTATATGTTAAAATTTAAATATGCAAATGCAATACTTACAAAAAAAATAATAATAACAAGTAAAAAAAGTTAAAATAAATGAAAAAAGAAAAAAAAATGTAGTGATTAGATTCTAAAAATGTCATCTCATTCTTGTCAATTCAGATCTCAATTGAATTTCTCGTTCAGCTGTCTCAATTTTTCAAATTAGGTTCTCACAAAAAAATTATGGAAGAATCTTTAGATGAAGATGGTTCAAGAAATTTTGTGGCAATAAACAAGCTCCATTTTAATTGAGATTTCTATCTCTTGTAACCTTGAAGAATTAAATACAAGGTTTGTCTATATGTGGGATGTCTAGGTTCAAGATTCATTTAGGATCAACCATGACATTTTGGATCTACACAAATTCAAAGAATAAAAAAATTGAGATGCAGAAAATACAAAATAATAATGATAATAATATTAATATTAATAAAAAATAAAAAGAAAAGAAAAAAAATATAAGGATGTTAAATTATTATTCTATCTACTAAATTATATTTTGCGGCAACGGCGCCAAAAACTTGACACACTCACAATGTGGTTCTTTACTATCAAGTATAAGAGTGTCGAAGTAATAAAATAACTCTATAAGTCCGGGGTCGATCCACAAGGAATAGATTTACTAAAATAAAATAATTATTCAAGTGAAAAAATAAAAAGGCTGAATTGTTTGAAGTGGTGGACAATTTTAAATTGGATTGTAATAATAAAATAAGATGTTAGGGCTAAGGGATCCACTCTTGATATTTCAAATTTAGAAAACTCTTACTTTTTATAATATATAAATTGTCATTATTACCCAGTTAATTTACTTCAGAAATTAATTATGTCAAAACATACAAAACCAACCATAAAGGCGGTTATAATATTTGTCTACAACAAGTCTAGTTAGGTACTCAATTATGTCAAATATATAAATTAGTCATATAAGCTGTAACACAGTTTGTCAATAATTAATCCATATTTAAATTAAATACAAGTCTTTAGAATACAATTCATATATTATAATATAAGTAAGATTAATCTATATTCTCATATTAAAAACTCAACTCTTTACCTCTGTAGGATGAAATTAGGTTCTCATACTTTGAATAAAAACACACATAATTTTATTACTGAAAGAAAAAGAAATTACAACAAAGCTTGAAAAATAAAACACACAAGTGCTGGAACTCCACAAATTTTCGGAGAGAAAACTATGGAATCTTGGCTGAATAATTGAGGTGCTGAGTACCTTTATTTATAGGTGAGCTGCTCGGCACCTCTCTTATAAATTGTAAATTGTAAAAGTTTCATTTTTTCCAAGGACAACCCATGTGGGTTGTCATTTCATATTATTATTATTATATTAATAAATTATTATATATTATAAATATATTTAACCTTGGCGGGACCTCCAATATAATATATATAAAATGTTATTTATATAAAATCTTGGTGGGTCCTTCAAAAATATATAAATAATAATAATAATAATAATAATAATAATATAATAATAATAATAATAATAATAAATACATGTGTGGTTAAATACATTATAAGCTCATTTTGTCGCCAATCTAAACACGACGAATGTTTTCCAAATCCGATTTGAATCTAGCTGTCACACTCTTTTGGGTTAACTGAGTCCTGAAATTCAGATCTCATATCTATTTTTCATGTTGAGCTTTCAAATTAGTATTTTACTTACACAATAAAAAAAACACAATAAAAATATATAAAACATAAATTTAATTATTATTTCAAAAATGTGCTAAATTAATGGGATTAATGAAATTATAAGTATAAAATGATTATTTTCTCTTTGTTAAATGTACACTTTTTAGTATTCATCATTGATCCACTCGGAGACTTCAGAAGTTCTGAAGAAGGCCGCTTGGTGTGGGCTCGATGAGTTCTTCGGGTTATTACAGTCTATAGGTATTAGAATCGGCGGAGTTGCTGCCATAAGTCTTATACCATTACTATAAGTTATTTCGTTATAGTGGATTTTGGTTGGTAGCTTAGATATCCGAAGTGGTTTTGTACTTGCACGAGTTTTCGACTTCGTTAATAAAATTATTGGTGTTGATTTTATTTTTCTTCTTTCGTTTGTTTACATTAATTAATAATTGTTAGACTTAAGGGTGTTTGATGATTTTGTTAATTTATAGAAATAATAATTAGGACTTGTCTTAAATTATTGTGTTTAATTCCGCATAGGGTCAGAACCTTAGACTAAAATCAAATTTTCAAAATGGTTATAATTCAGTTACATTTAAATTATTATACAATAACTGTCAATCATATATAATCTATAAAAAAAAAACTCATTACAAAACCTAAATCAGTATCGAATCCAAATCTATTGTGGAATTGGGAAAAAAAGTATTAGAAATTAGTAAAAATAAATTAAAATCAGACGTCGGTTGACAAACAATTATCAAAGTCTTGTTACTAATTAATTAATTTAATTTTATAAGAGAATTAATGGATTGGATTCCTTGGTCCCCTTTAAAAGCTGGCCAGTTTTGTCGTTGGAGGCAACTCTTCTAAAATATAAGAGATGCCTTCACCATAAAATGTTGAAACAAACTTAAAACTCCAATTATGGATTCATTCACTTTAGTCAAAGTTAAACTTAAAAAGTTAAATTTGGAGTCAATGTTTTTTAGTTTTGATTGAGAGTGACTGAAGTTAAGAAAGGAACTTAATTGGAATCAAAACCTTAATATTCAAATTCTCTATGTAAAGTCGATTTGTCTTTTGGGTTAATAATTAATTATAATGATTAACTAGCTAGTTGTTTGTGAATATCAAATTAGGTTTAAATAAAGTGACCAAAACTTGTTCATTTTAATCAATTCTTCGGATTATACGTTCAATCGTTTCAATTTAACCATTTAGTAATGAAATGAATAATACTAAATTAAAAAATTAAGTTGTAAATGAGGGCAAAGCTGCAAAAGCAACACAACACTAAAAATAAATTAAAGTGAGGAAAGCATTATAGGAATTACTAATTAGGACGGCCATGAACCACCAATGGCTTTAGAGAGAAGACAGCCGGGTCACCTAAATTTCATGAGAAGGAAACTCATCATTTCATTTGATATTCAAGATATATGTATGGGTCACTTGTGTGAGACCTACCAAATATTTTATAGAAGAACATAAAGTATTAATATGTCGAAAAAAAATGAAGATATCTGATATGAGAATGTTTATATAAATGTGTAAATAGATTATAAGAGATAAAATTAGATATTAAAAAATTAAGAAGAAAGTGAGTAAAGCATTGGTTGAGGAAATTTTTTTTAAAAAAACCCGCCTAAAATGATTTGGCATATATAACATAGACATGGGTGGACAATTTCTGTTGATAAAGTCCTTACTGCTAGCTTATATTTTTATTAATATATTTAAGTACATTTATTTATTGGGCATGAAATATTCTTAAGTAGTCCAAATTTTCTTATTTGTTTCTCAGTAATTGTCATTTAAAATTAAAATTACAACCAAATAAAAGAAACAAAATCGTCATTTATAATAGAAAATGAATTTAAAAAAAAAATCAATCTAATCTATAAATCCCATAATTCATTGTCAAGTAGGAGGTTTAAATTAGAAATTTGCATTCTAGAATTTACTTTTCAAGATTAAAGGAGATCAGTGAATGACACACTCATAAAATATTTTTTTACTCCCAAGTATAAGAGTGTCGAAATAATAAAATAATTCGGTAAATTCGGGGTCGATCAACATGTAATAGATATGGTAAATTAAAATAATAATTAGAGTAAAAATAAAAAGACTGAATTGATTGAAGTGATGAATAATTTTAAATTGAACTGCAACAATAAAATAAAATACCGAGGGTTAGGGGATCAACTCTTAATATTTCAAATATAAGGAAATCTTACTTTTTATAATATATATATATATATATAGTTATTATTACTCAGTTAATTTATTTTAGAAATTAATTATGCCAAAATATATAAAACCAACCATATAGGTGGTAACAATATTTATCTATAACAAGTCCATATAGGTATGCAATTATACCGAATTATATAAAACCATCCATAAATGCGGTAATAAAGTTTGTTAATAATGAGTCCATATTTAAATTACTCTCTCATATAATATTAGGTAAAATATTAACCGTGTCAACCAATATGAAATTGTTTACAGCAAATCAAGACACCCACAAATATAAGAGAAGATTAAATATTAGTTTTCAGATTACAATTCATATATTATAATATAAGTAAGATTAATCTATTCTCATATTAAGAGTTTCACCATTTACCCCATCAGAATGAAATTAGCTATTCATTCTTTGAATAAAACACATACAATTTTATTATTGAAAGAAAAATAAATTAAAAAAAAAACACACAAGAACTGAAACTCCACAAATTATTAAGACATAAGTATAGAGCGGGTTGAGAAAATTAGGTGCATGACACCTCTATTTATAGAGGTTCTCAACACCTATACAATTGTAATTGCAATTGCATAACAATTATTGCAATTGCATAGTAATTATTGCAATTGCATGTGAATGAGGGCCATGTTTGTCCCAATCCACCGAAAGTGGATTGTGACAAACATGATTTTATTTTTAAATTACATGAAACATGTATTGGTTCCTTCATCAATTTCGACATTGAAAACTTCAAAATTAGAAAATCTTATAAGATCAAAGTTGTAGATATTTGAGTCTTCTTTTATCTGGAACTAGAATTGTCTCAATCCGATATCAGAGTAAAAAGTTATGGCCAAAATACGAAAATTATGAAAATTTGAAAATTCCAAAATTATACACTGTTAGATCGTCTTTTCAAGTTTCTGACTTCCAAAATCAAAATATCATGTTTATTTTTCTAATTATGCATCCAAATTATTATTTTACCTACATAAGAAAATAAACTCACAATAAAAATATTTAAAACATAAATTTAATTATTATTCACAAATGTGCTAAATTAAACGGATCAATGAAACTATAAGTGTAAACTGATTAATTTTTATTTTAATAAGTGTACACTTTTTAGTGTTCATCAATGAACTTACAAAGACAATGATTAAGACTAAAAAAATATTTTTTTTCATTAGTTTATTTATTAAATATATTGGTTTTAATTCTACCTTTAGCTACTGAATTTTTAGAGAGAGCATTTTTAACCATGAATATTTTGAAGAACCAATTATAAAATTGGATGGGTGATCAATGATTGAATTATAATTTAGTCTTATACATAGAAAAATATGTATTGTTTTCATTGATAATGAAACTATTATTCAACAGTTTCAAAATATGAATTTACGTCGAGAACAAATATAATGTGTAGAAAATATTATTTCAATGAAGTCCAATATTTTGACACTTATTATTTTTGTTAAGATTTGTTATGTGTTGAAAAAAAAATTAATTATATACTAAGCCCATGCTGGATAAAATTCCTGGGTCCGTTACTGAACATAGACCTCTAATGGTACATAGACAACTATAAATAGATATCTATATTTTACTAAATTTAAGTAAAATAATAATTTCGGATAGAGTATAATAACGTCAATAGATCCATGTAACTGATCCCAAACTAGGGGTGGCAATTTGGGTCAGGATTCGTTTATTCGTTTGATTCGATTCGCTTTAAAGCGAATACGGGTTTGAAAAAATGGATTCGTTTAATAAATGGGTCAATTCGATTCGATTCGTTTATTAAACGAATCGAATACGAATTTAAGCTCATTGATTCGTTTATTCGTTTAGGATTCGTTTTATTATTTTTATTTACTAGTTCTTGTTAATTTTCAATTAAGATTCGAGAAATTATAGTTAATTATCATAGAAAAAGTAATATTTTCGATATTTGGTGAGGTATTTTTTGTAAATATATTAATTACATATTTCATATGTATATATTTATAAAGAATTAATGTAAATCAAGTGTTGTAAATTATTTTATTAAATAATATCATTGACTAAACGAATAAACAAATATTCGTATTCGATTCGTTTAATAAACGAATCGAATACGAATCCTGATATTAGGATTCGTTTAATAAACGAATCGAATACGAATCCATCACATTTTGATTCGATTCGTTTAGGATTCGATACAAATTCGATTCGTTGATTCGTTTTGCCACCCTTATCCCAAACAGACTGGCTTTGGTCTGGTTTTGTTTAAAATTCAATATATATGTATAAGTTCAAGTTTTTACATATGTTTTAATGAGAGAAGATTTTTTCCTAATTATTTATAGGTAAATTCAAACCGTTTTGAATGTCTATGCCATAACATAGAAATCTAAACATAATTTCCACAGATTTTTACATGTAATTAATGTTTTGAAAAAATAACATTTATGGGGACACACCTGATAATTAATTTTGATATTATGATAAGAGTTTTTTTAAAGGAAAAAAAAAATGGAAATGCAATGATTGGCTAGTTAGCTGTTGGTTCATGAATACATAATATACATAATTAGTTTGTGAGGAATATTCCTTAATCTTTGTAGATTGTACATTGATCAGATACATGAGTCCAAATCTTCTGTTCCATCAATTGTGCTCCACTTCGTGCTCCACCAATCAAATTTGGACAACTAATATCTCTCATTAAATGAGAGAACTCTGACTTTAACACTCCACCAATCAAATTGCTCTTTAATTTAATGAGAGATATTAGTTGTCCAAATTTGATTGGTGGAGCACGAAATGGAGCACAATTGATAGGACAGAAGATTTGGACTCCAAATACATGAACTTCAGTTTTGAACTTTGTTGGGGCTGCAAGAGAAAACATTAAAGCTTATTATTAACATTATTAATTTGGAGTAGTCGCTGAATTTCGCCTTCGACTTACAATCGAGAATTTGTATGATAGGAGCTCCAACGATCCTGCAAAACAAAGGTAGATGGAACGTAGAGTAGCTAACTATCGGTGTGGTGGATACCGTAGGCACTCCGACACTCAAGTCAGTGATGATGATGAGTAAAAGGAGATAAGAAACAATGCAACTCGAGTGTGAGAGCCTAAGTTTGAATGATGAACGTTGAGTGTTGAATCAATTATCGGTGAGTGCCTCAATCCCTTAGACCCCCCTCTCCTTTTATAGGCTGTGAAGTAGCCTCGTAGTTGGCTTATGATTTCATTGGAATAGTTGAATTTCAATTCTTTTAGGAGAAGGTAGTGGAGTTGGGATTGAATTATGAGTAGCTATATGTTTTGGGATTATGTGTAATCTTATTTGTATTTGGATTTGTCCAAATATTTAGTTTCTTTGTCGGAAAAGGATTAGTGTTAGCAATGTCTACTGAGATACCGCATAACATGGTTTATGGTTCTTAAAGGCATTTCAAATCGCATTGGCCTATTACCCTTGTGGGCATACGGGCTCACGAGCCCTACATGTGAATCATGTGCAGACTCGTCTTTTAGTGACTAGATTCATGTGAATTGGGTCTCGGTGACAGTTCATAATGTCATTTTAGGCCAAATGAAAGTCATGTGTCATGTTTTGGTACAAATCTGATACGTGAGCCTAAGACATAATGACATTTGGGTCCCTGATCCAAATTTAGCCCGTACAATCAAATTGTTCCATTTAATTTAATTTGACAATTTTGGGCACGAGATAAAACATACTAGTGTTAATTGCGAGATTGCTTTCGTTTTGTTTGTCCCAGCAAATCAAAGGCAAAATTCTCCATGAAAATATGAACCAACATTTATCATTTTTAAAATATGAAACAATATATAGTGTTTTTAATGGTGTTTTTCACGTGAAAAATTGAACTAGGTTATTTCTGATGTTGGAAGAATGGTCCTTTTGGAGAAAAATACTTTTGTTAAATTTTCTATTTTAATTCTGTAAGCTCACAACACTAAATTGAGATTTCAAAATATTTAATGCAAATTACTCATGCTTTGCCTTGGATTAAGACACACGAGAGTGGGTTCTCCCACTGTGAGTTACGGACACGGGGCATGTGTAATTGGGCTGGATTCATTGATGTTGATGAGTTTTTTTCATTTATCATTGAGATTAGGGATTGAAAATCCGGACCCGGCTCCAAATCTGGTGATGACTTTCACTTCTCATGTCTGGACTCAGGTATATCCGGATTTGGATTTGGGATCCATATAAAAATAAAAATAAAAAATTAAATTTATCGATTAACATCATGAAAAATTCTAAATTATCATAAATTGAAATTCACTAAAATATACAAAAAATGAAATTCACTAAAATATAATTAAAATTAATCGGATCCATGAAAAAATTATCAATTAATTTCATAAAATATCCTAAATTATATTAAATAATTTTGAATTATTTTCACCGATTTTTTAACCCTTTGATTTTAAGATTCAACCGAATCGGATTCATGATCGGTTCCTGTTTCGACCAGTTCAACTGACCATTCCGATCCAATTTTAAAAACAATGCTAGATTAATATAAGTTTTTTCGTTGGAACTATGATGAGTATATGTAGATATAAAAATAAAGGTAGTGTATTGATTACTAAAATATTAAAGTTGAAACAACAATCATTAAATTTGAATCAATGGTATTGAGTGACTAAATGTAAAACTTTTAATATTGAATATTAAACATAAATTCAAGTTCGATTGCCCCCAATTTGAGTTTAATGGTAGATATTTCAAATTCAATATATGGATATTGATTCACATTCAGGGATGATAATGGAGAGGGGAGGGGAGGGGAGGGGAGGAGATCGACATCCCTGTATACGTTCCCGATAATCTTTAGATATTTATGTCCCCTCCCCGTCCCCCTAGAAATTATTTCAGGGGAGGGGAGGGGATGAGATCCTTGAATAATAAAAGGGAATCCCCGAGGGGTCCAATCCCTGAATAATAAATATTTTTAAAAAAAATAAATTTAAGTTATTGAAAAACATATTAATTGAACTATTACCTTATCAAAAAAAATCAAGCATACATATTCAAAAATTTAATAATATCTATTACACAAATCAATATATATATATATATAAGACTGAAATTCGTATTTTTTTTGTTTGGTCTGTAACTTAATTAAATGATGAATCACTCATTAAAAATTGATTATATATAACTATTTCATTTAAGCCCTTATATTATTTATAATTTATATATTTTATAAATATTAAGATTTTTTTTTATTTACATATATATAAAATTGTAAGTAGAAATTTGAACAAATTTATAAAAAAATTAAAATAAATAAATTAAAAATTAAATAAGTAATGAAGATGAGATGTAGATTTTACCTAATCCCGTCCAATCCACGAATAAGAAATGAGTATTAAATTTGTTTCGTCTTAGTCCCTGACGTAAATTTTTTTAATTTTTCATTACGATCCCCTCCTCAATTAGGGAGGGTCCCCAAAGAACCCTAGGGATTTCTACCATCCCTATTTACATCAGCAAAACCCATATATATAAAATTTATAATTACAGAAGAAGACCAAGCTTTAGGAAATTGCTTTTGTGAATGTGATGTCATGTGATCATCGTACCCATTTGGGCCAGTAAGAGATGAAGCAGCAAAGTTTATTTTCTTAAGGCCCATTACACATTAATTTTTAAGGAATCTTTTTAGGGTCCCCAGAATTATAGCCGTTAGAAAAAGGCCCCGAAAAAAAAATTAGATTCAGAAGAATTCGACCGTTAAGACAGATTACTTTTCCCTATAAACCCTCTATCTTAAGAATCCAATCGGTTTCTTTGATTAAACCTAAAGATCCCTAAAACATGGTGAGAGAAGAATCAAAACAGAGCCCACAGCCACAAGACCGAAAAGAAGCGAACCCAGTAGCCACAAATGGCCAAAATACGGAGAGTATGTTCAGCCCAAGGTTCAAGTCTGTGGCTGCCATGGCTGGCTGGGACGAGGAGGCCATTCTTGTAGCGACACTTGTCGTCGAGGATACGCCTGATCGAGAGTCTAAGCAGAAGAGACGATTTGATTTGCAATTCAAGACTCCACCGTCTAATTCAAGAAGGTAAATAAAATATTTATGATATCGTTATTTTGTTGTTTGGTATTTGGCTTATGTTATGTACAACAGTACAAGGAAATATATTCAAATGGGTCCACTAGAGCTGAAATTTAAGAATTTTAATGATAATTTCTTAGTTAATTAATTTTAAAATTGATTTTGTTATAAAGTTTAGGAGATAAAATTAAATGGGTTCCACTCAAAATTTTAGTTTTAAAATTTTTTTCTGTTACAGCAGGAAACGCATGGTTCAGAAAAGGAGCCCTGTTTCGACCCCTATAACGGTTTTAGTTCTTGATGAAGAACAAAGTGCTAGACAAGGTATTAAAGTTGATTCTCTCTCTTCATAAATCACAAAAATTTGTCAAGTTTTATGTTGGTTTACGAAACCTAACACAATCCTTCTTTTTTGTCTGGACTTGTGATTGATTGTGAAAAGATATCCCAATTTAGATTCTCTCTTCATTTCTTGAAATTCTGTTTGTTTTCGGAGACAAGAAAATGAACTCTTTTCATATGTGTTATTGATGGACAGAGAGTAATGAGAGTGATAAAAAGACGGAACAATTGAATGAGGAAAAGAAAACCAAAGAAGAAAAGAGAGTAGGGGAAGATGAACTGACTGAGCAGGGCAATGGCGTCTCTTGCTCAAATTCTGTTCTCCCCTGCATGGATAAACTTCGCGATGAGCTTTCTTGTGCGGTAAGAATCATAGAATTGTACATTTTCTTACTAGTTTTAACCTTTATGGATTGAAGCTAACTGGGTTTTATATAGTTTTTGTAATTTTGATCTTATGCTGTTCTTTTTGACAGATTTGTTTGGAGATTTGCTTTGAACCTAGTACCACCTCTTGTGGACACAGGTAAACACATAAATCCAATCCAACTTTAGAATGCCACGTAACCAGCACATTGATTCAGTTGGGGCCGTATTCGATTTTCATACAAAAATAGTAGATAGTCTTTACTTTAACAGGGAAAAGCAAAATTATCTCATTAACAACTCAGATTTCTCATTAATTTATGGGACACATTTTAACAAAATTTTAAATTGAGTGACGGCAACTGCCCCGCTTATTTCTTAGTGGCTCCGCCACCCACTGTTTAGAAGGCCTATGATTCTAATATTTTAGATCAGAGTTACATTGGCATTTGAAGTTGTTATATGTTTGCTTGATTATTCTTTGTAAATACATTTCTTGGATTTCTGTGAGTTTGAGCAATTATAAAACCGTTGGTAGGTTCTGAAAAGCTCTACTTGTGTTTCCTGTAGCTTCTGTAAGAAATGTTTGCGATCTGCTGCTGATAAATGTGGCAAGAAGTGCCCAAAGTGCAGACAGCTTATTAGGTAAATTAATCCTCATTTTCTTAGTAATCAATTAACTATTACTTGTAGTACAAGGCAATGTAACAATTTAGTATCCTACATTTTCTGATCATTGCAGCAATGGAAGATCTTGTACTGTGAACACAGTTCTTTGGAATACAATCCAACTTCTGTTTCCCCAAGAGGTTGAGGCAAGAAAGGCTGCTGGAGCCTTAAGTTCTCGGGAAGCTGAGCATCATCAAAGCACACAAAGAGGAGTTGAAGCCGCCAACGCACGCACGCGAAGTATGAGATATTCATCAACAGAAGCATCAAACAGAGATGCAAATCTTGTGCGGCTAATAAGCAGATCACTGGATAGCCTGGAAACTGAGAATCAAAACCACCAAAGACGAAGCATTAGACATTCCGCAGTTTCAAGCAGAGATGAGGCAAGTATGAGGAGAAGGGGAACACCAAGCCAAGATGAGGATGCAGCATTAACTCTAAGGCTAGAAAGGGAGAATCTTGCGCGGATGTTAAGTAGAGATGCAAGCGCAAGGAGGAGAGGCGGTGCTCGTAGTGAAAATGAGGAGGATGATGATGCTGTATTGGCTCTAAGGTTGCAGAGAGAGGAGTTCATGGAAGCTTTTAGGGGAAGTCATGAGCAGCAGCAGACTGGAAGCTCTCTTTCCTCAGCTAGAGCAAATTTGAGAGCTATGGCATCCAGGGCCATTAATATTAGAATGAGAGGCCGCCCATTATAGCCTTCTCATATTAAAAGTTTTTTCATCTTTGTACTGGTAGCCCTTATTGACAAGGAAGAGGTGATTGGTGAACATATATGTTGTTGGATGTATTTGTTGTGTTTGAAGAAACTAACAAGGAAATGCCAGCTAAGGGCTTATATGCATTGGTTTATATTATATAATTCTTGACTTTATCTCTGAGATTACCCAATTAATCTCCTTATAGCTAATCTGCAACCCCTACATCAGATCAGATTAAGGCGTCAGATTCAATAACTAGTGGAGACATTCCTGCTTCTTGTGGTGGTTGAAGGCCAAAGAGAATAGCAATCTCCATATCTGCCCCATGATCCATCGTCCCCACTGCAGCAGCAACTACTAACCCATCTGAGTTCCTAAACACAGCCCCCCCAAACCTACCCCTGTTTCTGAACATTCTGGGAAGCATCTACATTTAGCTTTATCCGTCCTTGAGGAGGGGGATTCCATGTGCTCTCCTTCATAGCATGTCTCTGATCCACAAACAGTTGAGAAGGTTGTTTCAAAAATCTTGTAGGACTCACATGAAGCATCAGCTTTGTCATTCACCTGGTGCGCATCAATACATCGATTCTGGAAAAGTTTCTCATTCCTGGCTGTGGATCCCCAGATGGACCATAACATTGCAATCACTCTTTCTTTCTTCATTTGGGGTTAAGCTAGAAGCACAAAGACTCACAAAGTTCCACATATCTTCTCCTTTAAAGATTGCCACAACAGAGCTTGGAGGACTTACAATGGATCAGCGCATGCACATCTTGAGCATATGGCGATTTCATAATACTAGCTGTTGGCAAATTACTCCTTTTTTTTCTCCCCATGCCAGCACAACTGATCCTCTTTTGGAATTTTTGGTAAGGGAATGGACATAATATCCGTAACATCTCTAGCTCTAGGAAATGTCTCCTCAGTACGTCTTCCTTCCAATTGTTGTTCTCGTCCAGCAAAACCTTTACCTTTGTTCCTAATGGAAGGGATGATGGTGATACGGTTTTATAATATAATTCTTGACTTGGTGACTTGGTTTCGTAAAATTTTGAAGATAGGACTGGTATATAAGTAGTGGGGTTTTATTAAGTTAAAAGAAATATTGTTAACACAAATAAATCTCCCTAGGACGAATGGGCCGAGAAAGGACGAAAAGAGATGACGTACCTAAGGACGAAAAAGGATGGCGTCAAGGATTCGGCCCAAGAAGACTTAATTCAGGACAATTCAAGGAATGGGCAAAGAATCATGGAGGAAGAAGGAAACACTTCCAAAACGGTTGGCCAGTTACGAGATATATTCGACAGTTCTTACACAAACTGGTGGTGACCCCCACGATCTAGCAAGTTACCCAGCGGTTGCGCACACGATACGGCGGTTGTTCGCATGATCCAACGGTTACATGTACGCAGATAACGTGGGGGCTTGGTGGGATGAAGACGACGAAACTGCTCGAGCATTTGGTGGAATCATGCAATATAAAAGGCTCAAGTGTAGAAAGGAAAAAGGAGGAAAAAATAAAGACTCAAAATGAGCAATTAGTTTAATTTCTTAGCTTTGTAATCTTTATAACTGTAATTTGTGTGCTTGTGCCCCTTGGAGGCGTTTTCTTGGAATCAAACACCCATTTTCTGGGACTGTGTCTCAGGAGGTTTGAACCTTACACGCGTATTGACAAAAAAATTGTGCAAACAGTTTTTGACGACCACAGTGGGAGGATTTGGTGCAAAAAGTCAAGATGCCTCCGAAAAAGAATGCTCAGACTGGTTCAAGAACAGAGGAAGGGGGATTGGAGCAAACCAACCAACCTCACGTTCCAGCAGTAGTCGGCCATTTTGAGGGTTTAGCAGAAACAAATCATTATGACGCTATGAGAGAGTTCAATCCTAACGTAATGCGCGCCTTTTTCACTGAATTCACCCAGGACATTGTTGAATAGGTTAGACTCCAAAATACTCATGTCATAGATAAGCTCATTTCGACTAGTAACTCGCATCACGAAAACATAGCCAAACATATGTGTTCATTGAATGAGCTAATGGCTAAATACGTAAACGGGGGGAAAATCCCATCAAGGACCGCACCTCCTCCCACGTCAAGTACTCAGGAAGCTAGACCAAGCAATGTGCCCTCTCCACAAGAGGTTGTTGTCCTAGCAATGTCCCGAGGTGGGACAAATCCCGTTGGTCTGGGCCCGCACCTAGGTCTGAACGTGATACCACACGAAGTAGTGTTGCCCCAAGGTTTACAAGGACATGGCCATGACCATGTCCCATTTGTAAGGAGATCACAACCACCGTCTGTAGGGGTGCCATTCAATGGCAACGATACGTTAAGAGAACAAATGACTGAGATTCTCCAAAATCAGTTCGGTTTGGGGATAAAGCCAATTCGACCGAGATACCGGAAATCGTACCCAGATTGGATTGATTTAGCATATCCATGGCCCATGAATTACAAAATACCAGAGTTCTCTCTGTTCACGGGATCATGAGAAGTTTCCACCATAGAACACATAGGGCGGTTTACTCTTCAGTGTAGAGAGACGAATGATTTCCATAAACTAAGATTGTTCCATGGCTCGTTGTCAGGAATAGTTTTTTCCTGGTATATTAGCCTACCACATAATTCGGTGGAGATTTGGCATCAAATGGAGCAATTGTTCCATGCCCAGTTCTATAAACCGAGTCCAAAGTAACCCTGGCCGATTTGGAAAGCTTGAGATAGTTGTCGGGTGAATGGGTTGAAACGTTTTTGCAAAGGTTTAAAGCGGCCCGAGGTCGATGCTATGTACCCCTACCAGAAAAAGAATTTGTAAAAATCGCCCAAAGTTGTCTTAATTTTGACTTAAAAAAGAAGTTCCAAGACCGAGAGTTCTGAGACCTTCTCCAACTCATTACTAGCGTAGTAATATATGAACGATTGTTGAGAGAAGAAGAACAAATGAAGAATACTAGTAAGGGGACTTATTATCAGAATACAGGCTATGAGATATGGGAGATGAATGTTGAATCGGTCGACTTATGCCTGGGCGATTTGATTACGGGAAAGCCATATGTCTGTATGACGTGGACCGAACCACGCCCAGAGACAAAAAATGATAAAAAAGTAGGAATTTTTCTTTTGACGTCACTAAAGTTGATGCCATATTCGATCAATTATATAAAGATAAACAAATTAAGTTGAGCGACCGCCAAAAATTGCCAGTCTCGAGCAAGTTAATGGCAAAAAATATTGTAAATGACATAATGCATGGTATCATTCAACTAACAGTTGTCTTGTGTTACTGAATGTGTTACAGGATGCTATAGAATCTGGATGAATAACATTCGAAAAAAGATGGCAGTGGACGACAACCCGTTGTAGGCACTGCATTTTTGCATATAAATCCCGATGATGAGTCTCATTTGGAGGCACTACCTTTTAAGTCGCGGAAGCCGCGGGAAACGAACGTTGGAAGGGAAAAGATGGAAATCAGTACTTTGTCGAATTTGACTCGCTTGTTTAGCTTTGGGCTCGCTGGTGGACCTCCGTTTTAAAGCACCTTTAGCCTAAAAAACCGCAAACACTTAACCTTGGCCCAAAACCCCACATCCAAGTCCATCTCACCCAAGCCCAATCCAAAATAATTAAAACCTTTAAAATACATGTCACAAATTAAATTCCAATTTAAATTAAATTAAACAAATTAAATTTAAATTAAATCTAAATTAAATTAAACAAATATTTAATTAAAATCTAATACCAAAATTAAAATAAATCACTTCATAATTTAATAAATCACTCACCAATTAAAATATTTACTCACCTAATTAACAAATTAAATGCCTAATTAAAATCAATCATAACAAATTAAATATATTGTATGCCTAATTAACACCAATCAAATATTCAACCTTCCTAATTCACCAAAATTTGTCCCCCCAATCAATCAAATCCTTTCCTTGTTTGACACCAAATCCATGCAAATCCTACCCTCTCACTATAAAAATAACACAAAACTAAACCCTAGGGAGCTAGAGACACACGGCCACAACCAAAGAATATAAACCTCACCTCTCTGACGCCCCTCTCCTCTCTCACGGAAATTCACAAAGAAAACCCTAAACACTCATCAGCTCTCTCCTCCCTCCTTAACCACTCACACACCCTTGATCTCTCCGGTCTCTCTCTCATAAACAGGCGGCAGTAGCCAAAATAAAACCTACCTCACAGTCGGCCTCCATCTCTCTCTCCCACTCGGTACGAAACAAAAACCATAGATCTCACAAATCACACACGGCACCTACACTAAAAAACGCACTAAACACTCTCTCTCAAGTCAACCACTCAAGCAGCCCCTTCACAAAGATGAAACCCTGATGCTTCTTCTTTCTTCACGTCCCTCACTCTTACCTTCTCTCCATGACACAAACAATAAAACCCTAGCAAACAAAGCCACGTGAAGACCTCTGTCCATCGAGTGAATGAACAATAAACAGCCACTGCCTGAACAAAAACGCACACCTAGCCAACTCACAACAAGGCCATAAACAAACAAAAAGTAAACCTTAAACCTACTCGACATCAACAAGAGCACACCGACACCTAGCATCAACTCCCACCGATAATACACACTGACCAAACTGAAGCCACACGCTCAAGAAGTCCACTCACGGCAAACCGATTGCTCAAACACACACCAGCCAAAAGTCACACACGGTAAACACAAAGCCAGTGAGCAGCCTTGGACGAGTGGAACCAGTGATCAATGTAGACAAAGCCAGCAACGAGCTGCCCCAAAGTGTTGCAAAACAGCCTCATACACAACCCCTTAATTCACGCCCAAACCAAGCCTAAAACACTCACTGCACTGCACCAAACTACCGTACATTACAGCCCCTGACCTGATCAGTTTTGCCGCACCTTTAGCCCTCCAAACAGTCCAGAAAACACCTAAAAACTGCACCAAAAGACTGCACAAAGTCCCCCTAAAACCCCTTAAAACCGCAAGCCAATTCGCCTTCAAAATCACCCAAAACAGTCCCCTATGCAACCAAAACAGTGACCTGAAATGCAGCGACCAAACAATAGCGAAACGGAGTAGAAACAGTAGCCCGAGCAGCAAAACAGCGAGGAAAGACATTGAGTTGGTGAACTAAAAGAGTTGCAGATCATTCACCCTTCCAGCGAACGTGTAACGCCCTTTCGTGAGACGACAAAAGAGGTTAGACCTGAGGGCACCTTTTATTTATTATCTTTCGTTCATCTTTATTTATTTGAATATTTTATATCGCATGAGAGTCATTTATTGAGGCATGATGTGAATGTTGGATGAGCGGAATATGTGTTCCCTTTTGTGGTATATCGGATGGAAACCCGAACGTAAATTCCGTAGCCGAATCCGAATGGACGGTAGTGCGGTTTGTACTCGGGATACAACGCCACATACCACTTAAGAGACATGTATTTCGTCTCATCCAAACTTGTGTTTGAGCATGTTGTAGTTCGTAGGTCATTTATTTTCTATTAAAGCATGATTAGGTGGTAAGCATGTTATTCATCTTAAACATGATTTAGTCGATAGAAATTTATTTCTTTATGCATGATTATGTTGTTTTCACATTAGGGATTTAATTTATATTTATGCTTAGATTCTTATTTATTTTCCGCATTAGATAATTGAGCATGCTTGTGTGATGATTGTATGTTATTGCGTGTTTGCCGTTATGACAACTTTGAAGTATGCGAACTTAGATATAGGTTCTCATTGTTATTATTATGCATGCGGAATTAGGCGTAAATTACCCTTGAGCATGGATGTTGAATAGATTCGGTTAGTTTATTGCACAAATCACATCATCACAAATGACATAAGTAAGAGACCATTCCGAACCCAACGGTTTGAGGTCTTCCCTTGCGAGGGGTGAGTGCGGCCTTCAATCTTTGTCCCGGTTCACACCGGGTGGCTACTCCATGTTATTTCGTACTACCAACTAGGCCGCGAGCCTAGAACAGCGTCGCCGATTTCTGTGTCCTACAGTCTAGCGACTCCACTGGGGACAGAGAATCAGCCCCGAAATCATGTCTTGTGATGTGTATAATTTGTGCATTAGTTGACCGTTTCTATAGTGGGTTGAGGGAGTTCAATCAAAGGCATTGTCATAAACCCACATGTGAACCATAGTTATATATCCTATAGGAGTTGCCCCTTTATTCTTTTGAAAACCACATGCATATTATATCTCATACATCGCATGCATCTCATGTATACACGTATCATGTTAACCCCGTGTCTTAAAAGCCATCATAGATATCCGTTGGGTTAGAGAAGAAAAAAGGGTTTGTCAAGAGGAGTTTAGCAAACATGGATAACGAGGAAAAAGAAATCGAGAAACAGAAAACCTTGCAGAAAGGATAGAAAGACCATTGGGGGGACCTTCAAAAAAAAAAAAGAAATGAAAAGAAAAAAAAAAGGTTGTTTAGTCCTTAATAGTTAGACATAAGTCCGATGATGAAATCGTTTGCTTTAAGATGAAATCTTAGAAACGATAAACTCTTAATGTGCTTTTATCTGATGCTTTGAATTGTTGATCTATGCTAGACTCGTAAGCACTTCACTATAGGTTCTTAGCGGTGAAAACCTGAGTAGTTAGCAAGGTGACTAGTTGAAGAAATTACGGGTCGATGAATGACCGCTTGCTTAGATGTCTATCCTGACTTGCTTGTGTTATGATGTGTGGTATGGTTGAAAAAAAAAGTCTCTAAAGAAAAGAATTAAACCGCCTATAACCGATAAGCGTGAAGCTACCCATGGGCGAGTATTAGGACCATCATGAGGAGAAATGCTACCTTAAAGGGTAGGTGTGTTAAAAAAAAATGAAAAAAAAAAGAAGAAGTTCAAAATGAAAAGAGAAAAGAAAGAGAAAAGAGAAAAAGAGAAAGAAAACCATACCACATTGAGCACAGAAAAGCAACTGTAGGCATAATTGAGACATCTAGGTTGGTTTGACCCACCGATCCCGATTTTTGAAACGAAATCATTGAGTTGGCTTGCTTAAGGATCAAGTTGTGAAAGAACCTTTGTACACACACACTTTGAGTCTAGCATAGATCATTTATTCAAAGACTTGGATTTGAGTTGCATTGAGTGTTTTGAAGGTTCTCTGGTTTCATTACTGAGCATTATTTGAGGACAATGATATGTATAACTATTGGGACTATTTCGTAGCATGTGATATAGTATGATGATATGGAAGGCCCCACCATGTGGTTCATCTTGACCAAGTGCAAACAGCGGAGAACAGAAAGATAAATCAAGACTGGGGACGACCAGTCTACCACCCCGCGAATAAGGGAAACAACAAGATATTGAGTCATGAGACCAGAGAGAAGACTGAGCCATCGCCAAGAGAATTGGCAGAAGACCTAACCCAACGGGATAGAAAATTCACTCATACATGCATGCATACACGTAACATATTTTGCATTCTTTTTTGTGTTTGTTTTGTTCCGTATTCACAGGTTTCAAAGAAGAAAAAGTGAAAGCGGCAAAGACAAGCCAACTAGAATCAGCAACATATGAGTAGTAGTTTCGGGGATGAGTCCCAGGGTTGAGGCCCATATCAGTTTCAGTCTTGGGGATGAGTCCCAGGGGCGAGGCCCACATCAGTATCAGCTGGGGGCGAGGCCCATATCAGTATCAGTCTAGGGGCGAGGCCCATATCAGTATCACTTGGGGGTGAGACCCATGTCAGTATCAGCTGGGGGTGAGGCTCATATCAGTATCAGTTGGGGGCGAGGCCCATATCAGTATCAGTTGGGGGCGAGGCCCATATCAGTATCAGTTGAGGGCGAGACCCATATTAGTATCAGTCTGGGGCGAGACCCATATCAGTATCAGTTGGGGGTGAGGCCCACATCTGCATCAGTTTGGGGTTGAGGCCCATATCAGTTTCAGTCTCGGGGATAAGTCCCAGGGGCGAGGCCCATATCAGTATCAGTTTGGGACGAGGCCCACATCATTCTGGGGCGGGGCCCACATCAGCATCACTCTGGGAGCAAGGCCCACATCATCATCATAATCTGTCTTACCGGATATGGCACTCTGGGGGCGAGGCCCACATCAGCATCAGTATCAGTTTAGCCGGGAATGACACTCCAAGAATGGAAACACAGTTCGAGAATGAACAAGCCGGGAATGGCACTCCAAGAATGGAAACACAGTTCGAGAATGAACAAGCCGGGAATGGCACTCCAAGAATGGAAACACAGTTCGAGAATGAACAAGCCGGGAATGGCACTCCAAGAATGGAAACACAGTTCGAGAATGAACAAGTCGGGAATGGCACTCTAAGAATGGAAACACAGTTCGAGAATGAACAAGCCGGGAATGACACTCCAAGAATGGAAACACAGTTCGAGAATGAACAAGCCGGGAATGGCACTCCAAGAATGGAAACACAGTTCGAGAATGAACAAGTCGGGAATGACACTCCAAGAATGGAAGCACAGTTTGAGAATGAACAAGCCGAGAATGGCACTCCAAGAATGGAAGCACAGTTCAGGAATGAACAAGCCGGCAATGGCACTACAAGAATGAAAACACAGTTCCGGAATGAACAAGCCGGGAATGGCACTACAAGAATGGAGCAAGGTTCGGGAATGGACCGCATCACAGTAATGGTTCGGGAATGGACAAGTCGGGAATGACACTCCAAGAATGGAGCAAGGTTCGGGAATGGACCGCATCACAGTAATGGTTCGGGAATGGACAAGTCGGGAATGACACTCCGAGAATGGAGCACGGATCGGGAATGAACCACACCACAGTAACGGTTCGAGAATGGACCACCTCTCATCGAAACGGTCCGAGAATGGACCACCTCTCCTCAACTTAGTTCGAGAATGGACCACCTCACAACAAAATCGACTCAACACAACAGTAAGTTAAGCAACAGCTGGCGAGCCAGGTAAGTAAAAATGCATTGCATAACTTTGATAGGATTGTCACTGTTACACATTACACAAGTCCCATCAAAGTGGGGGCGACTGTAGGCACTGCATTTTTGCATATAAATCCCGATGATGAGTCTCATTTGGAGGCAATACCTTTTAAGTCGCGGAAGCCGCGGGAAACGGACGTTGGAAGGGAAAAGATGGAAATCAGTACTTTGTCGAATTTGACTCGGTTGTTTAGCTTTGGGCTCGCTGGTGGACCTCCGTTTTAAAGCACCTTTAGCCTAAAAAACCGCAAACACTTAACCTTGGCCCAAAACCCCACATCCAAGTCCATCTCACCCAAGCCCAATCCAAAATAATTAAAACCTTTAAAATACATGTCACAAATTAAATTCCAATTTAAATTAAATTAAAACAAATTAAATTTAAATTAAATCTAAATTAAATTAAACAAATATTTAATTAAAATCTAATACCAAAATTAAAATAAATCACTTCATAATTTAATAAATCACTCACCAATTTAAAATATTTACTCACCTAATTAACAAATTAAATGCCTAATTAAAATCAATCATAACAAATTAAATATATTGTATGCCTAATTAACACCAATCAAATATTCAACCTTCCTAATTCACCAAAATTTGTCCCCCCAATCAATCAAATCCTTTCCTTGTTTGACACCAAATCCATGCAAATCCTACCCTCTCACTATAAAAATAACACAAAACTAAACCCTAGGGAGCTAGAGACACACGGCCAAAACCAAAGAATATAAACCTCACCTCTCTGACGCCCCTCTCCTCTCTCACGGAAATTCACAAAGAAAACCCTAAACACTCATCAGCTCTCTCCTCCCTCCTTAACCACTCACACACTCTTGATCTCTCCGGTCTCTCTCTCATAAACAGGCGGCAGTAGCCAAAATAAAACCTACCTCACAGCCGGCCTCTATCTCTCTCTCCCACTCGGTACGAAACAAAAACTATAGATCTCACAAATCACACACTGCACCTACACTAAAAAACGCACTAACCACACTCTCTCAAGTCAACCACTCAAGCAGCCCCTTCACAATGATGAAACCCTGATGCTTCTTCTTTCTTCACGTCCCTCACTCTTACCTTCTCTCCATGACACAAACAATAAAACCCTAGCAAACAAAGCCACGTGAATGCCTCTGTCCATCGAGTGAATGAACAATAAACAGCCACTGCCTGAACAAAAACGCACACCTAGCCAACTCACAATAAGGCCATAAACAAACAAAAAGTAAACCTTAAACCTACTCGGCATCAACAAGAGCACACCGACACCTAGCATCAACTCCCACCGACAATACACACTGACCAAACTGAAGCCACACGCTCAAGAAGTCCACTCACGGCAAACCGATTGCTCAAACACACACCAGCCAAAAGTCACACACGGTAAACACAAAGCCAGTGAGCAGCCTTGGATGAGTGGAACCAGTGATCAATGTAGACAAAGCCAGCAACGAGCTGCCCCAAAGTGCCGCAAAACAGCCTCACACACAGCCCCTTAATTCACACCCAAACCAAGCCTAAAACACTCACTGCACTGCACCAAACTACCGTACATTACAGCCCCTGACCTGATCAGTTTTGCCGCACCTTTAGCCCTCCAAACAGTCCAGAAAACACCTAAAAACTGCACCAAAAGACTGCACAAAGTCCCCCCTAAAACCCCTTAAAACCGCAAGCCAATTCGCCTTCAAAATCACCCAAAACAGTCCCCTATGCAACCAAAACAGTGACCTGAAACGCAGCGACCAAACAATAGCTAAACGGAGTAGAAACAGTAGCCCGAGCAGCAAAACAGCGAGGAAAGACATTGAGTTGGTGAACTAAAAGAATTGCGGATCATTCACCCTTCCAACGAACGTGTAACGCCCTTTCGTGAGACGACAAAAGAGGTTAGACCTGAGGGCACCTTTTATTTATTATCTTTCGTTCATCTTTATTTATTTGAATATTTTATATCGCATGAGAGTCATTTATTGAGGCATGATGTGAATGTTGGATGAGCGGAATATGTGTTCCCTTTTGTGGTATATCAGCTGGAAACCCGGACGTAAATTCCGTAGCCGAATCCGAATGGACGGTAGTGCGGTTTGTACTCGGGATACAACGCTACGTACCACTTAAGAGACATGTATTTCGTCTCATCCAAACTTGTGTTTGAGCATGTTGTAGTTCGTAGGTCATTTATTTTCTATTAAAGCATGATTAGGTGGTAAGCATGTTATTCATCTTAAGCATGATTTAGTCGATAGAAAGTTATTTCTTTATGCATGATTAGGTTGTTTTCACACATTAGGGATTTAATTTATATTTATGCTTATATTCTTATTTATTTTCCGCATTAGATAATTGAGCATGCTTGTGTGATGATTGTATGTTATTGCGTGTTTGCCGTTATGACAACTTTGATGTATGCGAACTTAGATATAGGTTCTCATTGTTATTATTATGCATGCGGACTTAGGCGTAGATTACCCTTGAGCATGGATGTTGAATAGATTCGGTTAGTTTATTGCACAAATCACACATCATCACAAGTGACATAAGTAAGGGACCATTCTGAACCCAACGGTTTGAGGTATTCCCTTGCGAGGGGTGAGTGCGGCCTTAAATCTTGTCCCGGTTCACACCGGGTGGTGACTCCATGTTATTTCGTACTCCCAACTAGGCCGCGAGCCTAGAACAGCGTCGCCGATTTCTGTGTCCTACACCCGTTCCCTAAACCGTTGAAGTTTAATATGATCAATTCTGACCTCACTAAGATGAATTTACCAAAATTTAAGATGGTTTTAGATGAAGATCAGAACGATCAACGCTCTAGTGCTCTTGAAAGGATAGAACTGCACCAAGGAGGAAAGGTTCCCCAAAATTTGTGTGTTCGCTGCCAGAACAATATAGAATGGATGAAAGAGCTGGAAGAGACTTGTGAAAGGAAGCCACCAAGAAGGGAACCAGTAGCGTGGCAGCCGAAAACCTTCGCACCAAGGTTCTATGGATAACACTCAAACTTCATCCAAAATATATGGACTTTTAGGCCGAGGTTTCATCAGCCCAATGTGTGGCATTCGTACAATCAACAAGGGATGAGTTATCTTTATGTGGACAAAATGACAAGGACGCAGTTGAGACGATATCAAATGAATTATGGCCGAATGATGCGCCAGCGGTGTGAGGTAAAAGCTACCACTGGCCATGAAAAGTGAGACCACGTTCTTCCAACTGACACCCCTATGAAAAGAAAGCTAGTTGTAGACATTAAAGGTGGCGGTAGCGAAGATGGAATCGTTCCAGGTTGTAAAGATCAAACCAATTTTGAGTGACGAAAGAAGCGGGATGAGACAGACGATGATGAACCACCCATTGTTATTAAGTTTGGCAGCATGCCATCGGTGGTGGCTAATCATTACTTGCTGTCTGAAAAGTTCAGACGGGATAATAATGGGGCCCCTGGAAGGAGTGAAGATGTCTACGACGGAGAGGAGACATGATTTTCAACACTTACCATGGACAGAAGGGGAGTCTCGGATGACGAGATGACATATGTAAAAGAAGAAATAGATGTAAGAACCGAAGCACGGAGAAGGGGAACATCACATAATTGACTTTTTAAGGAATTATACGAAGTCAGAAATCCAACCGTGGGGACACTGGGAGAAGACTTGGGACGATCCCCATATCTCGTACTATACGGAAAGCCCAAAATAAAACGGATCGTAACTAGAGCAGAGAAACAAAGGATGCTCACCAATAATGCATCCCACAATGGATCAGTCACGTTGCCACCTTCTGAATGGGACAAAGAGGAAGGTTCACCGCGAGAGGGTGCAAGTAATGAACAAGTGATGGAAATAGGAATATCCGGGAAAGTGACGTTTCCAAAACCACCGCAATAAATGAAAAACCACCTCTGACCGTTGTATGTAAAGGCAAAGGCAAATGAGATACCAGTCATCAAAGTATTGATCGACAACGGGGCGGCCATTAACGCTATCTCAGTTAGGATGTTTGGATGATTAGCGAAGTCAAATGACGATCTCATCCCTACAGAAGTAGTGCTCACAAGCTTCAATGGGAGAGCAACAACAGCCAAAGGGGTTGTCTCATTAGACCTACAAGTAGGGAGTACTACTAAGACAAGGTATTTTTTGTTATAGACGGACCGACCACGTATAACATGCTTTTGGGAAGGGATTGGATCCACGACAACCGATGTATTCATTCTTCTCTCCTCTCAGTGTTTGGTTTTTTGGAATCAGAAAGATGAAGTGGAAGTGGGGCACGCCGATAATAGGTCTTTCATAGTAGAAACAAATTCGGCAGAATATTTTATGTATGAAGAAAATTACGGACTGGCCAGAGTGTCAGATGAAACGGGGAATCCGTCCATATTAGTCTAAAATGATGAGCCATACACTGCAAAGTTATTAAATGATTTATTCGTACAAACGAGGCCAATTATAGTGGCCTTTGAAAGGCCAGCATCCGACCATGAAACCAGCAATTCAAATGAAGAAGGGCAAACATATTAAAGAATAAGCCATACTCGTGGCTGCCAGAGCAACTTAATGGCTTATGTGAGGGAACAAGAAATTGAAATCAATACCCAAGCTGTAATTTCGGCCTTAATAGGGAAATTGATAACGCATCAAATAGAAGACAAAGTAAGATAGGCATACATGGTGGATTGTTTAAAGGAAAGAAGAAATGAATGAGATGAACAACCAGCGGGGAAAGAAGAAAATTTAGAATACGCTCTGAACGAACATTAGAAGGCAAACATTACAAGGGCACATGATGTCTTGAAAGAAGTGGACCTGGGAGATGAAAGCGACAAGCGCAATATTTATATCAGTAAGCAACTTGATGTCCAGGTACGCGAAGAACTAATTTCTCTCTTAAAAAAATATAAAGATTGTTTTACTTCGGACTACGAGGAAATGCCTGGTTAGATAAAACTTGGTAGAACATAGGTTGCCTATTATACCAAACCACAAACCATATAAACAACCCCCCAGAGGTTTGTACCCAATGTCATGCATGACATTAAAAAAGAAGTCGAACACCTTTTGAAGGTAAAATTCATTAGGACAACCAAATATGTAGAATGATTGTCAAATATCGTCCATGTCATGAAGAAGAATGGAAAGTTGAGAATCTGTATAGACTTTAGAAATTTAAACTTGGCAACACCAAAGACCAATACCCTATGCCTACGGTAGATTCTTTAGTGGACTCAACTGCATGATACCAAATGTATTCTTTCATGGATGGGTATGCAGGGTATAACCAGATCTACATCGCCGAAAATGACATCCATAAAACAGTTTTTAGATGCCCGAGGTCTTTAGGATGTTATGAGTGGGTGGTGATGCCATTCGGTCTAAAAAATGCCGGGGCCATTTACCAACGGGCTATGAATTTAAACTTCCATGACCTGATCAATGATTTTTTAGAAGTTTATGTAAAAGATATAGTAATTAAGTCCATGGTCGTAGGTGAGCATTTTAATCACTTGACAATGGCTTTCAAACGAATGAGGAAGTTCAAACTAAAACTAAATCCTGCCAAATGCGCTTTCAAGGTTAGCGCAAGGAACTTTTTGGGTTTTTTAGTCCATCAGCGAGGAATTGAAATTGATGTCAATAAATCTCGGGCGATCACGGAAGCCAAACCTCCCAGGAGCAAAAACGAGTTGCAAAGTTTCTTAGGGCAAATCAATTTTTTAAAAAGGTTCATTTCGAATTGTTCATGAAAAACTAAGCTTTCTCGTCCATACTGAGGCTAAAATAAAAAGACGATTTCGTCTGGACAGAAGAGCATCAGAAAGCCTTCGAGAATCTGAAGAGCTATTTAGCAAAGCTGCCGGTGATGGTATCCCCTGTGCCATAACGACCAATGAAGCTTTACATATCTGCTGAGGAGCAGTCCATAGCTGAAATGATCGCACAGGACGATAACATGGGTGTAGAAAGAGCCATTTATTATCTCAGCAGGTAATTGTTGAAATATGAATGTAATTACTCTTCAATGGTGAAATTATGTTTGGCTTTGTATTTTACATGTACTAAATTACGCGCCTATCTTAGGCCGACCATTGTGTATCTAGTTACAAAAATCAATATAGTGAAATACATGTTCTCTCATCCTATTTTGCATCAAAGAGTAGGATTTTGGTCTCTATCTTTGTCGGAATTCGACATACGATATGAACCCTAAAAGGCCGTAAAAAACCAGGCCCTTGCTGATTTTTTAGCTGATCATCATTGTTTAAGCACAACCAAAGAAATGGAAATGGAAATAGGCGAGTGCAGCTTAAAATCATGGACAATGTATTTTGATGGGTCTAGTATATCGAATGAGGTAGAAATATGAATAGCCATTGTCAGTCCTTTAGGAGAACTATTTCGTTTCATTGTCAAATTGGATGAATATTGCACCAATAATCAGGCCAAATACGTGGCTTTGATATTCGGGTTGGAGATGCTCCTTGATATGAGAGTAAAAAATATGTCCATTAAGGGAGATTCGCAACTAGTTGTCCAAGAGGTGACGAGGGTATTTAAATGCCAGAGTTCGTCAATCATGGCACTGTTAGAAATAGCTCAAAAATTGCTAGATAAATTTGACTATGTGGAGTTAGAGCACGTCTCAAGGACGAAGAATGAGATAGCTAAATGAGCTAGCCCAAGCAGCCTCAGGATATAAACAGACAAGTATGGATAATATGTGCAGAAGGGGGGAAACCAAACCAGCTCTAGTAAGACGAAGGAATGGAATGGACGTTCTGGTCATTCAAAACCAGGACGAGGACGACTGGAGAAAAGAGATCAAGGATTTCTTAAAGAACCCAAAGAACGAAAGACATCGAAGGCTAAAACTGAAAGCCTTAAACTTTGTGGTATCAGGAGATGTATTGTATAAAAAACGTCCGGATGGTTTATTGTTAAAATATGTAGGACCATCAGAAGCCAAAACCATTATGGTCGAAGTACATAAATGGGTCTATGGGGCTCATCAAACCTGAGTGAAAATGAGATGGTTAATCATAAGGAGCGGGTACTACTGGCCGAAAATGGGAGACTCTTTCGTACTATACGCTAAGGGATGCATAGCTTGCCAGAAACATGGACCCATACAAAGAGTGCCACCAACAGAAATGGTCCCCGTCGTTAAACCATGGCCATTCATGAGATGGACGATTATTTTGATAGGGAAAATTTATCCTGCATCTAGCAAGAGACATACATTCATCATCGTCGCCACAGACTTCTTCACCAAATGGGTGGAAGCAATCCCGGTAATAGAAATTTCCTAAAAACAAATCATCAAGTTCATAAAAGAGCATATCATTCATCGATTCGGCATTCCTCAGACATTGATGTTATATCATGAGACTTCTCTGAATGGCGAAAAGGTTAAGGGTTTCTTGAGTGAATATGGGATCAAGTTAGTAAACACTACCCCATATTATCCTCAGTCGAATGGTCAGGCAGAATCATCCAATAAGATCCTTAAGGGTCTGATTCGACAGATGATAATGGACAACGCCAAGCAATGGGATGAATGTTTGAGTCAGACTTTATGGGCATATAGGACATCACCCAGAACAAGTACCTTGGTCACACCATTCCAGCTAGTATATGGTCAAGAGGCTGTTTTACCGGTTGAAGTCAATATCAAATCTACAAGAGTGGTGTTACAAGGGGAATTGACGAAAGAAAACTATAGTGAATCGATGATCCAAAATCTGTTAGAATTAGATGATATAAAGTGTGATGTCATTAACCATTTAGAAGCACAGAAGGCAAGGGGTACATCAGAAAGTCATGGCCAAATCGTTCAGGAAAGAGGAGTTAATATGGAAGACAATACTATCATTGGGTACCAAGAGTCCTGCATATGGAAAATAGTCGCCTAATTGGGAAGGCCCTTTCGAGGTGGAAGATGTATTGCCAAACGGAGCTTATCATTTAAGGAATTTGAATAGAGAAATGCATGTTAGAGCAATAAATGGTAAGTATTTAAAAAAATATATGCCTTCGTTGTGGGAACATGAGAATGTGTATAAGTAACCTATTTTTCATTAATCATGGATGATTTATTGTCCCAAAAATTACAAATAATGGACGATGCAATGTCCTAACAACGAATACATAAATATAAAATCAATCATTAGACGGGGGCCGTTGGAAGTCTTCAGTTGAGTCATTGTCCTTTAAGACCGAGAATGCTTCCCTCAACTGATGCCACTCCTTCTGTATCTCCTTATCAGCTGCCGTTAAGTCGGCCAGGCTCTTCTCAAAATCATCTTGAGCCAAATCTTCGTACTCTGCCAGAGAGGCATTCACATCCGTTAATTGTGCATCAATAGTTTTCCTATTGGATTCTCTCCTCAATAAGGTGTTGGATATCCTATAATCACCGCTCTAGGTCCATCAACACCAATTCCTCAATCATCATTTCATCCGTGGTTTCTTGTAAGGACTGGCGGCGAGCATTAAGGGAATCATGAAGATTCTCTTTCTTTGCCGCTGAAGAATGAAGCCCGACTTTCTGACTATGTATACTTCGGTAACGAGGAATAAAGGCCGCCATTTCGCTCTGCAAATCTTAGAGGAAGAGTCTGTTCTCCACTGGTATAGGCAAGATAGGAGAAGCCAGCAGTCGAGATAGCTTAGAGGAAATTTTTTCTAGCTTGAGCATATTTTCTGGCAAGGCGGCCTGACCGATGTCCAGGAAAGTGAAGGAGGCATATTGACCAACGACCTCCCGAAGGGCTTCCAAATCCGTGGTCACTCGGGTTGAAGACGAAGAAGGTTGAGACAGAGTAGAGGCTAGCCGATCGAGATGGTCCAAAACATCCTGGACCGATTGCATAAATGGATCGGGCACCTATTTACAGAAAATGGGTTAGCAAATGAAGCCCGAAAAATTTATGTGAAGGTAAGAGAAATACTTACAGCTCCGGGTTCAAAACTGGAACTTGATGGTTCGTCCACAGCTGTCATATGGACGGCGGAGGAGTAGGAGACACTGCCCGATGAGACGACGATAGAGAAATAAGGGATGATGGCCATTCTAGAGAAGGAGACCGTTGCAATGGAGGATCAAAATGGGAATAGCTCGGTCTGCCCGATGGCTGGGTCTCTGTAGAATAATCAGAATCAGAAGAGTCAGTAACATGAATAACCTCGATATCTTCATAAATTCGGCTGATAACATCGGCTTTAAAAAGGACCTAGCCTCTTCCAATAAATCAAATTCAGCCAGACTAAACAGGCCATCTATGTCCCTATAACTTCCCCCAATTGCTGAGGTAGTCCACCTATGTATTAAAGATATAACCCACTCAGGATGAAACCGAGAAGGCTCGTCATCTGACTCTTACACAATAGGGACATGATTGTGCAATGGATGATATTCGAAGAAGGGATCATCCATTCAAAATTCCTCTATGAGCAAATCCCTACTGCCCAATACTATACTTGACCCCGTACCTTGGGGATCGGTCTTACTCGATATGATTGCATCAACTACCTCACCCTCTTCTGATGGGTGTTGGATGATTGGGGTTTCGGCAGCCACACCCTCTTCTGATGGGTGTTGGACGATTGGGGTTTCGACAGCCTCACCCTCTTTTGATGGGTGTTGGACGATTGAAGTTTCGGGCTTAGGAGTTTGGGTCGGTGCATATATTCTGGATGACTGTTCGATCCTAGACACCTATACAAGAAACAAGAACGAACCATCAAATAAAAAAAAGAAAAGAAAAGTAAGATTATACCTTAGCCCGACGGCGAAGCAATGGCTTTTCCGAATCAGAGCTATGTGTCGGTGAAAGATGTTTCCGTTTAGCCTGTTTGGAGCCTGCTTTCTTCGGCCCAGCTCTCTCAACATGCTTCTTTGACCCATCTGTTTCTGAAGGTTTAGAAGAAAAGAAAATACCGGAGAAAACCAAAGAAGAAGGCAATGAAAAGAGTCTTTCACGGCTAGCTGGCCAAAAGCGATCAAAAAGAGGATGGACGGATGTACATGGGGAGAAAGAGTCGCAAGAAAAGGAAGTTAGTAAAGACCGAGCCTCAGACGAACATTGATCGATTTTTGAGAGCGAAAGAACCTTGAAACGCTCTATTGGAGTGGAACGAGAATAAAATAATGGAAAGGGCCACCCTTGAACAAGACCGAATTGAAGAGCAGCGAAGTTGGGAAAATACACTTCTACCCAGCCTTGCCATTGGCTCTAGTCAAGATGTCGTGAATCAAATTGTGGGTGCATAAAAACTTGTGTCAGATGTGATTGACAGATTCATCTCCATCTGATTTGGGAAGCTCGTGAACGAAAGAAGGGCTGTCACCCAATGAAAAAGGGAAAAAAGAAGGAATATGAGAAATGGTATAGAAATACTCAAAAATGGTACGAGGAAGGAGACGAGTTGGCCCTAGTTGGGCGAATAGAAGGCATGCACAAGGAAACGAATGGTTCGACTCAATAGAACCGAAAACAGGAAAGTAGGCTCTGAGCCAAAGTTGGACGAGATATTGAGGGCCAGAAGCAATTGGCAAAGAGTCAGACCGTAGCTATTTTTGAAGAACGGCCAAGCCCCGATAAATGGCAGCCAACAAAAAGGAACAAAAATCCAAAAGTCGGCCGTTGGCAATGTCCGAAGAAATTGGAAGATATCTGCCACGGGTTTCTGACTAGGCACGCAAATGATATATTTGCAAAGCCAATAGTGAATGAAAGCGGTGCGTTCCAACACCGAGACCGGACCAACTGACTTAGAAAATGCACGAAAGAAATCAGAATAAGAGGAGAAGGATGAAATGTCCATCTGAGGAGAAAGAAAACATAAGTTGGTACGAGCAGAGATGGTCGTACGCATAAGAGCTAACCTGGTCAGAGCACTGATATCATGAAGTGTGATAGTAAAGGGGCCATAAGGGAAAAGGAAAACGTTGTAATCAGAAGACCAAAAAAGCAATGATGTGGGGAACTGATTCCGATAAAAAAAAAAGGGCAGTACTAGTGAAAGCTCGATGAGGGAGAGCATACCATTGTTTTCAAGAAAATTACGGGTGTCTACATGCGATTTCATGCGCTGAAACCAGGTCTCAGTAGAGATGGGATTGGACTGAATAAGAGGAGAAACACCCAAGGGTTCGGAAAATGGGAGGTTAGAAATAGAAGGGAACAACTGAGCCAATGGAGCTTTGGCAATGGCTGTATCACTAACAATAATGCTGCCCAGAGAGCACAATCCATAATTTTCATAGAGAGCGTGGACCCCAAAGACGCCAACCGAAGGATCGTCCAAGACGGCCTTGTAATCACCGAAGGTCGAAGTAGTTTTTTTCACGGAAACAGAGGAAGAAGATGCCATTGTAGGGAGGTTAAGAAATTTGCAGTGATAAAAGATGAGGAAAAGTAAAACATCGAAAAGAGAAAGTTTGGGCTTATATAGCCAGGATGAACGTTCGCCCTAGGACATGTGTTGCGACCCGTTTCGAGGGAAGAAGAAAGAGCGGGAAAAGGAAGAGGCGGTGCCAGACACGATTTGACCTAGAAGTGACACGAAAGGGGGCACATTAATTAGCGCAATGATGGTCTTCGACAAGACGTGATGAGGAAGGTCACACATTTATTAAAGAAGTGATAGATTCGCATGGGGAACATAAGTGATGGTCCTCGACACGCGTGAATGATAGCAAAATATAAAATCAAAAGTCAGCAAGCTGAACTAGTAAATCGGTCAGTGGTATCATCCCAACTTTACACGCCTGGTTGAGAAATTCCGCCTCGATCTCATCTCTCGAACCAATCAAGGCGAATTTGGGGGACAATTGTTAACATAAATAAATCTCCCTAGGATGAATGGGCCAAGAAAGGACGAAAATGGATGACGTATTTAAGGACGAAAATGGATGGCGTCAGGACGAAGAAGGATTCGACCCAGGAAGACTTAATTCATGACGATTCAAGGAATGGGCAAAGAATCATGGAGGAAGAAGGAAACACTTCCAAAACGGTTGGCCAGTTATGAGATATATTCGACAGCTCTTACATAAACTGGTGGTGACCCCTACGATCTAGCAAGTTACCCAGCAGTTGCGCACACGATCCGACGGTTGTTCGCATGATCCAACGGTTACATGTACGCAGAGAATGTGGGGGCTTGGTGGGATGAAGACGACGAAACTGCTCGAGCAGCTGGTGGAATCATGCAATATAAAAGGCTCAAATGTAGAAAGGAAAATGGAGGAAAAAATGAAGACTCAAAATGAGCAATTAGTTTAATTTCTTAGCTTTGTAATCTTTAGAACTGTAATTTATGTGCTTGTGCCCATTGGAGGTGTTTTCTTGGAATCAAACACTCCTTTCTGGGACTGTGTCTCAGGAGGTTTGAACCTTGCACGCGTATTGACAAATTTTTTTGCAAACAGATACACTAAAAGATAAATAATAAAAAACGGATTTTAATGCATTGTTGTTTGTGTTTTAGCATATTGAAATATATGTTTTTCTGACTTTTAATGGGTCACTTAACTTAATTATTTAAGAGATTTCTTATTGGAACCTCACACGGTATAAAAGATTATAAAAAAAACATATAATTATTAGGTTAGAATATGGATGAATTTTTTTAAAATTTTTAAGCATGTGAATTATATTATTACTTTCTTGAATTATATTATTACTTTTCTTGAAAAGTTGAGAAAAACATGATTAAGATGATTCAGACATGATTAAGATGATTAATATGAGATACTTTCATACACAAATATCTCATTTCAATTAAGCATATTACGCATAAGATAAATTAATATACTTTCTTGTTTTTGAAACACATCGCCTGTCACAATTATACTTAAAACTAAAACTAGTAACTACTAAGGAAAATTTTATTAGTACTTAAAAATACAAATGAATCTTACTTATATATAAATGAAAATTAATTATCGGAAGTTGAATGGAAGATAAATACATTGAATACAAAATTTAACCAAACATAACTAAATATAAAAAATTCATTTTTCAAGGAGAGCTCACGAATCTTCCTTAAATTAAGGAGAGCTCGGAATTTATTTTAGAATTATAATAGTGCTAGCTTAGAGTCTGTACAAATACGAGTTAACGTTTTTTGATTCGCGGAATATGATTTATGGTTGTAATTATTGTTCAATTAAAATAACCAAACATTTAACGCAGATGAAATATTTTGAAACAAATAATATTTTAGGCCAAAACTAAAACCAATATTCCGATACCCATGTTATTGATCAATCCATCAATGTGATCAGAAACAACTATATAGAGCCAAAAAAAAAAAAAAAAATGATTTAGGGTAATCACAACATGACAGTCTGAATTATCATTTAGCACATGCATGGGCCATTACACATCAAAATATCAATGAGCATGGCATTCCCTATATATCATAATTTAGACAAAAGAAAGTATAATAAAACGAAAGAATGCCAACTTTTGACTATAAACAAAAAGTTATAAAGAGTGGATATCAGAATCCATCAAAAGATTAGGTCCCTATGGAATTATATATTGTCTCTGTGCAAAGTAATTCATTCCTTTGGAAATTAACATCAATGGTGTATCCAAAACTGTATTAATTCAACTCTCCAAATCACTTAGGAATAGTTCCAAATAATGTATTGTTTCGTAGAATGTTGTTAACACTTAACATTCAAAACTAATGCATACAAGAAAAAGAGTATTATTAATCACAAGCCTTACATAGATAGATTTCAACTCACTCAGTTGCCCAAGATGATATCCCAACATTATTCAGCACAAATTATGTGTAAAATAATAAATAACATAGATTTGTTTTTACTAGTGTTAGCTTAGAAAGCCATAATGGGCTAGCGCTCTGTTACTGTTTAGCCCTACTTTATTTATACTCGGCTTTTGTTCGCAAGGTTTGCTCTGAGTGTTTAAATAAGTATTTGAGAAGTACATCAGAATTAAATTCAAGAGCCTTTATACAATTTCTTACGGAAAATCGTCGTGAAAATGAGGAGGAGGATGATGTTGTATTGTCTTTAAGATTGCAGAGATGGAAGCTTTTAGGGGAAGTCATGAGCAGCAGCTGACTGGAAGCTCTCTTTCCTCAGTTAGAGCACATTTCAGAGCTATATATGGCTTCCAGGGCCATTCATATATATTAGAATGAGAGGCCGCCCATTATAGCCTTCTAGTGTTTGTTTATTTGTTTTTTCTATTGTCTATATTAGATGATAAAAAACATATATATATGATTTTTTTTTTATTAATTTCTTAAAAAATTCTTTCGAAAAAACATGACCCTTAGGGTTGAAAGGTTTCCTTGGAGAATCATGACTCCTCAAGGGGTGTACGCTTTTGTAACATCCCCAATTCGAGAGATGTTACTGGCAGGGAATAGGCCGTACTATCCCTCTGAGCCACTGACTTTTTAACTGTGGACAACAATGATACTCTTTCTCAATCCAAAATCTTATGTATGAGACCGTTGCCCAAACTTGGCAACATGGTATACAAGTTCAACATTAATAATTGTATACTTAATAACACTCATTTTTATAACTTTATTAATATACATTTTTAACTTTATACAACGACCAACACAATACTAATGACTGATACATGACTTCTCTCTGACTCTTACTGGACTCTCTCTCTCTAACTTGACCTGGTGGACTCCATATCCTAGTGACTGCCATCAGTATCCATCATCCCAAGCTCTTCCTCCATGAACCTGTAAAACAAAATACTGGGAGTGGGGGGTTAGATCGTTTGAACGATCTAAGTGAGTGGACGGTTTTAAAATGAAATCTGAAATACTTTATGAAAACTTATGTTTTGGAAATCAAATTGGATCTTTTCTGAAAACTTTTCTTTCTTGAAAGCAATTCTCTTTCTTCAAACCTTTATGAAAATCTTTTCTGAAAGTTTCTTTAAAACTGATGTTTATGAAAACTTTACTTTTTTGGAAAAGTTTTCTCTGAAAACTATTTCTGAAATCTGTATCTGCAAACTGATTTCTGAAAATTATTTTCTAAAACCCGTTATCTGTCTCTGAAATACCTGACGCATGGGGACGTTACGTATCACCGTCCCCCATACGCCTAACTAGAGCCAGAAGTACAATCCATGACATTGGGACGTTACGTATCGCCGTCCCCCAAAGCATGCCACTAACTGTCCCTGAAACTAGTGGTGTTGGGGCGTTACGTACCGCCGTCCCCCAAGCCACTGAGCGAGAACTGGGGTGCGGATCTATGCTACCCTCCAAGCTCTGAATCTAGGATCTAGGGGCATCTGTCATCCTTAGTCTTGAACTAGGATCTGGGGGCATTACGTATCGCAGTCCAGTCCTCTACATGTGCACATGTCATCCGTCAATTACATGTCTGTATCAAGTTACATATTAATGTGAGTTTTTTCCTCATGCCTCGAAAACGTAAAACTCGAGTTCTAAAATCATTCTTTCAAAAACTCATAATATACAAAATATTATCTTTTAGAAAATACTATTTCTTAAAACAACTGATGTAAAATCTGGCTACCGCCCTAAAATGCTCAAAATAAGTATTGAGTCAAATAATTAAATAAAATCAACTTAAAGGAAAAGTTTCCACTCACTGATTTGAGGTCTCGCAAGCCTTACTTCACTTCGCTGAAGAAATTTGTGGTTCCTGCAATGACTTTTAATTGATAACTTTGATTAGAAAATGGACTGAAGGATATATATCGGAATTAGGCTAACTTTACTTATTCAAGTGGTTGCTATCACTCCGAGGCATATCATACTTATATCATGATGTAATATATGTATACGAGCTTATACAAGACCCTTATGGTGGTCTCTAACACGCTAGGGTGAAGCTGGAATGATTTAAAACTGATTTAGGGAAGTTCTTGTTGGACAATTATGACCCATAGTTTCACTATTTGTAAAAGACATGGTGTTCTTTGTACAAATTAACTATGTGACAAAGAAAATTGCTCTTTTATCATTTGTAATTGGATTACTTGGATATATAAATGATAAAAGTTCATATGATTAGTATCAGATTAATAAGATATGAGACAGTATTAATCCACGAAAGGTTTAATCATTAAATATCCATAGTCGTAGTATTATCGAGACTGGACATCGATAATGCGGAATAGGCTAGTATTGCACTTGTGCTCGTTATGGAAGCGTGAACAATATAGTTCTCATATATTTAAGTATTGGATACCTATGCAAGTGTGATAGGAGGTTCTGTTAGCCGTTGGACCGGGAATAGCTTCGCTTTGGATAGACCCTTCGAAATCCCATTGGTAGTATGACTATGTGTCTATGGGAATCCGAATTAGGGTAGGTGTATATGGTCTTAACCTGAGACTTGCATCGCTAATACTTGCGACAATCAATATACTTTGGTTTTGGTCGTCCGGAGCTTTAACAGGTTCTGTGTACGTCTCTTCTGGGTATACTGAGAATCGTAGTGTGTTGGGTGTGATGTCAAGATGGAAATATCACTTCAGTCATATGGAGATGATGATCACGCAGGGATACAGAACTGGTACTCTTAAATGCTGCAGATATCGAGATAGTATGACTAGGTCATGATTATCCGATTACAGAGACTAGTTGCTAGTGATCCGATATATGCTTCGTACGGGGCAGACACATTTCAGCCCCAGGCCTAGCATGTGACATCCGATACTGGATCGCAATACGCAATACTTCGTATACTACGTCTGATAAAGATTGTATATTCTTCGTTGAATATTTCTGGAGAATTGGGTAGGCACAGTGCTTTGCTAGAAGCCAACCATGTCTTGTAAATCGGTAAAGAATGTGGGTACCGGGTACGCACGTGTTCGGATAGTCCGACAACCAAATTTACTGCCAACATTTCCAGGGATCTCTTGGGCCGCTTCCCAAAGATTCACCGATGACATTTGACTCGAACATAATTAATCTGGGATTAATTATGAGAAAGAAAATTAATCTGGGATTAATTACGGTAATAATTAATCTGGGATTAATTATGTCATGAACTAAACGGTAATAATTGGTGAAGAAGAGAGAACGCGATTAATTTGGAATTAATCAATAAAATAAATTTAATAGTAAATTGGATTTTTCTATTTATTTATTTATTTGGGCTAAAATAATATATTGGATATATTAATTGGAATTGGATTTCAATGCGAAATTAAAATCAGATTTTAATTCAAGCGAACGAATTAATTTGGAATTAATTCGTAAGTGACTTCCGTAATAATTTTGTTGGGCATTATTATTTAATTAAATTGGATTTAATTATTTAGCGATGGAAAATTCGTTTGATCGGATTAAATGTAACCGGGCCCAAAGTTGTATTGTGTGTGCCAACAAAATTTCGAATTTCAAGTGGTGGGACCCACTTGACTTACATCAACTTGTCAAAAGTTGATGGAAGTGGTTGAACTCAATTAATGAAATCTTAAACACAACCAAAGAGTGTGTAACAAGTTTTATTTTTGGAAAAACAAAACACTTTACTTTATTTTTAGAAAACATAACAAAACACACTTCAACTCTTGTAACAAGTTAAAAAAACACATTCTCTCTCTTTTCTCTACAATTGCCGTGAGCTTCATCTCCTTGGAGGAGAAAATTTTCTTTCAAATCTTGTTCAAGCTAGCACTTAAAGGAGTGAATCAAGGTGATATGGAAACTCACCCTCGAGTTAGAACTCAACGAACAAGCTTGGAGCTTCTACATCCTTCGAAATTTTTGAAATCTCAACCGATCAATGTAAGTAATTTCCGCAACTTATCTTTGATTTATTCGCACAATAATCACGCTTAGAAGATCTTGTGGCATGTCTAGGACACTAAAATGGTATCAGAGCGAAATCTAAGCTTGATTTGGATTCTAGGGTTATAAACTTTAATTTGGTATTTTTGCTTGGAGCTTGATTTGCCTAAATTGATTGTGTGGTTGTGATTATATGATGTTGAATTGGATTTGTGCATCTTTGGAATTGAGTAAATTGATTAGATAAAAATCCCCATTCCTATGTCATGGCCGAAAATTACCGTAGGTTACTCATGGTTAATTTTTGAAATTTGACAATTAGATATGTTAATTGGCATGAAATGAATATTGATTGTTGATTTAATTGGATTGAAATCAAAATTGGGTGTTATTTCTATTCCTTTGCCTTGGCTGTGAGTATATATAACATGTTATAGAATTGATTTTGCTTCAATTTGTGCTGGACATGAATCAAAATTAATGAGCATGATTAATTGATTTATTAGTGTTTGGAAACATTAGATTAGTTGATTAATTATCTTAATTACACTTGAATTGGATTAATATGTAATTTGGAATAATGTATTAATTTAATTGTTGTAATTGGGCTTAATGGGCTTGGTTGGGCCAAGTTTGTTTTAGTCAATTGGGTTGGATCCAATTGGGCCTAAAACCATTTCCATAAAGTCCAAATATGAGAATTGGGCCTTTATTAATTTAATTGGGCCTAATGGGCTTAAATTGATTTGTGGCATATGGTGATTCCTATTTGGGCATTGGCATTTTGGGTTTGATCCATATTGGCCAAAGCCCACGCCTAAAGAATTAATTAAAAGCCCATTGGACTTTAATTGAATAATATTGGATGCTAATTGGGCCTTTAAGACCCATAAAGATTGGATTTGGAATCCAAGTCTAAAAGGCACCTTTAAAGTGTAATTATTTAATTTGGAATTAAAAATGAATTAGTATTGGATACAATTTAAATTGGATTCAAAATTATAGTTCGATATAATTTAAGAATACGTACTTTGAGTATTTATTCTTAAACGAGTTGGACTCGCGCAAATCAAATCGTTGTTTGAACATTGGATGATCATTAATTCAAAGATTAATTAATTGGATTAGATTGATTGAATAACATGCTATGTGTGAATACTTGGATGTATTGTATGAATAATGTATATCGGATGAATATTAGAAGGGTGGGGGCAATTTTGGAAATTATTGTAATAAATTTAGAATTTATTAAATTGGACCTGCGTGTCTAGCCTATTATCTCTTTTCTCATTGTATTTCTCTTCTCACCAATTCCCCTCAATATAAATGAGGTTTCTTTTAGTGTTATGTAATTGGGTAGAAGTATGAATAGTGCTAGTGGGAGAGAGGAAAGTGAGAGATTTGTTCTAGGAACAAATTTGTTATATATCCACCCGCATATCATTATTAATTTATTTCGCGCCTTATTATGCTTTTAGAATGCATGCTTAAGGGTGTATGATGAGACCTAATCAAAGATAATAAATTGGTTGCCAATTTACGCGAAAAACCCTCATCAAATATTAAGCGTTTTTCCTTCCATTGAGTGGTTCTCTCTCAAGATCCAAGATTGGCATTGGTTTGTTGGCCAAAGTCAAGATCAATGTCCATCGCGGATGTGTTTGAACCTCGAAAGTTTTTTTTTCTATATCGCATGTCTTGGGCGGTTGTGACTTGTTGGCCAAAGTCAATGAAACTTCTTGTTTATCGACGTGGATTACGAAGCTATCCCCACTGTCAATGGGTCGCGCTTAACTGGAATCATTAAGTTTGTTGAGCCAAAGCCAAGGCTTAGTTGATTCAGAGGAAAAGGTTAGGAAATATATTGGATATATTTGCACATATTGGATATGTGTTTCGGACTTGGAGGTTCACCTACTGGATCTAGGAATTGGATGAGATCCAATTGATCTTAGAGATCTACCTAGTTAAGTTTCATACAACTTGTTGGCCAAAGTCAAGGTTGTGTGTTATTTAACGGGATCCTAGCCCACTAGGAAACAGGGTTTCCCGAGTACTCCAAAGAGGGTTAGAGGCTCGCCGAAAAATAGTGGGAGGCTAGTATTAAATTTGCAATTTCGTTTAAATACTTGCCAATACGCGTTCTTTTATTTTATTTATCGTCGTCATAAATATATATTAGTTGGACTAATATTTAATATTGCTTTCTTTGAACAGTTAGACTGTACAAGACACTACTCTATTTGTAGTTGGTCATATAGTTGGACAATAGTAACCATTACATTTTGAGTGTACCCAAAATCGTTGATTGGATAGTTGGACTATTGCAATTGAGATAGCTGAAAGATTAACGTTAAGTGATATAATCCTGGGTGAAAATATCTTTAACGACGTAAATTTTTCAGATTGGGAAATGAATCTCAGGATAGTCCTGGGAGCTGAGAAGTTACTCTATTGGATATAGAAACCTCTCGGAGCCTGAGCCCGGAGTTGATAAATAATAGAGCATGAACTTTGGAAGACTCATCATGATGATAACTTTAGTGCACAATCCATTTTGCTTGCCGCAATGACTCCTTAATTTCGTCATTATAACAAAGGATTAGATCCTTATACCATGATGTTGAAATTTAAAGGATCTTCATAGATCTAACTTAGATCTTAGAAGTAAGAATTGCAAAAGAAGCTCTTTCGCTCGCGTATGTCAGAGAGTACATCTGTCGAGCACTAGGTGTCGCAGATGATTACTGACATCGAACAACTAGTTTAGCTGGGCATTACCTACGAGGCCGAGACTTCCATAGATTTGATCTTACAGTCTCTGCCCGAATACTGGGGCGGGTTCATCTTGAACCAAGAGAAAACTCTTGGAGAGTTAATGACTATGCTCAAGGAGGCAGAGCCAGGGCTTCCAAAAGGGCAACAAGTGAAAGACGTATCTTACTTCGACATCCCAGAAGGCCAAGGCTTGGCCGAAGGCTTATGGGGTGTGAAGAAAAAAGGCAAAGGCAAAATCGTCACAGTCTTCTGGGAAGACAAATGACATATCCTAATATGTCTGCCTAAATTGTGGCAAATGGGGTCACTGGAAGCGTGACTGCCGTATGGACAAGGCAGACATGAAGGAAGTGAAGGCGGGCAAGGCTCCGACTTTAGGTATGTTTGTTATTGTAATAAACGTGTCCACTACTGGTTTTAAAAATTGGATTTTTGATACTGGATGTGGTACATACATATGTAATGATGTGCGTGATCTATTGATTAGCAGGAGACTGGCTTCAGATGAGATCGACTTGCGAGTCAGAAATGGGACAATAGTCGTTGTTTTGGCTATGGGAACCTAAGTTTTAGAACTGCCCTTTGGGCTTGTACTTAAATTAGGAAACTGTTATAATGTACCTAGTTTGACTAGAAACATTATCTCTATATCTAGTTTAACCTGTTGCAGGTATACCTTTATGTTCCAGAACACTGGGTGTTTTGTATATAAAGAAGATATTGAGATATACATATTAGATGTGAATAACAATATTTATATTTTGAATATAAACAAATCTCAAACATATAACATGACAAACAAAAGCTCAAACTGAGTTAATCAGATGAGACTTATTTGTGGCATTTTTGTCTGGGACACATTAAGAAAGATCGTATATCTACTATTTGGAAGAATGGATACTAGGACAAATTTGGTCCTAAATCATATGACGTATGCGAATATTTTTATTAGGCAAAGTGCTTAAAATTCCTTTTAGCAGTAAAGGTGTACGTGCCACCGAGCTGTTTGCCCTCGTTCATGGTGACGTAGTAGGCCCATATCTAGCCAGGCTAGAGGTGGATATGAAAACTTCGTAATCTTTACGGATGTTGCATCGTGTTATGGTTATGTGTATCTTATGAAACACAAATCGGAAACTTTTGATAAATTCAAAGAGTTTCGACACGAAGTAGAAAAACGACCGGCAAAAGTATTAAAAATATTGCGGTTGGACCGTGGTGTAGAATACTTAAGCAATGAGTTTCTAGATTACTTAAAAGAATATGGTATTCTTTTACAGTGGACTCCTCCCGGAACACCTCAATTGAGGTGTGTCCAAACGAAAAAAAAATCAAACTTTGTTGGACATGGTAAGGTTAATGATGAGTCACTCTGAGCTACCAATTTCCTTCTAGGGATACGAATTGAACAATACAATAATTATTTTGAATAAGGTTCGTAAAAGTCTGTTGGACAGACGCCATATGAAATATGGACAGGAAAGAAACCAGGTTTCTCATTCCTGATGATTTGGGAATGTTGGGCATATAATTAAACGTTTGGATGGTACCAAACTAGAACCCAAATCAGATAAGTGCCCATTTGTAATTGGTTATCTTAGGGAAACCAATTCCACAACTCACAAGAGAACAAAGATTTTTGTTGCTCTACATGCGGTTATCCTCGAAAAGGAATTCCTAAATACAGTGGTAAGTGGGAGGAAAGTAGAACTCGATGAAAATCGTAGTGATACTGTTCCTGGCACCGACTCCCAAACAGAACATGAACAGTTCATCAGGGATGAGACTATACCACAATCTTCTAATACACAAGAACCGCGTAGATCAGAGAGAGTCAGAAAATAACCTGAGAGGTATGTGTTTCTGATCTCACCTCACGTAGATATTAATCTTATTGAGGATAATGAGCCGACTACGTATGAGGAAGCGATACAAGGTATCGACTCCGTTTTATGGTAAGAATCCATGAAGTCCGAAATGGATTCCATGTATACCAACCAAGTTTGGACACTGGTTGATGCACCAGAAGGCATTGTGCCTATTGGTGGTAAATGGGTCTTCATGGTGAAGACATATATGAAATATGGCAACATACAAACGTACAAAGCTAGGCTTATAGCGAAAGGGTATCGTCAACGACATGGTGTCGACTACGATGAAACTTTTTCACATGTTGCCATGATTAAATCCATTCGGATAATGCTTGCTAATGCTACATATTTCGTTGATGAAATATGGCAGTAGGAAGTCAAAATCGCTTTCCTTAACGGAAACCTTTTGGAGGATGTTTTATACAACAGCCTGACAATTTTATCATACCAAAACATGCAAACAAAGGTTTGCAAGTTAAATCAATCCATTTATGGATTGAAGCAAGCATTGCGTTCTTGGAACCAATATTTTGATGAGATCATAATGGTATATGGTTTTATTCAAAACGAAGATGATTCTTGTGTATATAAGAAGGTTAGTGGGAGCGCACTGACATTCGATGTCCTATACATTGATGATGTATTATTTCTTGGAAATAACATTCCCATATTAACAATCGGTGAAAGCTTGGCTTTCATTAATATTCTCTATGGAATACTTGGGAGAGGCAACCTTTATTTTAGGAATAAAGAATCTACTGGGATAGATCTAAAAATTGTTGGCACTCTCTGAGAACTCGTACATTGACAAACATGTACGCGACCTGGTGTCTCATATGCTTTGAGCATGTGGAGTCACAATCAGGCCGATCCAGGTGATGGTCACTGGATTGATATAAAGAACATCCTTGAGTATCTTAGACGAACTAAGGATGCATTCTTAATCTATGGAGAATGAGAACTTGAAGTGACTAGGTTCACCGATGTAAGTTTCCAAACCGATAAAGACGTCTGTAAGTCACAATAAAGGTACATATTTTGTTTGAACAACGGATTAGTGAGTTGGAAATCTTCCAAGCAAGATATTGTTGCCGATTCAACAACAAAAGGGGAATATATTGCTGCGGCTGAGGCATCAAAAGAAGCATTTTGGATCTATAAAATTCCTAATTGGATTAGGAGAAGTTCTGTTAGCATCTGAGCTAGGCTACAGCACAGGCTAAAGAATTACGGTCTCAGCAATGATCCAAATATGTATTTCAATGGTTTCATCTGATTCGAGAGATCGTACATCGTGGCGATGTGAAGATCAAAAAATCGCATCAGATGATAACTTTGCAGATCCGTTGACGAAAGAGATATCTCAGCATAAGCAGATGAGCGACCCAGTACATAGTTCAGGTGTTGGACACTTGAGTGATTGGCTATAGGCCAAGTGGGAGATTATTGGACAATTATGACCCATATCATCACTATTTATAAAAGACATGGTATTCCTTGTACAAATTAACTACGTGACAAATGAAATTGCTCTTTTATCATTTGTAATTGGATTACTTGGATATATAAATGATAATCCATATGATTAGTACCAGATTAATAAGATATGAGACAATATTAATCCATGAAAGGTTTAATCATTAAATATCCCTAGTCGTAGTATTATCGAGACTGGACATCGATAATGCGAAATAGGCTATTATTGCACTTGTGCGCGTTATGGAAGCGTAACGACATAGTTCTTATATATTTAAGTATTGGATACTTATGCAAGTGTGATAGGAGAATCTGTTAGCCGTTGGACTGGGAACAACTTCGCTCTGGATAGACCCCTCGGAATCCCATTAGTAGTATGACTATGTGTCTATGGGAATCCGAATCAGGGTAGGTGTATATGGTCTTAACTTGAGACTTGCATCGCTAATACTTGCGACAATCAGTATACTTTGGTTTTGGTCATCCGGAGCTTTAACAGGTTCTGTGTATGCCTCTTCTGGGTATACTGAGAATCGTAGTGTGTTGGGTGTGATGTCAAGATGGAAGTATCACTTCAGTCATATAAAGATGGTGATCACGCAGAGATACAAAACTGGTACTCTTAAATGCTGCAGCTATCGGGATAGTTTGACTAGGTCATGATTATCCGATTACAGAGACTAGTTGCTAGTGATCCGATTCGTACGGGACATACACAATTTCAGCCCCAGGCCCTAGCATGTGTGACATTCGATACTGGATCGCAATACGCAATACTTCATTATATACGCCTACTGATAAAGATTGTATATTCTTCGTTGAATATATCTGGAGAATTGGGTAGATACATAGACATGCTTTGCTAGAAGCCAACCATGTCTTGTAAATATGTAAGAACATGGTACCGGGTACGCATGTTTTCAGATAGTCCGATGACCGTATTTACTGCCAACATATCCAGGATCTCTTGGGTCGCTTCCCAAAGATTCACCAATGACATTTGACTCGAACAGAATTAATCTGGGATTAATTATGAGAGTGACAATAATCTGGGATTAATATATGGTAATAATTAATCTGAGATTAATTAACAGAGAGAAAATTAATTTGGGATTAATTGCGTCATGAATTAATCTGGGAATAATTCGTGAAGAAGAGAGAACACGATTAATTTGCAATTAATCGGTAAAATAAATTTAATAGTTAAATTGAATTTTTTTTTAATTTATTTGGGCTAAAAAATATATTGGATATATTAATTGAAATTGGATTTCAATGCGGAATTAAAATCGAATTTTAATTCAGCGAACGAATTAATTTGAATTAATTCGTAAGCGACTTCCGTAATAATTTTGCTGGGCATTATTATTTAATTAAATTGGATTTAATTATTTAGCGACGGAAAATTTGTTTGATCAGATTAAACGTAATCAAGCCCAAAGTCGTATTGTGTGTGCCAACCAAATTTTGAATTTCAAGTGGTGGGACCCACTTGACTTACATCAACTTGTCAAAAGTTGATGGAAGTGGTTGAACTCAATTAATGAAATCTTAAACACAACCAAAGAGTGTGTAACAAGTTTTATTTTTTGGAAAATCAAAACACTTTACTTTATTTTTAGAAAACATAACAAACACACTTCAACTTTTGTAACAAGTTAAAAAAACACATTCTCTCTCTTTTCTCTACAATTGCCGTGAGCTTCATCTCATTGGAGGAGAAAATTTTCTTTCAATCTTGTTCAAGCTAGCACTTAAAGGAGTGAATCAAGGTGATAGGGAAACTCACCCTCGAATTTAGAACTTAACGAACAAGCTTGGAGCTTCTACATCATTCGAAATTTTGAAATCTCAACCGATCAATATAAGTAATTTCCGTAACTTATCTTTGATTTATTCGCACATAATCACGCTTAGAAGATCTTGTGGCATGTCTAGGACACTAACAGTTTTGTATTCGCATCGTAAGACAAGACCTTGCACGTAGAGACACACACAATTCCATAATCACATATTTGAAAATTTCCAGTTGGCATCGCGACGCAAGTCCTTGCGCGCCGCGACGCGTGTAATCCAGAATCAATTCTACACAAATTCCCCAGTACGCGTCGCGACGCTAGACCAAAATTCAGGCCTAATATCAACTTCTTCATGTCTAATTTCCCAAATACACTTCCATACTTCCATATTACAACTTTACACAAACAATCATTTAAACCTCAATTTAATACTTGCTAACCAACACTCCTCAATTAACCTTAACTCTTTAATCTTATAATTCTAATTTACTCAATACTTAGAATTTCAAGTATTTGGTCTTTACTTAACACATTCATTTCATACTTATTATGCCCTTAAATGCCATTCCTAAGGTGCTACTAACATTCACATATCAATAAAATTTCTCAATCTAAAAATTTGGGTCAAGGTAACCTTACCTCTTTTCGTTGGATTTTCTTTAACCTACAAGCCTCTCATGATTGCTTCCCTCCCTTTATAGCTTGTCATGGAAGGTTTGAGTTGGTCTTTCTTCATTTTCCCTCTTCTTCTTCTTCTTCTTATTCTCATTTCCTTCTTCTTTTCCTCTTCTTCGTTTCTCTATCTTTCTTTCTTCCAAGGTTAGGGATTTGCAAATAGTATCCCTTATATATAGTAGGGACCCATTTGGCTAATTTATAACATTTTAGTTTGAAAAAAAATCAAAAATTTTGAGAAGTGTGGAGTTTTCTAGATGGGTCTAGAGTTACTATTCATCTAGATTTTTGACTTGTATTTTGACCTGTTTCTGGTTAGAATTTGGAAAAATATTCAACTCGGAAGTTGTAGGTCCCGATCTCATATTTCTGACGATATATAATTCATAAAAATTTGGATTTTGTATGAGAAAGGTACGACCCAATTACCATGAGCTGTCAGGAGTGGAACTTCATACCATCTAGTATCGGAGTTTCGAAGAACTTTTCGATTGTCCCCAAAGTCATTTCATGAGGGTATATGTGTCCAAACATAATTTATATTATGTAACACTCGTCCTAGAATGAAATAGTAGCCGAGATCACTGGTCGTCAAGATTACCGGCCATTACAACTTTGACATAAAGATACCTTTAGAAGACAACCCTCCATGCCTATAAATAAAATCATAAGGTTCTCATTTTAGTCACTCAATTTTTCCTATATATTTTCTTAGAAAGCCTAAGGTTCTTCCGTATTTGAGAGAGTTCCACCATTTTGTCCAAGTTCAAGTTTTTGAATAAAAGAGTTCCCATTCTATAAGAAACAACCATGTAATCCTGGAAGAACGTCAGCCACAAGACATCCGTAGAGCATCGAGGCGGGGCTAATAAGTTCTTAAGGATAGAGACAACTTGGTTTGGTTTTAGGATCCAATTCCAGGATTTTCTAAGTTACCATTTTATTATGTTATTTTGATTGCATGATAGTGAAAATTCAATAAATAAGGCATGTTTAAATTGATTAATAACACATTTATTCCAACAATCTTAAGAATTTATTAACTTTACATGTATTATTATATTTATTTTGGCATGTTTTAATAGTCTAATTCCTGGAAAATATATTTTGTGCATGAAAAATACTTAGGGCGTTCGAACGCTTGACAAACACTAATGGAAAAATCTTATATTTCGCGTTTTCGTCCGAATGCGCATTCAAACGCAACACGAATGAATGGTTTCGTTCGAATGTATTTATGAACGAAACATGAACGTGAAATATTGGGAAAAATTTGTTCGAACGCGTTTACGAATGCTGCACGAACGTGAACTCACTGGAAAATTTCGTTCGAATGGCTGAACGAACATAACACTAATGCAATTAATCCTGGAATTATTTTTAGATTCAAAAATAATAACATAGACTTAGATTAATTTATATTATAGTATGATATATATAGAATTGGCTTTTTAGAATATATGTAGTAATGTTAACTAAGTAAAATCATATACTGAATTTTATAAACTTAGTAGTATAGGTTTAAGTTAATATTAGGGCATTCAATTATCACAAGCATACACATAGTCTATAAATGTGATAAAGTTGAAAATTAATTGTGTGTTACATACTTGGCAAAGAATTAAAAGTGTCATTTTACACAAATAATTCCATCTAAGCTTGATTGAATTATATATCTATACACATACAAATTTACACATATTTATTTTTGTATTTGTAAATTGAAGTGTAACACTAAGATTGAATGTCTAAGATATTCTACTGAGAAAGTGTTTAAGGAAATTCTGGCAACAAGACGATAAGAGCCTATGTGGTTACATTGGACCCCCTTCGTCCTCTGAGAATTTTCCTTTATTCACTAATCATAAGAAACCTTAGTCATAAATTTAAGGACTTGTATTATTTGGTACTACTGTCCAATATAACAACAAATGGGTTCTTAGTATATCACTTAAACATGATCATACGTTTGATCATTGTGTGATTTATCTTTTGTAGACTTATTAATACTGTTACATTTCCAATTACATATGGCGAGTGGAAATATCACAGTACCGATCGCTCATGGAGAGAAACTAGATAAATTTGGTGGAGCAAACTTCAAACAGTGGCAGAGCTAAATGTTATTCTACCTGAAAATAGTACAGTTGGCTAAGTATCTCAAAGATCCTCTGGGTCCTGTGGAATGAGAAATTGAAACAGCCAAGCAACTGCGAGAAGAGACATAGTCGTCATGCGACTTCTTGTGTAAGACCTACCTATTGGGACGACTTGACAATACCCTGTACAATGTGTACCAAGGCACGACTTCTACGAAGATTCTATGGGAATCTCTTGAGAAGAAATACAAAATCGAGGATGCCGGTTAGAAGAAATTTATCGTGGGTAGATTTTTGGACTACAAGATGATAGATTCAAGGGTGGTGATGTCTCAATTGGGTGAACTACAATTGATCATTCATGAAATATTGGATAAATAAATGAAACTCTACGAGATGTTTCAAGTTGTCACAATAATTGAAAATTTTCCTCCATCATGGAAGGATTTCAGGAGCTATAACACAAAAAGAAGCAGATGAGTCTTGAAGACATTGGAGTTCAATTGAGGATCAATGAGGAGAATAAGAAGTTCGAGAATGTTAGCTATAAGACTATGGAGTCTAAGGCCAACATCGTCGATGGTGGAAATGGTAGCAAAAAGAGAAAGAATATTGGAGCTCATTCTTCCTAAGCAAACAAGAAGTTCAAGGGGAATGCTACATTTGTGAGAAAAGCGGTTATATGGGAAAAGACTGCAACAATAAGAAGTCTCAAGAAAAGGGTAAGAAAAAAAATGAGGCCCATGTCACTGAGGATGAGCAGCTAACTGATGAGATCTCAGAGATGAACCTCTCAGCAGTTGTAACAGAAGCCAACTTGGTTGGAAATATGAGAGAATCATGGGTAGACACGGGGACTACTCATCATATATGTGCTGATACCAATATATTTTTCTTCTATCAGAAGGTCGATGGTGGCGATCATCTGACAATGGGAAACTCGTCTACCTCTAGAGTGGTTGGACAAGGCACAATGGTTCTGAAGATGACATATGGGAAAAAGCTTATATTAAAGAATATTTTGCATGTTCCTGATATTCAGAAGAACTCGGTTTCAGGTTCACTCATTAGCAAGAATAGTTTCAAGCTTGTATTTGTAGGAAAATAATACCTCACTGAGAGTCTTTCCAAGTTAAATGTAATGATTGTCAATCAACACAACACTAATAATAAAGCTACATCTTCTGCTTATATTATTGAGTCACAAAATATTGTGCATGAGAGGTTAGGGCATGTTAATTATGATACAATACGTA